>VZTJ01001553.1:200462-269878 GCA_013397795.1 Orthonyx spaldingii | reverse complement strand
CCCCTCCCCCCCCCCCCCCTCCACTGCCAGTATCCCTTATTTACAAGCATAAATGAGGGTATATCCATACAAGTTTTGTACTGCCTCGACCCTTTCAATAAAACAAAAATAGTAATAAATTGTGTCATCAACAAAACAATACTCCATGGTCTAGCTTGTTGGCATAGTGAATGCTTTCGTGTTTATATTGCATTTGATAGGCACAAATGTCATCTTCATGTTTCTTGTCTGGTTTACTGTTTCCTTCGGGCACTCCAATGTTATGGAGTGATGCAGGGAACAGTTTTGGAGCACAGGGAGGTTGGGTTTGCAAGTTAGATAACTGAGCAGAAACAAATGGATTGAAGTGTGTGAGAGGAAGAACTCAATGGGGTGGATTCAGATGGGTTTGGAAGCCAGAACTGAGGACCAGGGTGGTGAGGGAGGTATGAGAGGATCATAGGCCAGAAAGCTTAGAACTCCAAGTCAATAGTCACTGTTACTACTGTTTGGTTTTATTTGATTACAAGTTGGGTTATAAGCCAAAATGAATTCAAACTTTGACTGTGAATGAGATGTTTGAGTGGGCTGTGTTAGATTGCTCCTTCAATTGTTACCCTTAGAAACCAGATTTTCTATTGTCTTGGTAATGCTCAAGGTAGTTTCTGTGGCAATCTTTAACAAACTGAGGTGTAATGAAACTAGTGGAGTGCGAAAAGTAAGTCACATGAAAAGCAGAATTACCTGTAATTCCAAACTATGGTATCAGGTCTGTTCTGGAGTTCCTAGTTAGGATTTTTTAGCTTGAATTTATTCTCTTCCTTTAAAGATTTATTTCCATAGGTGTGTCTAATTGTAGGTGCTTTTCTTTTTCTCTCAGAATATGCAGTTGGGTAGTGTTAGCTGCTAAAAGATCTTGGGACTGCTCTCCTCTTCTACCCAGAACTGTTTCCAAGTCCCTCTAGCAATCTTTACCCAGATCATACTGGGGTCATGGTCACAGTTTCAGAAGGCAGTGTGTATGGGAGCACTGTGAGATAAAGAAGCATTTACAGGTCATGTTTTATATTTGGGAAGCTTTATTGTGTTGTTGTTACCTATGCATAGATGAATGTGGCTCTCATTTAAGGTTGATCTGTAGTAGAGGTTGGTTTTCTGCTGTTTGTAGCTAAGTCATAGTCCTCTGGCTCAAATTATAAAGGATCAGAGATTTGTGTGCGATATTTAGATGGAAAGTCCCAAGTTGAAACTTTGCTATTGATCCAAATAAATTCAGCTCTATCAAAAATACCAGACTTTTCTGTGCATGGACCTGCCTGTGTGGTTCCTACAATTCACACTGTTGTGCTTAGAGAATGCTTTCGTCTTATTAACCTTTAGCATGTAGGTACTCACTAGAAACAATCCATAACAGTGAGTGATCTGCCCTGATAAGGGTGCTTTAGTGTCTTGTGGTAGAGATTCTTAAAGGGCCATGTAAAATACAGCATTATACTACCTCCTGTGCAGATGCAGACGTCTTAAAACATCTGCAGTTTGCCCCAGGCAACTCACCGGGGGAGATCCAATAACCTTGATGCCCGTAGTGAACCCACTGGTCACTTCACATTCTTGGTTATGGTTTGCCTAAGAGGTCTATGGTCAAGCATAAAACAATACTGATTTCAAGATGAAAGAGGAATAGTAAAAAGTGTTATTTTCTAAACCCTGAATTTATGCAGTAATTAAATACGCAGTCGTTTTTATCATTTTAAGAACACTGAGGAGAATACAGTCTTCAAAATGAACCTTGCCACTGGACAGACTTGCAGAGTTCTACTAGCACAGTGGGAAAATAGCTGTCTCCTGAGTACTTCATAACACTTTCTGCTCAGGGGTGTGTGCATGTTTTTAAGTTAAAAATTCTAGTGTAACAAAAAGCTTCAGCTTTCTATACAAAACTTCTATACAAAATTCAGCCTGGAGCATATTCTCTCAGTAGCCAAGTTATCAAGCCCTTGAACTCTTACTTTTTAAGTGGGAAAATATGATCAGCTTCTAACAGTACAGCAAATCCATTGTAATAAAAACCATTTCATTAGCTTAAAACTTCTTTACACAATGAATAGCAATTTAAATTTAATGAAACACTTAAACTTTATTGATGTGTGGATGAAATTAGTGTTGGGCTTGTTCAGCAGTTGAAGTAATTCAAAAATATTAAAAGCCTTTACTTTGAACTGTGAAAAATCTTAAGCTTTCCAGTTATTGTGGGTCACTCCTGAGTCAAGATAGCTTCCAAATGTTGATTTTGGATTAAATCATTTTTAAGAATCTATTGTTCAGGTCATGCAGAAACATTCTTCGTTTCAAATCCATGCCCTTTTCAAAATGCTGTGGGGACTCAGCAAAGCTTGGGAGTGAAAAAACAATGAAATAGTAACACTGGAAGTCAGTGCAAGTTCTCACCTTCACACTAATAAATAGGATTAATATGTGATCTCACCAAATACTCTATGTGTCCTGCAACAATTTTCTCTCATTTTCTCCTTTTTCATAGCAGACTAGAAGGCAGCAAGGTGCAGTGGGGTTTTTTGGTTTGTTTGATTGTTGGGGTTTGTTTGGGTGGTTTTGTTGTTGGGGTTTTGGTTTGTTTTCTTTTTCTGCAGTAACATCTCTAAAAGCTGCTCTTACCTGGTTTCAACTCACTAGTTATTTAAGCAGACAGATAAAGCTATACATAAAATTCAACTTAGGGCATTTTTTGCCATAAATTTAAGGTGTACTCTTGTGAGTAATTATTCCTGATATGCTGGTCTACATGCATTTGAATGCAGTACATGTTGCAGTTTTTAAATATGTACATTGGTAGAAGTAAGGACTGGCTGAAAGTCAAAATGGTGACTACCCCTTCCAGGTCATCCCAAGTTGCCAAGTCTGTGGAAAAAGAACCAAATAAACAACAACTAGATTTTACCATAGAAATCAAATTTGAGAATTTGGTGAAATGAAGTAGAGCACAACCTCCTACTACATCTTCCAAAGAATCCACTGTATCTGTAATCAAAGTCCCTTTCTTCAGTCAGCTTTTTCCCATGACTCAATACTTCCATCATGCCTACTAAATACTGCTCTCTATTAGTGTTATAAGTTAATACAGTGGCTTTGGTTTGGTTGCCAATTTGCTGAATTTAGTTACTAAAGACAAATAAAAATTTCATGTTCTTTCATGTATTTCATGTACAACTGGTACACAAAGAAAGTATGTAAAAATATTAAGGACTGGTTCTGTGCTTTCTTTCAGTGTGGTGACTGCTTGCATTTTTTGAGCTAAGAACATTCACAGACCTTTGCAGAATCAGGTTCCAAAAGTATTGGGGGTTTTATATTGTGCGTTGCAACGTGCTCATTATCATTGTATGTTTGTATAGCTCAATAGAAATAGCAACTTTCAAAAAAAATCAATATTAATAACAAAACATACTGTAAAAAACAGGAAAATTGTGTGTCTTAATGCTGCTCATAAATTTTTACTCAAAGCACCACTTTTGAAGTTGCTTACTTAAAAAAAAATCTTTTAAAAGGTCCATACTCTACTTTCTCTTGCCAATTTTGCCTTTTACTTACCCAAGTATATCTGTCTTAAGTCACTGTAATAAATGCAGAACATATTGTACAGGTAATTAAAATTTTTTCAGTTACTTGAAGGTTAGAGAGATGCAGAGTAAAACTGGACACTAAAATTATTAGTGTCTGTATTGTTCCAAACGCTTTATTTGTGAAATTAGTCTCTTTTGGATCAATTGACTTCAGTTTTCTCATTTAGTATAATAATAATATTTGAGTGACAACCAAAGTAAATTCATAAACATAGTATATCTCTAAGCCCATTCTTCATTTATGAAATTGCTGTCATTTTGCATTTGACAGGCTATTATTACAGCACCAGTGACTTCAGGAATTATGAGAAGAACACACAGTTTCCTGAGTGAGTCTGTGTTTTGAAAGGTTTTAATAATTTTAGGTTTTATAAAATCATGAAAGGACACCTTCAGGGTGCCTTAAAAATGATGTGTTTGAAAGAAATAAATTACTATTCTTGCAGACTATGCTTGGTTTGTGTTAATGAAAGAAAATACTGCTTGAGATTTTTGGATTCAACTGTTCTTAGTTTTGATAGAGGTATTGATTTTTAGTCTACCTTACAATTAAAGAAGTGACTTGCTTTTCCCATTGAATTGGTGATCCTATATCTTTACGGGGTGCATACAGCTACACTCTTTTATCTGTGAAACACCTTTCGAAATTGGCATTCTTGCCATTACATAAATCTTCCTGTATGGGGACCTCTGGGGGCAGTCTGAAGGGATTAGCCTGGGTTGCTGACTTTGACTCCCACTGACACCAGTGTACGTGGGACTTCACTTCCTATAAAGTGAGACAGGTCTGGCAGTGGCAAGGACCACCAAGGGGGATGAGCTATCACGCTCAGGCTTTTGGAAGCCTGTGTCAAAGTTCTCAAGAGGTACAATTGGTTTCTTTTTTGCTCACTTGTGAGGAATTTGGAAAATAAATGGCAAACAGGTTACAGTACTGGAAATTATATGAGTGCCAAGCTTCAGAGGAATGTAGGCACTAGTTTTACAAGATGATGATGCTCTTCATTTGTCTACCACCCACCAGCTAGTTTGTCTCACAGTTTCTCAATTGTTCTTAAATCTGAAAAAAAATAATAGGAAGAGAGCTTTTAAGCAGCAGAGCAGTTTCTTGGTCAGCATAATCTAACTTTATTTCATGAAAAAAACTGTTGATGCACATGGCTATTTGAAAATCTTTCCAATACATAACAAATATTTATATACACTTTGTAGTCTGTTCCCTCTTGTGTGCAATGTTGTGTCTTGCCTCAATGTTTCTTTTGCCCACAGACTTTGGAAACTTAAGAACATTTTCTGACTGGGAAAGAGCCATTAAGTTTCCACTCTGCTACATTTCCTGGATACACACAGAAGGATCACAGTCCTGTCTTACAAACTGCTAGAATCAGTGGGAACCTAGTCATACCAGGGACACGTGTCCTGTTTTCAGCACCTTACTTGTTGGCTATTAGCAGTCTCTGCTTTATCAAAAGAAAATCCTTTAGCATTAAAATCATTCTTATGGGACAAATCTAGTGATAGTAGAATTTAGATAAATAATGCTATGAGTGTTATATGCTGAAGATCAAGGGGGGCAGAGGGAAGAAATTAGTTAAAAATTTTTCTTCTGGAAAATGAAGCAGCATCCTGCAGCGAATGGATTGCTGGTAGATAAAGTTCAGGTAATACTGAGTCATCCTTAGATGAATTCATTTTCGTGTCAAGAAGAAGGGTTTGTTATCTCTAAGTGTCTCACGCATAAATTTAATTCTTCAGAACCTGTTTTTTTTCCATTCAGGAAGAAAAATGGGTTTGGCTCAGATGTTATGTTTTAGTTGGGTGAAATGTCTTTTCTTGTAGTGCAATTTCTTTCATCTGCCTCAAACCACCTACTTTAATATCTGATAGTGGTAATTGATTTATACTGTTGGGTTTCCCCTTAAGTCAAAGATATACCCACTTTAATTCAACAACAACAACAAAAAAAAAGACTCAACATCCCCAAAGCTGTAAATGCTGAAGTAGAAATAGTAAGGTATTTTGTAAGTAATGCTAAATCTGTAGGGCAGCACACTGTTGGCTGGGAAGTGTTTGTATTCTTGTAATGACACCAGGTTGCTTTTATGGGTTACAGCCACACATTGGTGGGTCAGTTGCACTTGTAGAGCACTGTAAAGGCTGTAACTCTGCCAGACCATGTTGTTATTACTTAAATGACAACAACAAAAAGACAAATTTCTGGGGCTCATACATATCAAGTACTGGGTTCACCTAGAGATCATTGATGCATTTCTTTACCAGTGGTGATTTGGGTGAGCTGATACCTGTGTATGCTTAGATGAAAAGATATGAATGGCTATAACCTCTGAAGTAGGTGTTTATTTACATTAGTGCATTGGAGTTTTTGGTTTAAGGGGATTTGGGATTTTTTTTGTTGTTGTTCTTTCACCATTTACATTTCTTGTTACCAGATTGGTGTAATTTGAGTAATTTGAAGTCTTTATGGTTCAATTCTAAGTATGATATGCAGCATCCTTTGCTCAAGACCTTCAAGTCTGGGTTGGTAAAATGCCCTTTATGCTTTGTTACTGTGTTTAGTGGAAATGAAAATAAATATATCTCTTAACAAAACCCTCTCGCATGCATGCGTTATCAAATTGGCCTTCAACTACCTGTACCTCTTTTAAATATTTGATGCTAGCAAACACCTTTCCTTCCCAAGTGAAGCACTGTTGGGCTTTGCATTTTCTGTTGTAATCTTTCACAATTACAGATTTTGCTCCTTCTTAATAATAAAGGAAATCATATTCTATCCCATCCCAGAAGCAGTGGAGTTTAGGAAAGTAGCACTGTTGGGTAGACCTCTTCAGCTGTCCCTCAGATCATTCTGTGATTTGAATGGGGTAGCAGAAAGTTCAGATCAGCCTCAGCAGCTTCAATTTTAAAGACATCTTAGTTCAGGCTGTACAAGAAAGCACAGAACCAGTATTATTCTCTTTGTGTTTTCCTTTTGTAGCTTGAAGTTCATGCATAGACAAATGTATTAATCACAATATTGGCAGTCTTTATAGGCAGAGCTCCTGCTACACCAAGGCAGCTGAAACACAGAAACTTTGAATGGCTCTTTGAATGTCATGACATAATTTCTATTGATTGAATTAAAATAGGTCAAAAACTACAGGTAACGTAAGTCTGAAAAACCTTCACATTTAGTATCTTTAGAAATTAGTTTTGTGGCTACTTATGTCAGGTCCTTCAAATGACATTCACTATGTTAGATCAACATAGTACCTTGGTTGAAAATAAATGCAAGGGGAGTAATTCAAAGATCCAGTGTTCTGGTCTTCAGATGTCAAAATGTTTAGGAGGGTTCTGACTTTGAGTGATCAACCTCTTCCCTTGCTTCAGAACTGTTTTTTGTAAAAGCACTTTACCACATACGTTACCAGTAATTTCTTCATTAAATTTCAATTATTGATAGCTATTTTTTAGGTCACTATTAGTTCTTGGGACTTTTTCTCAGATTCCTAAGGCACTCTATATTTATAATTACCATGAGCTATGCAGACAATTTCAAGAAAACATTAATCTGATTCAGAGTTTAATTAGTATGGAGCTAGTAAGAACAATAGATTTATCAAAACATTTTCAGTTTTAGTGAGAAAAACCTGCTAATGAACTATTTATAGCACACTTGTATCTATTTTTGTCAGTAGTCTAAGGACTGACTTAGGACAAACGGGTTAAAAAACAGGAAATGTGGTTAAATAAGTGGGTAATCTCTCCAGAGAGTTTCCAGTTTGCCTACACGTTCACATTTTCTTCTTAATGTACTTTCAAAACAACATTAAGTACAGTACCTTGAAATCCATCTCCGTTTAAAGGAGGGAATATTTCCAGCAATAGCAGGAAGTGGCCTAGTGAGAAATTTTACGTTCTTGCTTAAATTGAAGTGAGATTCTGGAGTCCCTGTTTTTAAGTGGGTTTTTCTGCTTTAATGACAATGGAGCAGTTGTGTGACATTTAACTTTGCTCAGGTGTATCGTATGGATCCGTAAAACTCTGTGAATGTTGTAATTGTGTCTTTTGTTCTAGACTGGTTTTAAGTAATTACTTTCCTCTAACTTACCTTTTTTCTTGATATGGGGCTGTATTTATTTGTTAATATACTATGCACACGTGTTTAAAAATATATATAATCATGTTTGAAGATTATAAAAATAGTGTTATTAATCAGACTGCATAAATCTTACTGTGAAGTAAGGAATTTACTGAACATGATAAGGTCCATTTCATTCTCGAAGAGGTGGTGTCTGTATTTCTTTGGGCAAAGCGGAAGCAATAAGTAAATGAAAGCCATTATTTGCACTGCTTATTATATGGTTTTTGACAGCTACTAATTACTGACTTTTTTAAATCATCTTGAAAAATATTAGTGAGTCAAAATGAGGAGGGAAAATAATAAACAAATAAAGCCACTTAGGTGGTGGCAAAGGTTGTGTGACCTGGTGGAGCTCCTGTATTTTTAGAGCTACCGCCAAATATGTGTTCTGCTCTTAGCATCCTGCAAGCAGTTTTCTGGAAATGTTTTTATCCAGAGCAAACAACAAAGCATGATAGCAAATGTATTTTTAGTAATTAGGAAGAAACAAACAGGCTTGTCTAGCTGCCTTAATTTAGAAAACAGGCACTGGCAGTACCGTTATCTGTAGCTGATTTCCTATCAACTGTCTTTTAAGGGAGAAACCTTCGTGCTGCTATAAAGAATAGAGGTGAGCTGCTTTGTTATGTCCATGGGGAAATTCCAAGCCACATCTCTACTTTTTTTAATACACATATATATATATATATANCATCTGTGGGGTGTCAGGTTAGATGATATCACTGTGTGGGTGGGGGCACTTCAGTAAAATAGCATGACATACTCATGTACCAGTGCTGTAGTTTGTGAAAGGCTCATGCCTGCAAAAAAGTTCTCTTTCTGTCTATTCCACGGTCAGAGGACTATCTTGAAAGGTGTAGGCTTCTTGGAAATTAAAAGGCTACTTTTCTAAATGGAGTATCGCATTTACTGTGGTAATTGCAAATAGTTGCTAGCTTTTAAAATAATTTTCCAGAAACATTAAATAATTTAGGGCATTTTCTAATGAGGCAAGTACAGTTTGTTGTTCTGGGAACATGCAAAATTAAACAGGCTGCCAGTCACATTAAATTTTCCCTGGTTATAAATATTAAATTTCTGAATAGTTTTGGGGGCCAACACCTTTTCTCAAATGCATTTAATGCAGCCTCAGGTGTGCTGTGCTGTTGGTCCCCGTAGATAGCAGATGTTACCCTTTTTCATGTCATCCTGGGTACTTGATTCTAAATCCGAATTGCTTGTATGTTTTTTTTCAAATCCAAGTTAAATGCTCTGAAAAATTCAAGTAATAAGTTTATTCCTTCATATAAGGAATATTCCTTCATAAATATCTTCATGATATCAACATAATGTGAACTGGTTTTTGCTAGATGTACTTCACAGTCCAGTAGCCTGAGTCTCTGAAATATTTAACGTGTAAATTACATTATAAGTCATGTTTATTTGGAATCCTGCACCCTAAAAATATTTTGGTGTTCTTTTGAATTTTCACTTTTAGTCTGTGCTGCTTCCTGTTAATTTCTTGGGATAAGACAGTTGATAGATCTTTGCCATGCACTGGAGGTGTCAGGCAGTCATCCATAAGTATGGGAAGCCTAGAATTACATGTAAATCTCTTAAGTTAAAATTTTTATACCAAGACACATCTGCACACATAATCTTTTTTAAAATTGTTCCAGCAGCTTTTGAATAGAGGCAGTGCTGACTGCCCTACTGACCTGCTGTGACCTCACAGTGTTTTACTCTGTAGAGCCTCTTCCCCCTCCCACCCGTTCTGCCTTACCTGTTTATATTTTTGGTTTTCAGAAAGAGGTTGCTTGGTTTTAGTTGGAAGTTATTGTTTAGGTTAGATTGAAAAGTGAAATTCTGTGGTGTGTGTTGGGCAGTTTGGTTTGTCAGGAGGCATCCCTCTTAAGCCTGAAATTCCCACATGGACTGCACAGGATAGGACAGTGCTCACTTGGTGTGTTGCAGAGCACAGTCTGCCTTTTCAAGAGCTGCAGAAATACAAGTAATTGTCTACCATCCCAAAAGGAATCCTGCTAGCCCATAGCATTGCTTCTGTAACAGGAGTTGCATTGAGGAAGAGTGTGACCACACTAGAAATTGTGCCAGGCTAATTGTAGTTAAAGCAGGTATTAAATACTGCAATTGCAGCTGTGATGCAGCCAGAACCTAGAGGAAACTTAACAGTTAAAATCAGACTGTTTAAAGAAGTTACATGGCTTTGTGGATACCATTCATTAGTTTCTTTTTTAATGTGCACTACGCAGCACTGATTAACGACTTGCAGTAGATGCGTGCAGCTTTTTTTTTCCAACAGTTTCACATAGCAGATGAAAAACTTACAGAAGATCTGCAGGAACTTAACTGGCATACAGTTCAGAACTTTGTGTGTGAGTTGCTGTAAAGTTTGGCATGATAGCTTGGAAATTAACATTTCCAATACCATTTTGCTTAAATCTGGCAATAGGATGTGATGTAACTAAAAGAATATATATTAAAAAAATTTAAAGCCGTTCCTTCCTTGGAACAGAGCAGATTAAATACTTTTTTCCGTTCGCCCTCCTCTAAATTTGCTCTGAGAGTAGCAAATGAAATGTCCAGGAACAGGCAAGTATTGGTGTTCTGCAGCTAGGTATGAAAAATATTAATCTCTTTGGATCACCAAATTCTGTATGTTATTATTTTTTCAGGAAAGTTTTCATTAAAAAGTAATCAGGAAAAAAAGAGGTTTCAGACTGATTGACTGTTACTGGCATAACCCACCAAACAGAACAATAAATTGTAAAAAATATTGCATACAATTGGATGTGTTTTAAAATGCAAAATTTCAGACTCCCAGGCATCAGTTTTCCTTTCTCTACCAAGTCATGTTCAAGCCTCAAGGCCAGCAAATTTAGTGCTTTCTTTTCAGAAGCACTGAGACATTGCTACCACCAGCAGCAGTTGCTTGCCCAGTTAAGTACTGACCTCCTACAGAATGCTCTCTGTTGTTTCCTAAATTGGTGGCTCTGTGCCTACCCAACACTCATTTCTGTTTCAGTCCCTCAGAGCTTAGGTTTCTAATAAATCGGTCAACTCAGTCGTGAAACAGGACTGGTAGCTTAGTCAACATATTAAGAACTGTTCAGTCTTCTCTGATTTATTAAAAAAAAAAAAAAAAGAGTGACAGCTGTCAAGCTGTAAAATTTCCTGTGCATGGCTTTTCTAGCTCCTCCACAGAGGAGCAGTAGTAACAGTAGCTTTCAAAATTCCTGCATGATTTCTCTTTAACCAAACTTGCCTCAGAACTTTTTTCTTTTCTTTTGACCCTTCATAGCCTCTCATCCTCATGTCTGGTTTACTGCTGATAAGCAGAGGTACCTGCTGACATCACCTAATTTTTCTAAACAGTTGCGTGCGTTTATCCTCCCCTTCTTCTTTTTGCATGAGAGGCAAGGTAAAAGGCTGGTTTGGTGGGAGGCAACAAAAGTTCGAATTCCCAGTTGTCTATCTCAAATGAGGTTCCAATCTCACAAGAGTTAAAAGTGTGTCAAACCCAGTCTGCTGGGTTAAAATTTCCTGTGTGTTTCTGTTGTCCTCGCTGAACTTCAGATCATTCTTTGAACCCTTGAGTCTGCAGAAGGCTTAAAAAATGTTTAAAGCTCTTATATTCCCTCACTCTATCAGTTTACTGCAGAAGGACTGGGAACATTTGAAGACCCATGTTAGCTTCTGACACAGAAGAAGCAGCCTGATGAGTTCAGTTTTAATGTGTGTGCAACCTTTGCTCTTTTCTTGCATGCAAGTTTTTGTAGCCTCTCTGTGTTTTAGAATTACACATGTGGTACTGGAGTCGCAGCTCTTGCATGCTTATTCAGTCACTTTGGGGGTTTCGTAGTATAACGATGTCATATAAGTACTTGGGGGAAACATATCTCTGAGAACTACAAGTGGGACAACTGGTAGCACTACACCATCTGAAGAGCTCCTGAATGACTCCTGCATTGGCAAGCTAAAAGTTTGGTTTCTGTTACTCCTCGGAACCACAAACCTTTTTCCCTTCTGCTTTTCCCATCATTCATACAGTCATTCTTGCTACAACTTTACAATGTTGCTAAAATTGCTTTGAAATGTACACTGACACATTTAAGTTGTAAAAAAAAAAAAAGACTAAAATTAATAGGTGGTGTAAACTGGAGATTAAAGGATAATTTTGTTATATGTTTCTCCAGTAAAAAGTACAGTGGAGAGTCCAATATTGGAAGATGCTATTTTAAAGTTTCTGTCAGCCGTTGTGATAGTTGATAGCTGAAATTGTCCTTCCTTTTTATGTCTTAAGTCTTCCCATCCATTTTTCTTTAGAGCAGTGCTGGGGCTTTGTTAGTGGCAGCTAGAATTCCAGCAAGTCAGTCTTTGGTATTAAGAATAGAGTGGGAGTGGAATGCATTTATGTTGTAACAGAATAATAACATTTTCCTCAGAGAAATTGCAAGAGCTTCTTGAGACTTTCTTTAACACATTTCTGTCAGAAGCAATGGAAAGGCATTGTGTTTGTGCTTCAACATGCTAAATAAGAGGTATTTTAGACTTAACAATGTTATGTTTCACTTGATTAGCCTAATAGTTGCTACCTGCAGTTACATGGTGCATTAGCTTTCAGTGCTATATAATAGGACTGGCAGCATGGTGTCCCAAAAACTGTAATTGCGTGGGCTGCTGAACAGTTGTAGAGAAAGCTGCACAAAAATTCTATTCCAGACAGAATTTTTTCATTTTGAAATGAATTTCACAACAAATTCACAGTTGGATGCTACTGCTTGTATTTCCAGTGAATCATACTCCAGAAAAGTAATACTTTGCTTCAACAAAGACTGCCACAAACAGTGCAGTGATATAAATCAGAAATTGGATATTTTTTAATTGTAACTTTTCAAAATATAGTACAGTTATTAACTATGCCTGCAGGTCCTGACATTCCGATATGTTTGGCTTTGTCTCCACATCCAAAAATTAAATCCTTCACAAACAGGACAAAAAGAAAGGCTGGGGGGAAATACCCTTTTTACTTCTGTTCTATTCATGGTAGGAAACTGACTCCCCAACAGCAATCGTTGTCATAAAACCACATATTTCATAGCTTAGTTAGAGCAAACCTGTTACACAGTGACCTTTAATTTCCAGCCTAACTTCGGTGATGGTCAATTCATTTATACCTTTCTTTCTTTCTTGTGCTACATTGTTCTTCACCTTGCTTAGTTCTCCCTTCTTTCCCTTTCTGGTTCCACTAACTGGCATTTTTGGAGTGCAATTGCATGTTCTTTCCATCTTTGGCTTCTTTAGTTTACCAAGACAAGGTCTTTCAGGTTATTAAATGCTGCAGTTAAGGCAACTACAGTTTCATATACATGGACTGTCTCTAAACTGCATAGCTTTGCACAGATTGTGCTTAATTATTTCCTCTTAAATTGTAAAACTTGTCTAAGAAATTGAGGAAATATTTGTGCTGGTACTGAGCTTCCTGATCCTGCAGTCATTGCAGGACTGAGCCTGCTAGGAAAGGTCAGGAACACCTAATTATTTCTTGCAATCTAGCACTAATCTCCTTTAAGTTCTTCGTTCACCCACTTGTCTTTGTGTGTGATACAAGGATGGAAGATAAAGTATGTCTGCTTATGCCCTTTCACTGAGGTTTAAGTTAACAATTTTTTCATGCAGCTGGGATAGGCTAACAATATGCAATACTAAGCTACTCTCACTTCATTTGTACCATAGCTTCCATCTCAATTCCATTTACTCAATTCGTTCAGAGGTCTTCAGTTAGAAGACATAAATAACCTTTTTGCCTTAGCTGGGCACCACCAGACAATGGTGTTCAACACCTACAGCTAATGTTGCTAATATTAGTATTTCATGCTTTTAGAAATTAGCAGTACTTATGTAGTTATAACAGTTACGGCATCTCGGTGACTAACTTTTTATGAAATATGTTATGGAAGGTTTCTGCAGATGTAGTGATAGGCAACTTTTACTAGCACAGTCAAAAGCTGTTTAATTTGGGTGCTTACAGCAGCAGACAGAATTAGCAGCTTCTATCCTGAGCCAAATCGCATGAATGCATGAGAGGAGGCATGCTACCTCAGGGGTTTAGATGGGATAGGTGAGAAATGAGGATTCTTCCTTGGAACCACATCACCCTCTTACACAACCCACTTCAGTCTCTATCCACTCCAGCTTTTCACTCACCTCCTTGATAACACTTCTTCCCAGCTCAGCCTGCTGGCCGCCTCTGCAGGAGACACACGTGCCCTCTCTGTCTGACATATCAGCCCCTCTCTGTACTTTCCTTATGGCTCCCCAGCAGTAGCAGAGTTTGAGTGAGATACTTCATTAGGGAACACTCAGTTGGGCCAAAGAAATGCTGCTTAAGTCATGACTGAAATTTTGACTGACTAAAGAACGTGCCATGGCAGTGCTCAGGTATCCCTAGAGAAAGGAGACTCTCAGAGTCTTAATCTTGTGCAGCATTTGTGCAAAAGTAAAATCGCAGTTTCCACATGAAAGATCCTACTGTCACAAGATCAGACTGGTAGGCAGCCAAAAGCTGAATACCACATAGGTTTGCAGACCAAAAGCCATACTTTGCACCCTGAGGTTAACTACAAACCAACTCCCAAATTCACCCTGTACCTCTTGATGTGATTTGCATACCGTCGTTCAGTGTCTGGTCAAGTTGTATTTGCTTCTGGGATGTGATAGAAATTTTGCCCTCTGTGAGATGAAGTGTGCAGAGGATTTAAACAGGGGCAGAGTGAAGTAAAAGGAAAACAGTAGAAGAGGAAAAAGGAAGGGGGTGTTGGCATTTCCACATATACCTGTGATCTTTTGGTGTGGTTCAAGTATTGGTGTGTAACATTTTTGCTTTGTTTTGCAAGGTTACAGAGCAGGAGAAAAAATGCCAGTTTCATAAAATTTCTGGTATTGCTGTATTCCTCCCTCACTTTCTTGCTAAGATAAAAGAAATTTTAAGTTTGCAACCTAGTATACAATACTGTTTGACTTGTCTGTGAGATTTTTAGAAAAACTACTGAGATTTTTCAAGGAGAAGAATAAAGAGAAAAGGCACTAGAGATGCTTTGGAATGTGTGGAGAAAGGCCTCTATTTTTCAAACCCCCAGGCTGCATCACATTGCACATCCTAGATGTTTGTTCCTCATGCAAGAGGGTCCTATTGTCCATGTGTCCTACTCTTATAAATTGTTTGTCCATAATTTTCTAACAAAGAAAAAGTGTCACCATTTTACATCTTGAGGCAAGTTACGTGACCAGTGATTAAAGATATGAGCGTGACTGAGGTGGCAGTTGTGAGACTTCTCACAGAATAGCTCATTTTGATCTCAGGTAACCCCTTTTAAAGCTGTTTTTTGTAGCAGGACTAAGTTGCTGCATTGGTGTTATCTGAGGAAAGGTGGAGCAAGTAAGATGAACTGATTAAAGGTTCACTTTGTAATTTTTATAGCAGCAGCCTTAATCACACTGTGATCTTTGAGCTGTGTGGTTTCACCAGTCTTTGTCCACAATTCTCATATTTTAGCGTTGATTGAAGGGAGTGATGGGGTCATTGCACTTTCTCTGATTTGTGCTGGAGTAATCAAAATCAGAAGTTGAGGTCATGTGGATCAGTAACCCTCTTTCGTTACTTCCAGTATTTATACATACTTTAATGAGTTAAATGCTTTCTAATTTTCCTTTGCCTACAAAGTGAAGTGGCCATAAAAACAAATGAGGCAATTTTAAATTTTTGCCTATTTTAAATCTTAGACGACTGGAGTACAGTTCGGAAAAGTTACAGAATTGCAGCAACAGAGAGAATTAAGAGCCTGTCCTAACTAAAGCACAACCTACTGGATGTTGTTCTGTTTAACATTCACTTCTTAGTGTAAATTGACAAGCATTTCATAAGCTTGACAAGAAAATGCTTATTTGACTTCTCCACCTTCCCCAAAAGGAAATTTCTACTAAGGCATGACATCTCCTATAAACTGCCATGAGTAATATATTCTGAACCGCTTTCAGAGAAACAAGACTCCTTGCTATTTCTATCTATAATAATAATTTACAGTTAGAGAAGCTGATCAAGTAGTAAGATCTTGAACACTGTTATATAAACAAAACCTCTCATCTTCTTTGTTCTTTAGAACTTACCAAACTGTGGTGTGTGTTCTGTGCCATGGTGTGTGTATTCTAGCAACACATCCAGAATATATTTTTTAATAATGTTAGATTTTTATTAAATTGCAAAGTTGGTGAAATTACGTTGCTAGAGAAGAACACTGAAACAGGAACCTAATGCCTTTTTTTAACCTTCTGCTGTGAGGAAATGTGCCTTTCTCCATTTGATTTGAAAAAGGAAATAGACTGGTGGTGTGGCTATGGAACTTTCTCTTTCTGCCTCTGATTGCAAAATTAGTAGTAAAAAATGAAAATAAAAAGTACAGTATTGAACAGCAGAATATTATGGTGTTGTTGAGACAACAGAATGAAAGTAATTGTTTGTTTTGTTTCAGGTGTCAGAAACTATTTGAAAGAAGCATTAGTGAATATCATTGCTGTGCATGCAGAGGTGAGGAAAGACTTCAGGTTGTTTCGTGCTTATATTCATATGATTTCAGTGTACTTTTCCTGGTAAATCCTGGCTTTCACCAGGGTTTTTCACCCTTTAATTGAAGTGTCTTCATTATAGAGGTATTTTAAGTTACGTTTAGCCAGTCTGTTATGCAACTGATAACTTTTTTTTATGGGCAGAAGGAGATGAGCAGTTCCTGTTTATCCTCACTAACACTCCATTACACCTTTTTGTTTCCATTATCTGATAAAGAGGAAAGCCAAATTTTAAAGCTAAATTCTCCCTTTCCATGCAGATAATATATAGATATATAGCTAGTTATGATGCTCTTGTTCTCTGATTACCTTTATTTTCCAAAACATCTGTAAATGAGCTTCTGTTTCACCTTGAAAGAAATGTTTAACACATGCTGCTCAGAGTGAAAAGCCAATATATGTCAGTTTTATAGTCTCTGTACAGCACAAATACTGCTTGAAATACTTAGGTAGGTAGTGGCTACCTAGGCTAGGGAATGCATGTTAAAACATTACTTGATAAGCTTGGAGGAGCTGCAATTATTTAGCCTTTTGTGATAATATGAAGGAATTTTCTATGGTTCTTTAAATCAGAGCCTGTGTTTTACATAATCATTCCTTCTAATCATCAAGAGTGTTAGCAGATTACTGTTGCTCCTGGTAAAAGCATTGGTAGTAATATTACTCTTACCTTCCAAAATACCACAAGTATGGCTGCTCTACCTTTTCCCTATAATTAAAATATAATGAGATTCACCTGATGCTTTTACTTATCCTATTCCTTCTTAAATTACAAGTATTCATATAAATTAAAATATTTTCAGGAACTTCAAATTTGACTTGCAGTTTTTTAATACGATTTCGGTGTTAAATTTTAGCAGAAGCACTTTCACAGAAGCATTATGATTTTACCAAATGCTTCCACATGAGGGAATAAGAAACACTGGAAACATATACCAACATGCTACTAATTTTTAGTATTGTCTTTCAATGTAGTAGAAATTCATTAAAGTGGAAATTAGAGGTTTTGCTTTTAAAAATTCAAAGACATTTGTGACTTATTGAGCTAGTCTTGTAAACATTCATACTTGTTAAAATGCTACAGCAGAAAGGTGCATTGCTGTGCTCTCTTCATTGAGGCCAATACTGATTCTGGCCCAAATAGCATTGCCTCATAGATTTCTGGATGTGAAATATTACAGAACTATGAGAACGTATGTCAAGATGAAACTCCCATTTCCACTGGTGAAATTATGTAAGCTGGGTCAGGTTTAAGTTTAGTTAGCAAGGCTGCAAGTTTCTGTAGCTTGAGACAGCAAAAATTAACCATCAGATGAACAGCAAGGATAGACTGAAGCGGAAAGAAAATTGTTTCTCTACCTTTGAATTCAAATTTAGCTGAAATCAAAATAAGGTCTTCTTATGGCAAATTTGTGATGATTCACCCTTGCTGAGAACTATTTTTCCTGGATTCTGTAAAGTAACTTCAAGAGTGCTCATTGCAGGCAGAAATATTCTCTTCTCAGTAGAAGATCTTTGGGGATGTTCCTGGTATGTTTGTGTTGAACTCGTCAACAATGTTTGGTGCTGAGCAAGCTGTCTCCTTTCCAGCACTGGTAACAGCTGGTAACTGACATTTATGTGGTCACCACCATAAATGTGGTGCAGGCCTGCCTTTTGGAATGGTCAGCCTTATGGGACGCCTGGTACACAATTATTTATTTAAGTCACTGAAAACTCTGTAGAAATCTTGCTTTCTTTGGGTTTTTTTCCTTATTCTATTTTTACACGTATGTATTAATATTTTCTGTCAGTTACTAAATTTCCTTGTCAGACGTGAGGTCTAAACTTTGTGTCAAAGCGAAGGTATTCTAGCAAAACAATCATTCCACTACTTGATTCTTTAGACCATTTCAAAGCAGAAACTGTGGAAGTGTTTCAAAACTTTATACAGTTAATTTTCTTTCTTGCACCACTCCAGTCACATACTTCAGCTTACATACACCACTCCATACACCACTTCAGCTTCTTGTGTCATCTTCTCTCCCGGCCCTGTGCAGTTTAATGCAGCTTTATCATCACATTTAAGTTTTGACACAAGTTTGGTGTGTCTAACCTATAATCTCACTTCCTCCTATATTCCAACCTCTTGACCTGCATTTTCCCCAATTCTGTGTAGAAAAATCATACTTTTTTTTTTTTAATCCACCAACAATTTCTCACTTCTGTAAAGCTCCCTTTAAGGAAGATTGGTCTCTTCATACTTTGCTTCAAGCATAGATCTAATAATTTTGTGTTGCAGTTACTATTCCGACAATGCCACTTTTGAAAGTTATAACCAGTTAAAAAGATGGTCGTGATACATGGGAAAACCAGTAAGTTTCATTTTTTTTTTGCTAGGGAGCTAATAAATGGCAGCAGTGGCAGAATCAAAATGAAAATCCATTGACACCCTTGTACTTTCACAGGCTGTCAGATGTTTATCTCTGCCACAGAGCAGAATGACACTAGCCATTCAACAGTGGTCAAATATAAAGGAGTCTAGAAGAAATTGCAAAATATATGGGTAAAAAGTGTCTGAATGTGTAATTGTGTCCGTCACTCACACAACTCTGAATTGAAGGTGCTATCTACAAGACAGCAGTCTATCTACAGCCACCTGACTACCTGCATCCATCAGCCAAAACCACATATTTGGAAGTTTAGCTGTTTTTTGGTATTGCAAGAAGGTTATCACATATCACGTAGCCAACTTTGCTCTTAACAGAGAGGATTGGTCAAAGTGCAGGGCAAGCATCAAAAGACATCCTTCATATTCTAGTTGCTTTTGAATTTTTTTTGTACATTGATAAAAATCAAGTACACCTTTCAGTCAGAGAGGTTTAGGTTTTTTATTGAAATGTTAGTATTGAAAATATTTCTGTTAATGTAGGTGTTGTGCTCATGGGTCTTCTTTCATAAAACTTAGGTGTTTACCATTTCCAAAGACTTAGTTCCTCGGGTAATATCGAGGGTTGTAGAAGCAGTCTCTGAAGAACTGAGTCGACTGATGCAGTGTGTTTCATCCTTCAGCAAAAATGGAGCTTTACAGGTACCTGAATACTTTGTTCTGTCAAACATCTGAATCTAGAAAACTGAGAATAACAGACAGAGGTATAATCTGTGTATTTGTTTGATTTATTGTAGCAGTGAAAGCAAGGAGATAAAAAGGATTAGTTTGCAACCTATATCAGATTTATGGATGAATACCCTTTGGGATACTGGTTCTTGGGTTTGATTTTATTTTAGGGTTCTCTTTGTGTCAGACAACAATAAAAGGCTACCTGTATCCTATGAGGTAAAAAGCATCATAATGATATCTCTTTGAAATGTTGTTAAATACTCTCTTTGGCCTGATAGAATAAACCACTTTAAAAAAAAAATCACTACATTGATATTTTGAGATTTAAAAATCTTGAAAACAGGATGCAGTAGGATCTTGTAAGACTTTGCAGAACAAGTCACTTGTTTGTTATACTCTCTCTACAATACCATGTTGTTGTAACATGGGTAGAATAACTTTGCTTTCTTTATTTACAGCTGGATTTGTAGTTGTACTTGCTATTGGGCAAGCTTTAAAGCACTCTAAGGAAAATACCTTTTTTTTTTAAATCCCTTTGAGTCAGATTGCTATGGCTGTAACAGAAAAAGAGTGAACTCCCTATTTTCATTGTACATTACAGCATTCTTGCATTATGATGGGAAAATAATTACCCATTTGTAAGCTTTATTTTCCAGTTGCTGGTAGCAATGGCATTGGACAGAGAATTAGTATAGGAAGATCGCAGCCAAGTAAGATTGACTCCCTGTTTAAACCAAATCCATGAATAACAACAAAGCTACCAATATATATCCCTTTTGTCTGACTAAACAACCCACTGTAGGGACTTGCTGCCTAAACCCGTAATTGAAAGGATTTTCTCTCCTTACTGTAAGTTTGTCACTCATGGTCATTTTCTGTTCCTCTGAACATGGAAAATCCTGTCTGACAGACAGCAGCAGTGTGGGAGTCATCTGAGCCTTATCAGGCTGAACAAAAAATTCTCATTCAAGCCTTGCTCTGTATTCCCACATTCCATCACCCACAGTTTTCCAGGGCTCACCCTCCCACCAGGTTTATTTAGGCTGTGGTACTTGAGAATGGAGTACTGGTACCTCCTAAAATATAGAAGAGACTCCAGAACCTTAGATGCAGGACTTCAAAAAGTCCAAAACTCTTGAGCTTGGAGGACTATACAAAAACAGGTAAAATATTCTTGTGTTGAGAAAAGAATTTCTCATGAGTATAAAATTGGTGGATGGCTATGTTATACTTTGTGCTAGAAAGTTCTGGCTCTAAAAAAGCATAAATTTTAGCTGTCTTCCTACCTAGGGAAGAGGTGAGGGAAATACCTAAAAGCCAAAGGCTTTCATCAGAACTGGAATTAGTTGTCTGTGTTACATTGTTAAAAGTTTTCTTTTGGAAGATTAATGTCATTAGTTGTGTCTAAATGTAGATCAGTTACTGTAATGTCTAACTGGATTAAATTTCATCTTTATGCTTAAAAGAACAGAATGTGAATTTTTATTAAGTTCACTTTGTATTTTTAAATGAAATTACGTAATGATCTCTTGCAGAATGTTTCTATTTCATGTAAAATTGTTATGATAATGATTGCTTTTCAAAGACATTTGCTTAATCTTTGAGTTTACTCTCCTCCACAGTTTGCCTAAGTGAAAATTAATACTGGGGCACACAGTACAGTGCAGGAGTAAAATCCCCAAACTCATGTGCCCACCAGGTGACACAAAAGAAACAATCATTCTACTTCCTTATCTGATGGAAAAAAGTAAATTCAACAGAAGAACCAAGCATAAAATGTCCGATTTTTGTACTTTTGTGTGTCCTTCCTCCCTGGCTAAGCAGTGCTGTGAGAAGTTAAGCTCACTGTATTTCATATAAAAAAAAAAAAAAAAGTTGCATCCTTCTGTCTTTCTATCATAGTACAGAAAAGGTGGAACAGAATTGAAGATTTATTACTGTTACTGAGAGATAGACCAGTGTTTTTTGACTGCTGCACAGTGACCGTGTAAACAGTTTGATTTGAATCAGAAGTACGAAATTGCTCCTTTGAACAGTCTCCTGACAGAGCAGCGTGGCAACAAAGAATACAGGAAATAAACTGTTAAAAGCCAAGACTGCTTACAACTGCAGTGTGCAGTAGTATTTCCCTCTCAAGAAGGTGAAGCTCTGGGATACTGGTATGCACTTGGTGAAAGGGCATTGTGTCATTGTTTCAATATTTGTATTTCTGTCTTTAGGCGAAACTTGAAATCTGTGCATTGAGGGATACCGTGGCCATATACCTAACACCTGAAAGCAAGTAAGATGTGCTGTAATGTCACTTTTTGCAGTGTAATGGAATCCTTGGTAAACATGCAAAAACACATAATGCAAATTTAGAATGAAGAAATTTTGCTTTAAATAGAATATGTGATCTACTGGCTAAATATATGAAAAACATATGACTAGCAAGATTTTACCAGTTGAAAGGAAATAGTTACTTTTTTGTTGTTTTTTACTTGGACTTTTAGACACAAACTAATATTTGCCACCAAAAAAATTTTTAAAACTTCTTAACAGCAGTACAGCTGCTGAAGATAATTATGATAAAGCCATACAAAAGCAGATGTTGATGAGTTTTATCCAGTTTTTCACAGCAGTCTCATAAAGCATAAAACAACCTGCTAGATGCATCAGAGAAGCTACAGATCAGACACTGGCAGGGTCCCCTTATGGAGGGGATATGGAGAATTAGGGCTCTCCATAGGCTTATATAATATCCTACTCCTTCTCCACACACCTAATCAGGGAAAAGGAATTCAGCTTCACACTGTCTCTTAGAATCAACGCCTTCAAAAGGCTTTCAGTAATTTATCATTTGTCAGTGAGGCAAGACCAAAGATAAATAGTGTGGGGGCACTCACACACATTGACATAAAGGAGAAGGAAAAGCATTAGTACCATCAGTGGTTGATGCAGCCAAGGCATGTAGAAACAGGCTATGATAGCTGTCAGCAGATTTGAGTAAATTGATTAATTAAAATTTCTATGTGATTATATTGGGGATTGGATATGGGCAGATTCGTTCATTATTTTAATTACCTTCACTTCTTTTTAAGATTGGCATTACATGTCCCTGCAGGTGGCAGTTTGGTCATCTTACCTGATTAACAGTTTTGTAGGAGACATTGCAGGTCTTAATGTGTCTTCATGGCGTCACAGATAGTGTCCTGTGGTGTCACTGCATTCCGGTCCAGAGTACTCACTTCCCTATTCTGAGTGTCTGATAGTGACAAAGGCCACTAAAAGAAAACTACTTGGCACTGGCTCAAGTTGGATAAAATCGAAATTATATTGTCTGTAATCATCGTAGGGCAAAGCACAGTGAACCCTGAAAGCTGGAGCTTTGTAGAAGTTCTTTATTTCTGGACTTGTCACTAATACTAATTGCCACAAGTCACCATATTAATCTTTTGCTGACAAAATTCTACCTATCTGTGCAGGTCCTGCATTGTTCCCTCACTTCTGTTCCACATCTGTTGCCCAGAGCAGGGTGGGAACCCCATCTTTGGAGTTACTCAAAACTTGACTGGATAATGGCCCAAAGAAACCTCTTCTAACCTTGAAATTAGCCCTACTTTGAGATGAGGGCTGAACCAAAAGTCCCTTCCAACCTAAATTATTCTATGACTCTGTGTTAACCTCAGTGCAAACCAACTGTAATTCTCTTTGTAGGCACCCTTCTGTTAGGCAGAATGCAGTGGCCTGTCTACTGAGCACAGAAAGACAAAATCAATGTTTTACCTGTTCTTCATACACTGATGGTCACTTAGTTTGAGGCAGAAGACAAGCTGGCCACTGCCTGTTAATTCTTCAACAGTCCAGGATGTCAAGCACAGTCTTAAATCAGCTGCTGATTTAACATTTCCTGTTGATGTATGATGTACATCACATTAGGAATGTCAGGATACCTGCTTGACCCCATGACTACTTCATGTTCAATTTGCACATGAATGTCAGATCTCAGGTAAATATTTTGTCAATTTATTGAAAAGAAGAATGGATAAAATATAGCATCTCTCTGTAGAATTTATAGAGCGAAACTGTAAATGCTGAGTCTTGTATGAGCAGAATATGAGTATTTTTATTTTCTTTGCAGATCAAGCTTTAAGCAAGCTTTGGAAGCCTTGCCTCAGCTCTCAAGTGGAACTGACAGAAAGTGAGTAAAATGCACCTTCTTGTTTACTTTATGGTCTTTGGAGCCATTGCTTTTTACTCTTGTAAGAAAACTTTGTTATAAAAGGGTTAACTTTCACTGTATTGGCCCTTCCGAATTACAGAGCAGAAGCCTCTTTGGACAGAGTCAAGAATAAGCTCAGTCCTTGCCTTGTTCGTGGCCTATTAAATTACACAGAAGATCCAATGGCTTTGTGACATATCCGATTGCTTGCCCATCCTAGTCTTACCAGTTCAGTGTAGCTTTGTATTTGACTTGTAGTATCAGCCTATTTTAGCCTTCCTTGTTAATCTTAAGGTTTCTGTGAGTTCCATTGTATTCTATTACTATATTTAGCAGCAATAAAAAAAATGGCCAAGAACAAAGTTCAGGCTTTTGCCAGCTGATCTATGGGGAACTCTCAAAACTGGCATGTTTCATTTTAAAAACAAATAAGGAGGGTCTGTGACTCTGTCTTAACATCAGGAGGAGGAATTTTGAGTTCTTCCTTTTCCACCATAACCACCTTTGACAAATAGGTTGCTTTGCTGCATCCAGCCTGGTATTTGGTAGTCTATTTTACAAGCACAGCTTAATATAGAGTAGTATGGTAAAACTAGGACAGATTTGTAATGAGTAGAGTAGTGTAAGTATAGATGGTTTGAACTAGAAATTGGTTTCATTGTACTTTCCAGCATCAAACCAGTTTGCACTCTGCAGTCAGAATTTAGAATATTTTGTAGACACATAAAGAGACTGTTTGTGCAGCTCATGGTCTGTGGGCTCTGCCTTCTTCCAGATGTCCTCTGTCTATTTAGTCAAACCTACTCTTCGCTAGCCACAGCAAGTCTTGAGATACCTCCTCATCTTACTTAGCTCTTGTGCTTTATTAAAGTTAGAAATCAGTTTTGAGTAAGGAGAGATCTTTTAACTCAAACTTTCCAAAACACCTGTAGAAATTTTTTTTTCACTTAGTCACAAGCGTCTGAACTTCATGAGACGTGAGATTCAAGAACTGCATCATTATTACATCTGCCTCAGAGTTCTGAGCCCCAGACAGTGCAGAACTTGTTCTGTTTCCCAGGTCACTACACGACAACTGTCATTGGTCCAGGCAGCTCTAATCTAATCAGTTCCAGCAGTTGTAATCTATATGTATTTGTGTAACATAACACATTTGTGCTCTGAGAGCTGTTTATGTATTCATTCACAATCACTGCTATGATGCTAAATGATGAATGCAGACATGGTCATCTTGCGGAGGACCTGCTGAGGAAGCAGATACTGATGTTTTGGTTTAAGTTGTTATTCTTGGGCTAGTTTGGGTTTTTTTAACACACAGTGTAATTTTTTTTCTGTTACTGGCTGTTCAATAATGCAGCATGCCAAAAAGTTCAGGTGATACATGTCTGCCCTATATGGCTTGTTTTTGAAATAGGGCAGAAAGTTCAGAGATCACAGTATCCCTAGAATAAGGAGAAAATAAAACACCCAGCCAAGACTGTAAAACAACTTAATGCCTCTCCTCCGTTACAGTAAATGCTTCCTACAACAGGCCCATCAACACCATTGCTCCTACACCTGTTGTAGTTTGTGGATTATAATAAATGCTATCCACTGTACCAGGTACCTTCTTTACAGCTCCGTAGATTTACATTAACCTTTGTTATGCCCCCAGATGAACTCGTACACAGTTGATCTATAAGGGGCAAAACGACATGATTGGGGTGAATTAATGTTTCTCCTAGAACAGTCATACTATCTCTGATCTTTCAGTCATGATACTTAAGAGAAATCTACAAAATATCTTCTAAAGTCAAGACTGAGAACTGAAATTTGCAATTCAGCTGCACAAGAAAAGCAGACAGTGTACCTGAAGTCACAGACAGAATAGTCAAAACTTGTGGTAATTGTTCCCTTTTCAGAATCTCTTAAAGTTGTAACTATTTTCCCTTTACAGGTTACTAGAAGAGTTGCTAAACAAATTCAAAAGCAGCATGCACTTACAGCTGACCTGTTTTCAAGCTTCTTCATCAGCCATGATGAAAACATAGAAAACAAGACAATGCAGACAAATGTGCTTAAATAGTGTACATTTTTTCTGGACTACTTCGATTCCTTTGAACACCCTAAAGAAAACAAAAAGAATTCCATTGAAAAGTAAATTGAGATACAACTTTTTCAGTAATGTTATGGGGTGTCCTGCTGAGTGCGACTTCTGTTCCTACATACTTTGATAAAATGGTTTTCTGTCTACTGTATTTCACTCTGTGAAGGGAATTAAGTCAATTTTGTTTACATACACTTGTTCATGAAGAAATATTCATCTTTGTTCTGCAGTCTCAGTTTCACTTGTTAAAAATACATTGAAATGTATTTTTAGCAAATGTCACCTTAAATTTGAGTATTACTCATGTTGTTCAGTGTATCGATCTTAATTTCTAGATGTAGAGTGATACTGAAGTGACTGGAATACTCAAATTCTATAAACTATCAAGAAGTATGTAATAAGCATTGTCCCCTAGAGCTGACTAATAACTGTCCAGATACCCTATTAAGTACACTGCTTCTTTTGTATTTAAAAATTATAACTTTTTTTTTTCTGTTTTCATCTACAGTTTTAGTGTTTGTCAGTCTGATTTGTTGGGGGGCTTTTATTTTCTTGCTTCCTTTTAATTAAACGTGTTGCTGCCTCTCATGTTTCTCCCTTCAATTGGAATCTTGGTGGTAACCTTCACATCTGAAACAAACTCTGCTTTCATTGGCAATTAACAGAAAAGCACTCCGAGTTTATAAGGTTAGTAGAAAAAATGTCCAAGTAAAGTATTCTTTGGTGTTAAGGAGTAGAATAGTTAATAGCTTCACCCTTAGTAAGGAGGAGCACAGTATGTCATTTCTTTTGCTTCTTCCTTCTTACTCTACTTGTCTTTTCTTTCTCTTACAGCCTTACTACCACCATCTTCCTCTTATTAGTCAGTCCTCTTTTCGTCTTTTCACCACCAGTTTTTGGATTTGTATGGGGGGGGGGAAATAGGGATTCAGGAGAGAAGAACAGTTTTGCTGCCATTGGTTTGGAGGGTAACAAGTGGGTTTAATTTTATAACTGATATCATGGCTTGGAATTAAATAATGCAGTAATAATATATTCTTTCTGTAATTACAGTCATTTTGAGTAAATCATTTCAGAAATAGTGCATAGTTTTCAAACAATTTTTTAATGTCAGCTCTTCTTTTGCCAGTTCAGTTACGTGCTTTAAAAATACAACATACTATTCCTACCATATGTAATTTTGGAGAAAGTTTGACGCACATGTAGTTACTTGTTAAAAAGTTCTGTGTAAGTAGTAGCAGCATGTTGAATGGAAGTGTGAGACTTCAAGTATATGTTGTTATCATAAGCACCTAGAACGATGTTGTTTTGTTAAGTGTTGTCCATTCTAAGGTGGTCATGGTCTCAACTGCTGATATTAACTGCAATAGTCATCCAGTTCTGTAAAAGATTTCACTTCAAAATAATAAAATATTAAGAAATATGGTCATAAGCTCTTCTTGAATTCCTCACTTTCCAAGAGATGTGATTTCTTTGAATGTTGCCAGTCTACAATTTCTGTACTTGTAGCAGACATGTTCTAAGTATTGAAAACGTATTCTGTTGTCTGTACTGGATTAATACACATTCAGACATCTCTTTATTGCAAGATCATTCTCTTACTCATCTTTTACTACAGCAGCTTGTTGGTTGTCTTTAAAACGTGAAGTCAGACTTTTGTATAGTTGCTTCTCTGAAGTAACTTACACTTCAAAACATCTCACTGACAGCAATGAGAATAATGTGAAATCGATCAAAATATTCCTTCAATTCCATCTGATATGAATAAATGTTCACAGTCAAGTCAGAGCACTGTATTTGAATAAATCCACGTCATGGATTATGGAAGTCATTGAGCATCATGTTGCAACAGGAGGTATTGGAATCCCTTTGCATGGAATGGGAGTTGGGACTGCTGAGCCTTCATAATCAATGAAGGAACAGCAGGCTGCAGTTCCTCTGAAAAGATTACAAAAAACAAGAAGTGGTCAGTGTGGGTTTTGCAATAAAAAAAACTGTTAAAAGATACAATTAGGCTTAAAAAGTGTTGTTGAAAGTGGGAAAAGATGGGGAGACCACACCAGAATACGCTATCGCTCACAGCATGCAGAGCAGAGACACAGCAAGGAAATCAAAGTAACAGAAGTGAAAGGCTTTGACATTTAAAGCAAGGTAAATGCTGAAAACAGTACAAGGGAAAGTAAAGTGAATTACTACATGGATTTTGAACCTCTAGAAAAATCTAAAATTGATACAAACGAGAAAAAGATTGTCATTGAAATAAAAACCTAGAGAGCTTTATTTCTCATATAAGAGCTACATTTAGGAAGTAATAATGCTGTAAAATGTATCTTACTAAAAGTAGGTAAAGACTTACAGGAAAATTCAACCATACTATACTGTGTTGAAATTTTCAGCCTCTGGAGATGTTGAGGCATTCTTCTATTCCTGTATTTTGACATTAATTTTGAATAATCATGAGTAGTTCAAGAGGTAGGGAAAGAGGAAATAAAAAGGAAATGCTGCATCAATGTAATTAGGGAACACACAGGAAAAAATATTTTAATCCCCCTGTAAAGTGATGGGGAAAAAATAGGGAAAAGTAATTACATATCCAGGGGTTAACTTCGTGGAATAGCGCAAATAAGTAGCATGAAACAATGAAGAAATCCTATTCCTTCTCACTCACAAAATGTTTTTTTTTAATTGACATTCTTTAGAAATTTTTTATGAAATGTGCTCATAGCGTGTCATTGTCCAAGTTAAACACCTTCTTATAGCTTGTTAAAAGCCACTTGGTTTATTAATATAGAAAGAACCATAGTCCTGTGGCTTTTCATGCCTGTGCTGAATTTCAAGGATAAGAATAGGCATGAGATATCTTGAGGATCAGGCAGGTTGTGTTCTGTGTGCTAAACCCCTTGCCTCTTCCCAGGACTCCGACTAGTTTAATTTCACTGTATGGCAACAGAGAAGGAAATAAGAAGCAGTTGTGCTTTGCAGGGGGCTTTTGACTGCTCAATAACACGTGACTGTTGGCCTTGTAAAACAGGTCCAGTCTCTCAACCTTTGCCAAAGCTATTGCATCTCCCTGAAGAGAGAGTATTTTATGGTGGAGGTGAGATTTTTTTTTAGTTTTGTTTTCTAGTGAGGCAGCCTTTTGCTTCCAGAACCAAGGAAACATTTCTGAAGCTATAGCACGTTTCCCTGCTCCATTGGTAAATAGCAAGATGCAGATAGAACAGGCCCATGAAAAATAGTGTAACACTGCACAGATCATAAGGCTGGAAAAAAAGGAAAACTTAATTATTGCTTATTCTGGTTCTGTTTTAGTTAAAAATGCTCTTATGTATGTTCAGGGAAAAAAAAGGATTGTTGATATAAAGGCAAGTGTAATGGCAATATTTTTTAAAAATCATAATGGAAGAATTTCATGGAGCTCTTTGACTGCAAAGCATACTAAATGACAAGCAAATAGTCCCTCACCTGCAAAAGTCTAATACTTAGCTAAGCAGTGCCCTAGGAAATTGATTGTAAAAATATTCATAAACTCAACTCCTTTTTAATATTGAATGTATTGAAATTCAACTCCTTTTTAATGTTGAAGGTACTGATAGACATTTTCTGTTTCTAATCTAAGAGAAGGTAGAGGATTGCAGTTTCCTAGATACAGTTTTGGCCTCATGAGGAAGGAAGCCTCAAGAATCTTTTACCATGGTTACCGTGATCATCAGAGACAGTCCTGAACAGGGGATTTATACTTCCAAACCTACTGCCAGATGATATTTAAGTCAACTCCAGACAACAGTTTTGGATGTCTCCAGCTAAGATACTCTTAGCTGTGTTTTTTCTGAGGATATTAAATAGTACAATATTGATTGTATCAACGGATGCAAATACTGATCTTTGTATCCAAACAGATTTCCGTACTCACTAGCAATGAGGGAGTTTACGTGTTTTACACACTATGTTTTACACACATAACTGCTATTTTGCTCTTACCATTCTATAGTATTTATAAAAATTAGAAGGAGAAGATTCTTGACCTCATCAGAACACTTTGAAACTGATAATTGAATGCAGCGCCCCTGCTGAAGCCTGAGATTCAGAATTCACATCTGGAACTTTAACCTTGTAAAGCTTTGGCTCTCTGGAACTGATTGATCAGGTGCATCTTATCCAGGGGCAGAAGGAGAGACCCCTGCGGATATATTGCATCTGCAATGTGTTTCTGGTCCTTAGGAACTGTAGTTCCTGCATGGCACTTAAAATTTTAGCATCAGTCAGGAGTTAGTAATAGACTCTGACTACTGTCAAAACAAGCCACAGCACATGCATTATTTAACTAGTAAGATGCAAATATGATTTGAATTAGGCTTCCAGATAGGCTGAAATATATGGGAATTTGTTAAACATAGACTTCAAATAGGACTTTGGACTTTGGCATTTCTGGTCTAGCTGTGTAACTAGGGGAGTTCTGGATGACTACCCTCATGTGAAGATAATTGTAAATTCGTTTAAAAGGTTTTTAGGTGTGTTTACCATTCAAGGATAAAAATATCCCTAGTTACATTCCAGCCTGCCCATATAGTGATAAAGAGATGGTTCAATTTACCTGCTGTGTCCTCCTCAGCAGTTCTGTTCTTCTGTATCAAACATTAGCACAAAGTATGCACACATGAGGTTGGCTGTAGTGAGGAATGCTTCTGCAGTGCTAACACAGGACACCGCTTCTTTCAACATTCCTAAAGAGAGCCATAAAGAAGGGACCTAGGTGGTTAATTACAGGCAAAAATAATTTTGCACAAGCTGTGTTACTTGGTAAGAGTATTTTGGCTTTGTGTGGTTGACAGGCTGTTTTCTGACTTAGCATCACTTACTAGAGTTTTTTTGGCATGAAATGAAAGGCAAAACTGGGAGTAACAGGGAAGATGGTTTCATAAGGGAACACGATAGCCATTTCTGTCTTCATCTTTCTGAAGTTCTGGTTTTATATAGTGCTGCCAAGGGTTAAGGAGGAGATACGTACAATTCAGTTCCATTTCTCTTGTGCTGTTTTGAGCTGCAGAGATCTAGAAGCTTGTCTTTAATGAAGGTATTAAGAGAGCATGTCCAAAATGGTGTATTTATTTCAGAACAAGGTGTTTATCATGTAAATTATATACTCCTTTCAGTATTACGTGACAACCCAAGGGGGCTTTCCTTTGGAGAATCACCAGTGCGACCTTGAAGTCTTTAAAACAGTGTGCCTTGGTGAGTAACTTAAATGCCACAGTTTGCAACATTTCTCACTGCACGGAACAACTTTTGGAGCAGCAACATCAACAGATCTGCTGTGGGATTTTTTGGGGAACAAACAGGGGGACTGGGCGGGCTTCTTTGTTGCACCTAAATGCTTCTAGTCTGAACATCCCAGAAGACAACTGTATTCCTTTCCTGTCATACCCCCACTATTTAAAGGCTTGTAATAGGTTTAGTCCAATTTTTCTGCAAGCAGCCCTCCTTGAGTTCAAGACCAAGCATGGGAAATCTTCAGCCAAATTCCTTTTGAATTGGAAAATTCAAACAACTTGAGGAAAAAGGAGTAAGACAATGGAAAGTGGAATCCAGCCTTATTTGCAACAGATGCTATTAACACATGCTTAGTTTTTATAGCCTATTCTGGCAGCCTTTCACCTCTTTCTTCTGAAAAAGCTTTAATATTAAAAGTTCATTGCTGGTCCCAGGCAAAAGTGCACAAGTAAAATGGGCTGATGGTCTCAATATAGCTCATGAAAAATGCATTAAATACAAGTCAAGTATTAAGAATTATCTTTTACTTTATTCCTGAAATGGGGTGCACGTAGGAGAAAGGAGAGCTTTGCTGCATGCTTCTCTGCTTTGATGACACCTGTGTGGTGAAATTACTGCAGTTCTGATGTGACTGCAGATAACCAGGGGGCTCAGCATAGACTCAAACCTGAAGCCCAGTGTACCCAGTTACTTCTAAACACACAGTGATCTAGAAACAACCACGAGAGTCTTCGTTTTGGTGGGGTTTCGTGCTGCAGTACTAATGCAGCAAAATTTTTGTGGCCACAGATTCTGCTTCAACCACGTGGAGCACATGCCTCACTTTTCTTGGTTCATAAGCAGATTTTTAGCACAGAATGTCAAATCAGATAATTTATAAAGTAAAATTAGCAAAATGAGACAGTCTTTCTCATTGCTCATTACTCATTTTTTCTGATAAATTTCACTCATTTTAACTAGATTGTACTTCTTCTCACAGAGGGGCTTCCCGTTCCAGCTTATCTTTTTAGATATTCGGCAGATAATTAAAATTCAAAATGTTAACAGTGCTACTTATTTTTAGAACCTGACATAAATACAGGCAGACATAGGTTTGAAAATAAATTAGGAGAGACCAGAGAGCTCTGAACCATTTGGATAAAAAGTGTTGGTAGACACCTGTTCTAGCTCTCTTTGGTACAGCCTGCGCAGGAAAGGGAAACTCCGTTGCTCTCTCTTCAGACGTCTCCACCTACCCACGCTAGGGAACAGGAGAAGGTGATATCTTGGTGCAGAAGGTGAGATGGTTCTTTGTAGTAATTAAAAATGCTGCAAAACTAGATGAAATGAACCCCAGCAAAATTTTCTGTCTCACAAGGATAAAACCTACATTTTGAAATTTCACAAATCAGCAGCACAACTGGACTGGTTCTGGTACAATCTCTGAGGAAGACATCTCTCACAGGCACGTTTTACCCTTGTGCTGTAGCATTGCCCAAGTTGACGTTTTTGGGTCATTTAAGTGTTGAGTCAAACGGGAAAACTGATCTCTGGCTCATGTAGTCAGTGACAGCTTTACAAACCCAGGTGGTTCATGGATTAGCTGCTAGGCAAAATACACAATTTTTCTTAGGGTCCCATATGTGTGAATGTTGAATCTCTATAAACTTTGATAAACTCCACTCCCTGGGGACCCCATGTGCCAGTGCAATACGTTCTGTGTGTATGTGGTTTTCTGCTCCTGGGAGTACTCATTGCACAGACCCACCTGAGTTGTGTTAATCCATGCTTCAGTCCAGCGTCCTGAATGTACTTGGGATCCCACCCTGTAGCACATCAGAACCTGTGCATTTACTTTTCCAGTACCGATCCCATGGTTTTATGCACCCAGCTTCACAAGCAAATTTTGACACCTAAGACGGGATGTAGGCTGCTGTAGGTTGTGCTAAGGTAAGGAGTCCCGATTCCAATGGTTTAAGCTGTGCAGGAAGGAACTGGTGGACAAGAAGCTCCAGCAATGTGCGCTCACAGCCCAGAAAGCCAGCCATGTTCTGGGCTGCATCCAAAGCAGTGTGGCCAGCATGGCGAGGGAGGGAGTTCTGCCCTTCTGCTCTGCTCTCCTGAGACCCTACCTGGAGTGCTGCATCCAGCTCTGGGGCCCTCAACACAAGAAAGACATGGACCTGTTAGAGCAAATCCGGAGGAGGACCACCAAGATGATCAGAGGGCTCCTCTGAGAGCACCTCTCCTACGAAGACAGGTTCAGACATTTGGGGTTGTTCAGCCTGGAGAAAAGAAGGCTCTGGGGACACCATCTAGTTCCTAAAGGGGGCCTGCGAGAGAGCTGGAGAGGGACTTTTTACAAGGATGTATAGTGGTAGGACAAGGGGGACTGGCTTAAAACTGAAAGAGGAGAGGTTTAGATGAGATATTAGGAAGAAAGTCTTTACTGTGAGCGTGGTTATGGAAGAGGTTGGCCAGAGAGGTTTTGGATGCCCCATCCCTGGAAGTGTTCAAGGCCAGGTTGGATGGGGCTTTGACCAACCTGGTCAAGTGAAAACTGTCCCTGACCATGGCAGGGGTGTTGGAACAAGATGAGGCTTAAGGTCTCTTCCAGCCTAAACCATTCTATGATTGAGTCTGTGAATTCAAGATTTCTTCGGTCAGAAAAAAGGAGCCAAGTGGTGTTTTGTTGCTTAAAGTGAGAATTGAGGACAGGTGAAGATCAACATTTCAGTTTTGAAGACTGATGAAGTGTTGCAGCTAAGGATTGCTTAAAAATGAACTTCTGACTTCCAACAACTTGTGTAGGTGTCTCTTCATGCAGCTTATGTGCTCTTGAGACACTTCGTTGTGCTTTTCTTACGGTGTTCAGAGTGGACTCTGCTGTGGGACTGAGGAACTGCAAAGCTGGAAACAACACTTCAACTCATGGCTCTGAGGAGTGTGAGGCTGCTGCATCAGCACCCTGGCCAAGCACTCCACCTTTGCCTCAAATTCATCATGTGTTGCATCAGGTCAGTGAGCAGATGATTGCCAAACGCAAGGGCTGGCACAAGGAAGAGAGTAGGGACAAGGAACACATAGTCTAGAGCTGGATGGGTCAAGAGCAGCCCTGCTTGAGGTGGGACAAAGTGCCCAAGGCTCCCCTCCTGACATGAGATCAGCCTTGGTGCCTCCCCTGTGACCACATGCATTGATGCAAGAGCAGAGCCATGAACCTGGAAGTCCATCTGGAGCAAAGTCATGGTACGTCTGGGTGGCTCATACATGACAAACCATGCTTGATGCTACAGTGAAGGCAGCAGTGCTCTCACTCCTCTGCCACCCTCACACGCAATCTGTGAACATACTGAAAACTCAACGTACAAATCCTCTGACTCCAAGTGCGATTTGCAGGGATGAACACCAGAACTTGTGAAAGCCAACAGACACCACCCATCAACCTCGACGGCCCCCAGATCATGTGCCTGGCACTGGCTGTGTTGAACAGCAGAGCTGTCCCAGCTGGTGTGTCACCACATCCCTGGGACATGTGGAGCCGGGAGGTGGCTCAGCCCCAGCAGCCAACAAGTCAGTACCAGTGGCAGGGATCGAAGTGAAATACTCAGAGCCCTGGGCCTCTGCTCTACCCAGCAGACCGCACCCTCCAGGGTTTCCTGCCTGTGGTGAATTGTGTCAAGTTTTATCTGTAAGATGGCTTTAAAAGGGAAAAAAAAGAAAGAAAGAAAAAATAAAAGCCCCCAAAAACAAGTAAACAAACAAACAAAAAACCAATGCAGTTCTCATGAATGAAAAACTACTCAGTCTTCAAAAGCTTTCTCAGCTTTTCAGGGAGCAGCATGTCACTCAAATAACTGATGAAAGGTTGTGGGTTTCCTCTATTTCTTACGACCTTCAGTCTGACTAGCTTGCTTTTACCAATGATAGTGAGTGATTAACACTCACTGATAAAAATGGTTCCGCCTTTCTGGGGAGCCTTTCTGTCAGGTTGACCACTTTGGGAAGAACAGCTCACAGATTTTAGTCTAAACTTGACAGCTCCATTGGGCTACAGAAAAGAAGGGTGAGTCACACACCCCCCTCTCCCCCAGATACCCCTATATTTAAGAAAAGTAAAACTAATGCACTCGGGCTACAATATTCATACTTGTACATGACATGGTCAGCCATGACTGACCACATGGTGGTAAACACTCATCTAGAAATAAGTGTTTGAGGCTTGCTGGGAGGTGTTATCTGTATTCATAGTGTCACATTCTCTCTAACAGAGTGTTTTTCCCATCAGCCAGATCCAAGATGAAGTGTTTTTGCAAGATCAGTCTGGTTGCTTTTACACATGTTGTTCATCTTTTTTTTGTTTCAGCTTATACAAATATGAGTGAATCTCACTAAATGACTCCCCTTTGAAAGTGGCCAATGGCCAATTTGCCATCGAACATCCTTCCTGTGCTTTTATCATGCTGCAGAGCACAGGGAGGAGAACAAAGACACAGTGGGCTGGTGGAGCATCATCTGAAGTGACTCACACCACAAAGTGTGGGCTTTTTGGAATGATGCCCCAAGTGTTTATTTCCTTCTATTCTTCATCTTGTTGGAGTTTTTTGTGTTTTCTTCCCACTTCCCATATCTGCATTTTGTTTGGGTTTACATCTACTCAGTTCCTTGTATTCTAATAAAACACAATTGCTGCCATTTTGTCAGAGTCTTGGGGCTAGTTGGACCTTTTGGGGTTTGTGTTTCATGTGTTTTGCTTGGTCTTTTTTTGGGAAGACTTTTTTTTATGTATTTGATTTATTGGAGGGGAGGGTTACTTGACGGGGATTTTGCAGTGGCAATATCTTTTTTTTTAAATTTGTACTTCTCACTAATATATTACTTCAGCTTAAATTCAACCTAACAAAGGTTTTCTCTCTGACAAAGCAGAATCTGTTTTACACAATCTGTTCTATCACATCTGAAATTGTGCCATTTTGGCCCTGGGAAAGAAAAGGATGTGTGGTGGGCACAACGCCAGCAGGAGCTAGATGGGGGTGAGCAAAGGTTCAGTCTCCTCAGACCTGTCCCTTACTAGATCTACCCCTGCTCACAGGCAGAAATACACATCCTTCTGCTTTTATTTTTGTCCCACAGGATGAAAACTGAAGCTAGGACTGCTCTAAAAAGCACAATGCCTTCCTGAGTGTGAGGAGGAGTAAGCACTCCAGCTTTACGGGACCCTGTCTGCCCTTCCTGCATACCTGGTGGAAGATTCCACTGCAGCATCCCTGCAGCTCTTAACACCTGCACAAGATTTCACCAAGATGGTTTTTCCTCTCCTATACTGCTGTGCTCTTCCCAACAGCCATATAGATGAGGGGCAAGGGGTTGACTTACCAGGTTTTTTTTCTGTGGCGCTTTTGCGTCAGCAATGCTTTGTGGCAGTGAGTCCACAGGTTTCAGAGAACGAGCAAGTTTGGGGGTTTTTTACAAGTTTTAACTCCTGTGCTCATGTGCCATTTATACTCTTTTTCTAACCCATGCAACAGTTTATCATAAGGTAACAGTTCCACTGTTTTTTCCTTGGGAGGGAGAGTTTTGGTGCTCACTATGTTATTGAGTACCTCTAAGCCTACTGAGGTGTTGGCATTCCCACATGGAGCCTTCCCTCATGAGTATCAGCTGTTCCTAGGCACAGTCACAGTGGCCTTGGCCCACACTCCCCAATACATGCCCAATGTCTCCTCACTCTGTCACTTGCTCAGAAGGCCATGCAGGTCAGGCTGCATTTCTAGAGACACTTGTGTTCTCTCATTCCAGGGAATGGGACTCCTTACCACTTCCCACCCTTCCCGGTGGCACTCTAGGGCAGTAGCAATTAAGGGGGAAAGAGGGAATAGGACACAAAGGGACATCATTGAAGAGACAGAGGGAGTAAAGACATGGAGAAAAGTGATGGAGATGAGTCAGAACGCATAAGGAAGAGTGAGTTAGCCAGCAGCACTTAGGGTGAGTGGAGGCCATACCTGGTGAACAGTCCAGGGACACCTTCCCCCCTCTGATTTGGGGAACCAGAGCCCTTTGGTGTCCAGGTGGGGTGGGTGATGCTGCCCAGGCAGCCAAGCCTTTCCCCAGGATGTCATGAGGAGGGTGTGCTGGCTGGGATTGTAGCCCTGTGGTATGACAGCGACACAGCCCTCCTGAAGCCTGTGCCTCCCCAGGTGTCCAGTGCACCCTGAGAAGCAGAGGTAGATGAGGTTTGACTCTGCATGTGGGGATAGGCAACAAAGAACATAAGCCTTCTTCTTGCACTGCCCAGAACCTCCTCAAATGCCCCACTGGCCTCTGCCCGACTGAGTTGACCAGGACAATATTGTCACTTTTCACCCCCCAGCAAGTTCAGAGATAAAGACGAAAGGTTCACAAATACATTTCATGGAAGCCAACTCAGAATAAAAAGCAACCCTTCATTTCAGGAAACCTCATTTTTCATTTGTAAAACACTTTCATTCAGAAAAAAGGGAGTGGCAGGGAGAAGCAAAGCAGGGCGCTGCTTCTTCCCAACCATAGCAAATAAACTGTACAGCATTTTTCAGTCTTTGAAAAATGTAAAAGTGGGGCACAAGGAAATCCAGCAGTTGCCTCTTGCTTCCTAGTTATATTTGCTTGTAATTTTGAGCTAAAATATCCCAGGTTGGAGTCTGCCCCAGTATATTTTCTTTGCCTGGAAATTTTAAGTAGTTGCTGATCATTTAGCTGGAAGAAAATATACTCTTTATCTCCTGCTCTATGCTTCAAGATACTTGGTGACCTTTTCCTCATGTCCCCAGGCTTTGGAAAAAGGACTTGAAATGTGGCAGGATTTTGGCTTGTGTGTCAGGAATATGCTGTTTGCCTGCAAAAAAACCTCCATCCAAATTTTGCCAAGTTATAAACCTCTGAAGAAATAAATCATCTTTCTCACAAGCACTCTCTAGAGCTGGATAGTTAAAAAAAATCCTCCCTAGCTTTATTCCAGACTCAGGGCTCCCCATGAGACCCCTGTGGTCTGCACCTGAGTCCCTCTGCATGGAACTTTGTATTGCAGCCCCAAGGGAGTGGGTCTTGTTGGGTTCTCACCCAGGAGGAAGGTCCCACCATCGCAGGCCCCAACAGTGCTGGAAGCAGCAACCTGAGCCTTGGAGCTGCTGGGGGCAAGGCAGGAGCTGGGGGTGGGGATGGAGAGGAGGGCAGACATGGCTTGGAGTGGGATGAGGGATGAAAGATGGACTGAGAAATTGTGCCTTAGAGCTGGTGGTGATGGGAAAGGGAAGCAGCGAAGGGGCAAGTGCCTGGAGCGTATCGGGACATACTGGATAAGGACTAATCATAAGGATGGCAATTCAGAGTACCTCTGGGAGGTGTAGCATCAGGCTACAGCCAAAAAGGGTCCAATAAAATGGAATCCCACCTTGTTGCTTAAGTTTGCTGTCCCTTTCCTTTCTGTCTCCTTAAGCTAAGGGAACCACATACCCAGGCACACAAACAGAACGCAGACAAGTCAAACGCTGACATCTCTTAAATTTGTCCACGTGGCCTTCGTACTATTTTCCTCTGTCTGCATAATACTGTAAGTGAAGTACAAAATAGCAATAAAAGAAAAACCAATCCAAAGCAAAGAAGCAATCTGAGACTTCTGTGATTAAAGAGATTTCCTTCGAGAGTTCAAGGTGAGGTACTTTTATCAACAGGCTTTATAAATAAGCGGGCTTGTAAGTGATGAGTGGGGTTGTAAATAAAGGGTTGACTTTCTGACAAGCTGAACACCCACTACTTCAGACAGAGTTACAGTAGTGACCAGCACCTCTGAGTCATGGGCCATGAGACCTTTCTATATTCTGAGACCTGTGCCAAAACCATCCCTTATCTCTGCTCTTTTTCACTAGCTTGCCAAAGAGACCTTTCACGTGCTACACTTTCATTCTTCAATTATTTTAGCCTCCTTTTGCACTCACAGAGGTACCTGCCACTGGCGGGAGATGGTGGGTAATCACTCCAGTAAATCCCAATCCTTATTCAGAATTCTGGCATTTCCTTCTTAATTAGGATAGGGGATGCTATTGCTCACAATAGTAGGTTGCTTGGGCTTAGGGTTGGTTGGTTTTACTTTTCATAGGTATTGATGTTTGCTCTGTCCAGTCAAAAGCAACTTCCAAGGCCCTGGGGCTACGCCTGCCTCTCACTGCCACCCCACAGCCACAAGGCATCATCCCACCATTGGTCCAGCAAGAACCTTGGAGTCCTTGGGAAAGTGACAGGTTGTAAATTGATGCCACAAGCTCCCCACCAACACCACATGTCTGTATACTGTGTTGAGACCTTGACAGTCAACGCAGGGCTGGAAAAGCCTCCTGCCAGCCTTATCTGCAACTGTGCCTGGTCCTTCATTTCTCATCTGCCTGTGAATAAGGACAAACAGAGAGCAGCATCAGCTCCCGGAAATGCTCCCTTCAACATCAGGGAGGACAGCACAATCCAGGCAAGGGCAATATCTGAGATGTGAGCTCTTGAGGACAAATTATGGGGCCTTCCTGGAGGTGGGCACCCCAAGGGTTCCTTGCAGCAGCTCTGAGTACCCAGGGTAGATGCAGGTCTCATGTCTAAGACTGTAAAGGGGTCCATGGTGTGATTTCCAGGTCTTGTAGGCATATGACTCCATTCAAAAAATGCTGTCCATATTTTAAATTTTTTTTTCAACTATCAAAACCTTAATATTTTTCTTATCAACCCCCTCATTGTATCATTTTTTCAAAGGTGGCGGGGGAGGGATCTGGTTAGTAATGTTTCCATTCTTCTGCCACTTGCCCCATTGACTTAGACAGGAAGTTTCTGAGGGCAAGAAATGTCACTTATTAGAAGCTACTGCGGCTGCCAACCTCATTTTGGTTTGGTGTCTAGACAGTAAAGCATAAGAGAGCATTAATAAAAATCGAGCACCCAGATGCCTGAAAGCTCTTGTTTGATGGTCTCAACCTCACCTTCACATGAGGTAAAATCAAACCTGTGAGTTTTTTGAGGGTCTTTGTTGGGTTTGGGTTTTTTGGTGTCTGTTTTGATTTTGACTCCAACATGAAGACGGCATGATTTGTGTGTGTCTTCTGCATAGATATGTGTGCTCATTGTGCCCTGTTTCTATTAATTGAAGTAGGAAACTTCATGCAGGATGTGCTGCTTTTTCAGAAGTTACACTGTTTCTGCTGGAAAAAGGAAAATCAGGTCAATTCTGTAAAGTGACCAGTATGGAAAGATGTCCCTTGCTTTTAAATTCCCTAACTCCAAGTAGGGTAGCCTCAGTGTTTAAAAAGAGATAAACATTTCTGTTTATCTCTGCTTATAATCATGTGGGCCAAAGACTCATGTCTATGTGAAACTCTTCTAGGAAAATACTTCAGACTGCTCCATTGAGCTCTCTTCTGGCTGTTATGAATCCCTGTTTATGTTGCCATAGCTTTGCAAAAATGCCAAGAGACAAAGAAGCTGAGCCCCCCCATTTATGTGTGTTCTGAATTGCTGTCATAAACAAAGGCCTGGATTCATGGGTTTGGGAATCCTTGAAGTGAAAGCAGCACCAAGTCACATCACCATGGCATGTGCTGGGAAAGGGCAGCAGGAACGCTGCGGCTCCTCGAGACATTTGGTTGGTGGATCTGGGGATCTGGGGATCTTCCGAGTTTCAGACAAACTGACAGCCGCCTACTGCTACCTCCAGCACCAGGGTTCCTGGAGGGAAGGTCCAACCACCATTGCTCTCTTTCCTTCCCACTGAGCACAGGTTTTGAGCTAACATGCTTCCTGGCATTGGACACCTCCCTTGAAAAGAGTGGAATAATAGTCTGTGCTCTGCATCATCCTGCAATGCAGGGCAACAAACCTCTTAGTTTTGCAGTTTGGCTATGTTTCTTTAAAAAGTTGGGGGTGGGGGGGAAGAAAGAAGAAAAACAGCAACAGGAAGGAAAACACAAATGACAATGTTTGGTCTATCCCTGGGGAAAAAGAATAGCCCCTGCTTTCATTTAAGGTGATATAAGCCCCACACACGCCCCAACAACAATCTGGAGGATGAAGTCTGCTCTCCAACACAGCCCTTGCAGAGGGAACCCCACATCCAGCAGCAAACCAGCAGCTCCAGCTTGGCCAGCAGCACTCAGTTGTCCCTGCACCCCCCTACACACACTTCAGAGCTGCAATTCATACAGCGACTGCTGAAGTAAAATCAGGAGAAATGGGGACTATATATAAAAGAGCTGGAGTAAAGGCAAGTGGCACTTCAATTCTGCATCTGAGTAAGTCTCCTGTTTTTAGAAGAAGCTGAGCTTTGCACACACAGCCCCTGAGCGACTCAGCCCCGCTGTGCTGCCATGAACGGCTGCGGTGGGGCTGCCAGGGGCCCCAGCTTGCAAGGCACAGCTTTCCCTCCAGGCCCTGCCTCGCTGCCTGAGCACCCAAAACCACACTCCAGCTGAATCACACAGGACCAAGCCCAGCTCCTGGGGAGGCATCCCCTCTGCTGAGCTTTCTCTAAGCACCTACGGAGCAGAGCTCTGGAGAGCCAGGAGTACTCCCAGTGGGCTGAGGGCTGAACCTTGAAGTGACTGATTTTGGCAGGGATGAAGGGGTGTCCTCCCCATCAGTGAGCCTCTTCTCCATCAAGTTCACTTCCTTTGCTCATCCTTGGCTGCTGCCTCCAGCGACAGAGGTGTCTGGGCATCTCAATATCTCTGCTGAGTCACCTGCACCCATGTATGGCACAGGTGTCCACATCAGAGCAGGCAAGTGACTGGGGACACTGGAATGGGCCAGGCCCCCACTCCTGATTTCAAACTTTCTTACTGGTGTGAAGCACTTTTGAATGGCTTCCTTTTGATATTTGATTTGATTTGATTTGATTTGATTTTTATTGTTTCTTAGAGGTTTTTTTCCCCAGGAAAAATCTTCATGAAATCTTGCTTTTCCTCCATCCCTCACTGAATTAAAAAAAAATAAATAAACTAGACAACAAACAAAAGCCCAGATTCCAAATGTCACAAAACTCCGTTTCTTCTGCAAAACAGAATTCTTATTGTCCCGCAGCCCTAACTTATTGACAGGCAGAAGCAAAGCAGACAGACCTGTGGCAACAGTAGGAAAGAAAAAAGAGCAAACAAGAAAGAAAAAACACAAACACTTCCACTTGGGATGCAGCTCAATTCCCAAGGTGCTTCTGCTGTGACCATTGCCCCAGCTGCAGAGCCATGTGGTGCTGGGGAGTGTGGGGCCAGAGACTTTCCCATCACCCAGAACAAGGGCTTTCCACATTCCATGGGGCTGGAAAGGGGTCTAACATGGTAGGGCCATGCAAATGCCAAGGAGTTTGTTTTGTTGTCTGTCAAAGCCAAACCAGCACAGGCAGTGACAATGTAGCTGCTGCAAAAAAATGAACACCAGTGAGCCACCTTGCCTCCCTCCTCAGCCAGTGCTGCTGAATTACAGGGAGGCAGAAGCAGTAGGAATAAGCAAGCACAGGGGAAGGAAGAGCAGGAGGCAGCCCCATTCAAACACGGTAAGAGAAAAAAACAACTTTTAAAAAAAAATCACTGGTGTGAAGTTCCTGATGCCAACCACAGAACAAAAGGAACAACCTTTCTGTACAAGTAAATGTGGTCAAGTAGCTGTTCTCTCTTCCGGCAGGCTCCCAACAGTAATGAGGGTTTTAACTGCAGGTGAAGCATCCTGGTCCCTCCCAGCAGTGCCCAGCCCATTCAATCCCCATTACTGAGCAGCAGGAGCTGCCCTTCCCAGTGGCACCTGGAAATGGAAACCATTTCAGACAGTCTTGTTTGAGAACACAGGGCTGCAAAACCCTGGAACAGCTGGAGTTGGTGTGGACATGTGCATCACACCGCCATGCTCTTGCTAGCTTTGCTTTGGGCACATCCTTGGGTTATGCTGGTGTGGGGGTTTTCAATATCCTGGAGAGATTTGGGCACTCCTTTAGTGGTATTAAGGCATCTCTGATTGCACAGGAAACCCTCTGCCTCTCCTCCCACTGTTTTCCTGGGGATGCCCCTGTGGCTGGTGGTAGAGGATGTTGCAGCACACACTTGCAGGCTCTGTCTTCCAAGGTACCCAGCATGCCCAGAATGGTTGTGCTCTACCACAGGCCAGCAAGCATGTGCTGGTGCTTTGTGTGTTGTAAGATGTGCTACAGCAATGCTGGTTCTTGGCTGCATTTGTTATATTCACCCCACCACCTTATTCCAGACTCTGCAGCGTGGCACCACTCAGAGCTCCCAGCTGGAGCCACCAGTTCATCTTGGTGCTTAGTGACAGAAATGTCCACGCATTGTGCCAGAGAGCTTGTAGTCTAATTTGAACCAAGATGAGACACAGACAAAAAACTCAACAAAGCCAACATGGGAAGATCATGATGGGCCAGAGGTAATGCCAGTTCAAGTCTGAGCTTTTCCAGATTTACACTGTCCTGTACATCTTTGAAATGACAGAGCTAAGTCCCAAGTGTATTCCCTCTGTTTCCATTGCCAAACTAGATTAGCTGGTGTGGGAGGGGAAGAATCTACATACTTATTTTATTTTTGCTGTTCTGCATTTGAGGGGAAACAAGACCTGTTAGAAGGCTGAGCCTGACCTACAGTGAGGAGTTTGGTACCAGCCAGAAGTGACAGATTTCAAACCAGAGTAAGAGCAGGAGAGTAGGAGAGCAGCACTGCAGAGGAATCCCTGCTCCAGTGTGAGAGGCATCACATACCTGTCAAATACAGCCAAATTTCTGTGCTGAGAAGCTCCTGCCCCCTCCTCTGCACACACACACTCAGTTTTCTGGAGATGTGTAACTTTTGTAGCATCAGATATAGGAGAGGAAGCTACAGCCCCGACTGCCCTATGTGCTGCTTCCACAGGGCCCCCAGGGGTGAGGGGCTTGCTACCCACCGTCTGCTGTCCCCTTACTGCTACAGGTGAGTGGTGAGGAAGGCTCACCCTTCAGGCCATTCTCTAGTGTGACCTCCCATGTACATCAAGCTCCTCTCCATCACTGCTTGCTGTCACACCTCCTCATGCATCATGGAACCATGCTCCTGCCAAACCAAAGGTACCTGCTGGGATTCCTGCAGGCTAATAAAGGATGGAGACAGCACTTTGAGGAGGAGAGCACACCAAGAATCCAAAACACCCCTGTGATGGGCAAGAGCTGCCATCACTGCTTACTGCCACCCTCCCTGGGCAGAGCCCAGGAACTGTTCCTCTCTGTGCTGCACCTCAGTTCTCTCTCTCAAGACACTGACTGAAAGATTAAGCTACTGAAAGGCTGGAATTAATTATTTATGGGCAATTTTCTTTTAAAGTGAGTTTTGATACAGAAATATTTTCTCCTCATGCAAAGTCATCTGAGGTGGTCAGGAGGGAATTAACATCCTATCGGCTGTCCTATAGGAAGGAGCACCCAGAATCAGTACAGGTGGTGTTTTTTATCTTAGTAATGATAGAAAGATGAACACAGACAGGCAGAGACAGAGGAAGGTACTATTAGACACTTCTGGGTTATTGCACCTGATACAGCCATCAGGCAGAGTCTGATTCACTTCTGGGAAAACTCTGGTCCAACACCGCAGCCAGACTGCTGAGCCCGTGGCTGCTACGTGGGCCTACGACTGCTGCAAGTACGAAGTGAATCAGCCACACCACGGGCAGACTTTTTCTAGGTACAAGCCTCCAGCTGACGGCAGGCGGTGGGAGCCCGCTGCCACGGAGAGAGAGAGCGAGTGAAAGCAGCTCAGCACTCCCGGCAGACAGACCGCCATCTCCAGCCTGCCCTGTGCACAGCTCTGCTGTCTTTCACTCTGTTTCACCCACGGCGACTTCGAGTACCTGCCCCTGGCGCTCACGGGCACTTGTGAGCTCAGGGCTGCCCGTGCGCCATGGTGACTCGGCACCGTTCCCGTGGAGGCCCCCCGTGTATTCTTGTAAAGGAACTGATTCAAGTAAATTCTGACTCTATATTCCCACCTTTGCTTGACAAACAGAACAGGGAAATGCCATTAACACGCAAGCCTTCCTCAAACCACCTTGTTTTCGCTAGTCGCTCGCTGCCAGTCACAGTGGAAACAACACCACTTCCTCCCACATACTGTCAGTGCCTAGACTGTAGTTATTTGCTTTTAATTGAATTAGCCAGCCCATTGCTTTTTTGTTATCCTATACAAAGCAGCTACGTTCTGCAAACACCTTGCGGAGTGACTAAATCAGATGGTGAGATAATTATTTCCACCACATCAGTTGCTTCAGTTCCAAATTGGCCATCAAAACACAGGCAGGAGGCTGTGAGGTTCATGGGATGCAGTTAGGTAGCATCACAGACCCACTCCCAAATAACTGAAGTCATCTCTGGTTTTTTAAAAACCAGCTTTTCTCTCTGGGGTGACATCTCAGCCCAGAAAGTCAGTGGGATCAGGATTTTGAGCCTGTACCCCAGCCCCGTCCCACTCCAGCTTCTTAGATTGTGTTTCACCAACACCTCAGTTTCCACTAAAATAATACTTATTCTGTTGTTGTTACTGCTGTCATTAACATGATTGCGCACAGCTCACAATATTCCTTGGAGAGAAAAGAAAACCTTTGCTTTAATTATCTGCGTAAGAAATAGTAAATGGTACATTTGCTTTGTGTACTTGTCTTAAAGCTCACCTGCTTCCAGTGAGTTTAAAATCAAATTTAAATGATTTCTCACAAATAAGCACAGGACTGTTTTAGGAGTGGAAGGATGACTTGGGGTAGCCTTTTATCATGGGTTTACTCTGGACCTACCCCAGACTTTTATCTGCCCCTTAACAAACCTCACCTGGTGTTTCCCCACACACACTGGGCACAGGTTAACTTTCCCTCTTGCCAGGCACAAGACCTTGTCCCATGTTTGTACAAGACTCAGAACTGAGGGGCTGTGAGCCTGAAGAGGTTTTACAGGCACTGCCATCAGCATGAATCCTTCTCAAGCATCGGGTAGATGAGCTTTGCCTGGTACATTTAGCCTCTCCCCTTTACCCATGGGATGGGAGAGAGGAGCGGTGGCTCCCCCAGCCCAACCCACAGAAGGAATGCAAGGGGCTCGGAGGGATATGGAGACAATCGATGTGCAAGGCTTGGCTGCATGCTCATGGAAAGGGAAGGACATCTCTGCTGGACTGTGTGATTCAGAGCAATCCCCTGCATTCTGGGAACATGGCACTTCCTTGCACCCGTGCAGCTCACAGCAACACCTGCTTGCTGGGAGCGTGGCCGTGGTATTACCAGTCCAAGAAGCTGGGTTTTCCAGGAAAGAAGTGTTGACTAGCAATGGCAGCCGGTACTTTTGCATCACTGGCAATAAAATCAATGATTAATTGAACTATTCACTACTTAAAATCATCCTTCTTGGCCCATTAAACCCTTGGCAGTCTTGATGAGATTCCCTGGTGGACTGCACAGGAACTGCTGTCTTTATTCTTCACTTTCTACTTCCAAACATGGAGCTGGAGATGGCTGGGCAGGAACAGGAGCACGTGGGTGTCTGTGGGAAGATGCTTACCTGATGCTTACCAAGGAAGCTTCGCTTGACTGCTGAGGAACTGAGGAAATATTCAACATCCCACTTTCACTAAGGCTTCACCACATCAGGACCACTTGCTAACTTTCACTCCTCTTAAAAACGTTCTTCAGGCTATGCTCTGCTCCTTATCTGATCTCTGGGCTCTCAGTTCCTTCTCTACGGCCACCTTTGTCTCTGCCTCAGCATCATCTTCTTGTCTCTCCACCTGGCCTTGCTGTGACCTCGGCTGTATCAGTAGCTGTGGCTTTGCTGCTGTTTTCAGTCTCTCTTTTTCCCTCTGCCTAAAGATTTTTCAGGACCTCTCCAACAGCTCCACGTCTTCTGATTTTATCTCTCTGTAGCACTGGGTTCACTCTGGCTTGCTCTATCCCAGGTCATGAGCTGCTTTTAGCCCATTCTCTAAGTGTGGTGAAAGCCTCCTGGCAAGGCCTTCCAATAATCCTCTCCTCCAGCTCCTCTAGACCCAGTCACATACCTAACATTGACTCCCCTAAACACAACTAGACCCTTCTGACCATCATTATCCTGCATCCTCTTCTTCTTTCTTGGCCTCCCTTCCTCCTGCTTGCCAGAGCACCAGTGGCTGCAGCACCCCTCTTGCTGTGCTGCCTTCTGCTCCTTTTCTCCCTCCAAGCTCTTCCTCAAGCTTCCTCCCCTATTCCAACCACAGCTCACTACCCTGTGTTCCTCAAAGCCCCCCTTGCCCTCCACTTACACCCATACTTAGCAGCCCCACTGTCACCTTCCCTCATGGCTAAGACCCCACCACAGCCCCTTGGGGGGCCCTTTCACTCCCTTTTCCCTCCTCCACCCTCCCCTAGGATGGTCTTCAGGTTTGCTCCTGGCCCACTCCTTTATGGTGTCCCTCTCTCAACTCTCACAGAGCTCCTCCAGACCTGCCCTCATCACAGTTCCCATTCCCCCCGCACATAATTGACCCTGTGCAGCCACAAGCAGCAGCTCAAGCAGCTCATACCTGTCCACTTCTTTTTTCAGCCAAATTTAGCTTCTCTCTTTTCTTCTTTCTTTTTTTTTTTTTTTTGAGGGGAAGACCTGTCTTTATGCACTGATTTTTATTTTTACATTTTTTATGCCTTTCTTGCTCCCCATGTCTGCACGTGCTGCCTTATTTCTGAGAACTAGCTGACTTCTCCTCCTAGCCAAAACCCACTTCTCTACTTCAGACCCCTGTGAAAGGCAGAATGCACTAAATGGCCCTAATGAACCCCAGCTACACCTGCAACTGAACTGTCCTCAACCTACTGTCCTTCTCCACACTGTGCTCCTTACATTCACTGGGCACTCAAGCCTGCAGCCAGTGTCCTCTGCCTCATCTGTCCAAAGATGCAGGGTTTTTCCAGGGGAAGACATGGTTTGGTTGGAATGGTAGAGAGCAATGCTGATAATCCGTGCATGCTGCTAGACCAATTTCAGTATTATTCCATCCACAGGGGTGTGCCAGAGGGGCTGGAAGAAGAGGCTGCACATGAACATTCACCTTTCCCTGCCCAAAGTCAACCTACCTCTCAAGCTGGTGGCCAGGGGAAAGGGTTGTTGGTGCCAAGAGCTACAACCTTCCTCCTGGGAACACCCAGCATGTGGAAGGAGAAGAAATGGGTTTATTGGGCCCTTGGGGTAAGTGGTTTGTTTTCCATAAGGCCTTGCAGGTAAGATGGAGTTCTGGAGCAGCAGAATTAGTGAGCCATGTCCTGCAGTGCAGTCTCTGGGTTTAATAAGGCACAAGGCATCAATGGACACTCCTCCCCTGATGGAGTCTGAAACATCAAGTGCCTAATATGTGTTGAGAGCCTGCAGTAGGTGCTGATTTACACTTGATCTTTCTTCCTCTCCCCAGTCCAACATTTTCATACAATTTTTAGGGTGTCATTAGCACCTCACTCACACGGGAACAAACCAGGCCAATTACGTAAAAAATTGTTAGAGAGGGGTGAGGGTGGCTTGCTAGCTGCACATGCATACACACACACACACACACACACACACACACACACACATGCACACAGACTGAATGCAATACCATCAGGGTTTACTTAATGATTTTGGCTTTGATATAAATTTTGCAAACAAAAAAATTAAGCAACCTTGACAATAAAAGAATTAAGCCAAGCCAAAAAACTTTGCCAGATACGTGCAGCTAGCAGGCTGCAGCATAGGAGTCATGCTTCAACTTCCTGCATTCATCCTCCCTGCACTCCCCTGCCTGCTGGAGCACCCCCCACCACTGCCTCCCAGAAATTAACACATTCATTTCCAGAAAACGCGGCACCGTCCCCTCCGTGCAGGCAGGGACCCCGGGTGCCCAGGGTGCTTTTGGCTTTTGTGGGGGTGCAGGTGCCCCCAGGGCACAGGTCTGGAGCACTCCAGGTGGGCCAGGTCCCTGGAGAGCGGCAGCAGGTGGATGTGCGTGCCAGGGAGCCAGGACAGGCCGCTCAGGTCCGGCGGCGGTGTCACCGCTGCAGTGGATGGTGGAGGTTCGGCCGGGTCCCTCGGCAGACGCCAGCCTATCACAGCTCCAGGCTGATTTCAAACTTCCTTTTTGCGGTTTGCGTCGCCTCGATTTATTCATTTCCTTGTAATTTACAGATACACATCGATGCTTGCTATATTTAAACAGTGCCTGTAACTGTGCGGGGATTGTAGGTAAGCCATTTTATTTGTAGAGTGATGGTTTTAAAGGAAAGTGAGACTTCAGAGTCATCCTTCAGGCTGGCGGTGTCTGCGGGTACGGGCGACCTGCATCCACACCCAGTGACACCAGGCAAACCCCCTCTCTGTCCCGCGGCACCAGGGACACAGACAGCTCCCAGCTCCTCCAGCTTCCTGCCACCACCACCGAGAGGGCTTGTCTGCCTCTGTCCCACACAGACAGCTGCACAAAGCTCAGCAACCAAACCGGCTAATTAGTTCAAATAATAAAATCTTTAAGAAGGTGCAATTAAAACTTCCAGGATTCAGTTATATCGGGGATGGAAGAAGCTCTAGAAGAAAACACCGTGTTTGGTTTAAGAGGACAAAACGGATTTGCAACATTCCCATGCAAACATCTGTCATTTATTTCACCACTTTCCTTTGGAAAGTCCATGTCAAGCAATGGAACACAGGACAGTCATCTGTGTTAAAAAACCACAGCGCAGCCACTTCTCTGGATGGAGGGTCACCAAACACTTTGGGAAAAGACGAGATAAAGGGTGAAGACATCAAGAACTCTTTAGACCCAGTCTGGGTTTTTCAGCTGAGATGTGAAAACCCCCTTACTCTAAACAGCTCTGACCTTTCCTAATTCTTGGAGACTGACATCTCCACAGTAGATACATGATGAGATCACTCACCCTGTTTTTGAAGTCTTTCTCTCTCACTACTCCTTGCATGGGTTTTTTTCTGTGGGAGGGGACAGTCATGAAGAGGGCTAAACCTCTTGATCATGTGTGAAAAAAAGGAAATGAAAATGAGCTATTCAAGATGTAACAAGGCCTGACCCATAACTTTGGTTTCTGAGGATATAAAATCATGAAACCCGTAAGTTTGAAAGGAAAAAAGTAGGACATCTAGCTCTAAAACCAATTTTATTGGAGGCTATATGTTCTGTGCTAGAAACTAGAAATTCTCAGCCTTTGTTTTTATGAGATAGTTATGAATGGGTCTGACAGGAATGTGAGAAACCATTGATTCAATCATCTTCTTGAGAAAATGTAATTTAAATGTGGTGCCTTGGGTGGAGAGAAGCTGCACACCAGCTTCCTATGGGAAAGCCTAGCATAAATGATTGCCATGGCTATATTCTGGTGAGCAGTTTGTGGTTTTGAGGGTCAGAATAGCAACTGGGAAGACACAAGAAAATCCTACTCACAATTGTAGGAATCGTGGTGTTGTCTAGAGACTAAACTGCAATGGTTGTGCCCTGTCATGCTTGGCATGCACAAATAAGAGGCACTGTCTGCCTTTAGATCTTGCTGCCAGTGTAGAGGAAAACTGATAGAGAATCCAAGAGAGAGTCAAAAGGGTTAGCTAGACTCACAACAAGGTACCTAGCAATGCACATTACTAGATGGCTGCAACCACCAGGAAAAAAGGAAACTTTTTGATGACCATTTGCCAAGGCATATTAGACTAGGAAGAGAAGGCATAAGACGGTATGAGATAAAGAGTTCCTGATATATGAGTAGGACTTTTCCATAGACAATGACAGGCTAATGCATTTTGGAGACAGACAGCAAAAATGCTTGAACCTGAAAGCATCTGACCTGTGCTGCACTGGCCATCCCCAGGTGAGAAAGCAAATCTGCATCTTGCAGACCTGAGGAAAACAGGGCTTTCTTCTATCTGCCTGATCCAGATTTAAACATCTGCTCTTCACAAAGGAAGTGAGAAGGAGCAAGATGAACAATATGGTGAGGATGGGATGAAATGTGCTTCATGCACATGGTGATGGACACACTGCACTTGCACTGACATAGCTGAGAGAGCTTGGAAAGCATATTTCAGGTAAGATGCAAGTGTCTGCTCTAACCTCAACAGGTTCACATGGACATTCACAAAACTTCCTCTGGGAGGTAGTTTTGTTGATACTACACAGATATCATTTCTGTCTGGCTAAGAAAGGGATTAAAAGCTGGGGTGAGCAGACAGGACAACCAGAGTTCATAAATTTTCTGGTTTCAGACATTCCTAGAGCAAGAATTCAGAAGCTGGTCTCAAAACCAAAACAGGCAAAGCCCAAGGATCAAAGATGAAAAGCTTCCCAGGAATATGGAGGGCACGCATTAACTGTGGTTAGTGAAAAGTCACCTGAATATGTCTGTTCTCTTAGCTTAAAAGACAGAATTTTTGCATAATTCATGACCTGTCTTTTGAAGGGAGCAGGAAATGATAGCTGAAGCCTGGAAGATTGATCTGGCACACCAGGTCTGGCCTCAGCTGGCAGCACTGTATGCTGGAGTGGTAGGAGACTGCCAGCTGCTGCAAAGATGTGTGAGGCTGCTGTGCTGTGCAAAAACAATAAAAATGCATTTGTAGAATGAAGTCCTGTGTTTCATTGCCACTGTTTACCAGGGCATGAAGCTACTCCTATCTAAGAGATAAAAACCTGGACTGGGCTCTATGTATTCTTGACAAATGCCTTTTTGTGGAACATCACCCTGTGCAGAGCCACTCTTGACATCAGCTTTCCGGTCAGTGTCTGCTAGGGCCAAGCAGAAAAACAAGTCCAAACCTAGAACCAAGGCATCTGGGCCTGTTTTTCAGTTTCCACTTGAGCACAGGTGATTGCCTTTTCCTCTTGCCAGTTGCCAAAAAGACAATGACAACCCATTCAGTGTGTTCATAAGTTATTTAACGTCTGTAGTTCCAAGAGCCTTATTCTGAGACACCTAAGCTAGCTACCCCTTCACTGTCAATTCAGCACAGTCAGGGCAGGGAGCATTCTGCAGGCATTGGACCAGCTGGCTCCTGAAGCCCAGCAGTGGAGCTGGTTGTGGGTCACGGTGGATGTGACCACTGCTCTGGGATGCAACAAGGATGTGCTTACCTGACTACACACTTGGAAGTTACGGGCTTGAATGGCTGCACACCAGCTGCCTCCCAACTGTTCTGATTCACAGTCACCTGTTGACATCTCTTCAGAGCCAACCAAACTCACAAGCATTAAGTCAAAAATCAGTAACTGTTAGCCAGATCAGAGTTCAGACAAAAACCACCCTGGCAATCTTTAATATCTTGCCATCCAAGTTCATCTAAATTTCACACACAGTTCTGCCTGGGAAAGGAGATATGATTGTTTCAATCTGCTTGGCCTTTTTCGTGAGTGCTCTTTCTCTCTTCCCTCCCCCTTCCTCCCCCCGCCTCTCTACAAGTATACACAGACAGTGATCTGAGAGCGTGCAAGAGAAAATGCTTTACTTTTTCCTGAAAGCCCTCTGCCGAGGGTGGTGTTTCCCCACCTCCACGCTGCTGACAAGTGCTGATGTAAACACCATGCATATGCCCGTCTAAAAGGCCACAGGGGTTTTCACGTGAATCCTGTGTTTTTTCCACAAACCCCATTACACTGTACTTCAGCTTAAAATATATCTCCTTGTTTCTGGTTAACCTACAACCCCTCTAAGGCTAATACAGTTTACAGCAGTAGGCAAAACTACTCAGCAGAACCAAATTTGGACTATAGGTGCCTGTCTGCTACAAAACTCTTTGAAGAAACAGTTGCAACTGTGGCCGTATTAAAACCAATACTGACACAAAAAACGTTTGAAAAAAAAACCAAACAGCTATGCCTTCGGCGTTGACAGGAGTAAAACATGTCATTTACAACGCCACCGAAATCATAACAGGAAGGAAGTAGACCTCAGAAACTATAAACAGAATTTAACAGAGGTAGGAAGTACCTCAAATGCTTTCACATAGTGACTGTAAAAAAAAGATACTAAAAGGAGAAAATGTTTCCAGGTTTTTTTCTTGTTTGCTTTTTGTTTCTTCCCTGCTTTAGGTATTTGCAGTTACTTTGAATAGTAAGAAATGGTCACAAAAGTAAATGCAGCTTTTCAGTCCTCACATGCAGAACAATTTATGGTACAAATAACAGCTTGATTTTCCTTCGACTCTTCCCCCTGCACCATCCCTCCAAGGGAAGTATCTCCATCTCTTTGCTCAGTTAAAACAGGCCTTTCACCTGCATCTCTCTGCATTCAAACTAAGCAAATTATGTTTGGCCAGAAATTAGATGGTGCTCTTCTCCTTCCCTCTCCACAGCTGCTGGCTTTAAATTATGCTACTTCAAGGAAAATAATTAAAAGCTCATTCCAAAGCCAAAAATGATAATGCACCTCAATAATCAATAGGAGCCTGCACAAAAAGAGAAATTACTCTCTCTCCCATCTTCAGATGCTTCACAGATCTCATAACTGTATTTCACACCTTATTTGCTCTGTAAGATCCTGGCACCCAAAAACCCCTCTTACGACCCTGATTCCCAAAAAAGAGGGCCTACCTAGTAAATTCCCTTCTACCTGCAATTTCACTACTTTAGTTCTCTTCACTATCCTCCTTTTCACCCTTTCCTAGCTCTACTCACTTGAAAGTGCACTGGAAACTATAACAACCAGGAACTAAGTGGCAGTCAGAGGATCCCCACATGCTGGGCTGGGCAGGAGAGTACCAGACTGGTCCCCAGCCCCAGAGGTCCTGGAGGGACGGGGCAGAGCATGGCAGCACCAAATCCCCAGCTGCAGGGCTCTGCTGCACTGTCCGTAGTAGACCTGGAAACCAACAGCCGAAGGGTAACCTCCCCGTTCTCCCTTTTTCTGCTACCTGTGGCTAATATTGCAGACATTTCCGTAAACAAAAATCCTTACCTTTTGACCTTTCTCTGCACTTTTGGCTTAGAACAGAGTTCCCCATGGACAGCCAGCAGTGCTGCCCAGGTTCACAGTGCAGAACCAAACATGTTAGATTTGTCCCTCTACTGAAAACAACACATACGCACCGAGTTGGTAGGGAAATAGAACTTTATTCCAAGACGTGAGCTGAAGCAATGAGCATATGAAGCAACAACCACTAGAAAAAAGTGAAAAACACATCAAATATTTGCATTGTACCAGTTAAGTTTTAACACAGAAGTCCCTTTCCGTAAAATGTAAGCGCAGGACAAAAGCATATGTGAAGCTCGGAAGGTCACCTAGGAGCATTGCTTTTAATGTCTAAGAAAGAGGTCTCCCCTACGAAAATCTTTAAGCCAGGAAAAAAACCCTTCAAGTAACAAAGTAGAAATGATCTGTTCATTCTGCTTGGCACTGTGGAGAAGGAGGGGGATAATGTATCCCAAAAGAGTATGCATCTTTAAGATGTATAAATTCAAAGTCCCTAGAACACAAGTCTGCTGCCAGACCAAGTACCGTTTTTTCTTCCTCATTTAGGAAGTCAAGTGAAGTATGTCTACTAAGCACAGGGGGATCATGTTCTGGAGTGAAAGCGGCTAAGGTCACATGGTCTGCCTGCCAGCAAGGAAATTTCATTGACACACACACCCAACAGACCTCTTCTCTTTGTCTTTTTAACGGCACCCTATCATTGAAAGCTGCAAGCTGCATCAAATTCTGCAAACATTCAAACAAGTATTTCCTTGACTGTCTTAGCGCAGAAGGCCAAATGCTGATCTCCTTGAGCTCTCCCTTCACATTCATTTCAGTATCACTGGAAAAAAGCTGCGAGGGCACACAAACAGCAGAGTTGGCTCTGTATAAGTCAGAGGTGGTGGTTATTTTAACCTGGCTTATGCATGTGACATCAAAAGAGGGGTAGCTGGAGCATTTCTGTGCTATTTGCAAGGTCTGTCAACTTCATTCTGATGCATACATATATGCATACATATATATATATATGTATGCATAATGCATGCATTGTAGCTTACAATTATAAGAAAAATGCAATTTATTTATAAACCTGCTCTTTGGGACTCTAGAATTTTAGTGGTTAATCCACTAAATTCACAGGCAATATGAGCTGAATGGTCACTTTTCTTAACACAGTACCATAAACGCATCACTTTAGAAACTGCTATCATGGAGGCTAAATCCAATAACAACAATTGAAGCAACAAAACTCATTGTCTGGACAAATGTCAGTCAGGCATTAAAAAAATATGTCTCTGAGGAATTGCATTGTTTTCAAAAAATACACTGAAATATTCTATACAAGAATATAGGCATCACACTTATGAATCTAAATTTATAACCACTTATATGTATTAGCTATTCTCAATAAACCATCTACATTTGCTACCCACCTACAGTAGCGACAGTTTCAAACTGGGAACACCACAAATTTATGTACTTTCCCTGAGATCAGTAATCCAAAATAAATAGCCCTGCAAAGGTAACAGTGTAAACTCTGGTTTTAAGTCTTCCGTACGGATCAGTCCTCAAAAGCCAAGGAGAACATTAAGCAAACGTAAACACAGCAATCATTTTGTCAGTTTTGAGTTATTCTCAGCAACAGTGGAACCCTATGTGAGACGTAGCATCCAAATGTTGAAGACCCGTCATTTTTATTGTACAATACAGTTGTCCTAGTTGTTCACTTTCCTATCATTGAACCCCTGAACACATCCAGCTGGGATTGTGGATCTCCAAATCATGACCCAGATCTGCTCTTCCACTCTGCACAATCTTTACAGTGCCTTTAAAACCACTCTTTCTGAGGATCTTATTCTTGAATAGAGGAATGGCGAATAGATCTGTGATAATCCTCTGGACTAGTCACAAGTTCTGGTAAATCATAGCCTCTCAGCAGGTGTCCACTGTTTTGTTGAGCAAAGTAATACAGCTGCCTGGCAAACATTGGTTCAACCTTAAGAACAGACAAAATGTTAATCAGACAGGTGACAAAGCTTCACGCTCCTCATCTTAGTTATTTACGGTGGTTTTAATTTAAAAGCAAGATGGGACAGAACAGTTCTGCTTACCAGAATGGGAACACAATTTCAGCGGTCTCACTAATCTCTGTTTTAAGCTAGGTCTTGTCTAACCTAGCCTAGCTCTGCTGCCAAGTGCCTCACTACCTGCACACACTCCTTACCTTCACTGCCTTCGTTTAGAAGGGACTGTAGCAGTGACATAAATGATGTATCAAAAATTGCAGTCCCTCTTAGCCAGCCCCAGATGTGAGCAATGCCCACAGGACACACATGCCCATGGCCACTCAAGGTGTTTAAATACATACTGAACATGCCAACAGTCTTGTCTGCATTGCAAAGTCCTTTGAGGACTTAACTTGAAACATTGGAGGCCTCAGGTAGGTTGAGATATGTCACCAAATGACTGTGTCTGAAGTTAGATTTCAACCTAACATCAAGGTTACTCTTGTTTCTGTTCATTCAAGCTCTGATGAGAAATTTGTTCAACCACCAAGTAGGATTTGTATGAGTTAACAATGCCTTCACTTCAGTCTCTTCTGAAACCACCACTCCCTCTCAGGCTTTGGTCTCTGACTGTAAATATTTGAGCTGTACACTGAGAACAAACACCTGAAGCTCTCCTTACTCTCAGTGGAGGACAGGCTGGATGACACTTCTCCACAACCCTCTCCTGCTGGTCAGCCAGCCCCTTCATATTAAAAGACTCAGGCACTTGTTTAGGAGGAAATAAATGCCACGGTGGAGATGGGAAGGCAGTGGGACAGGTGAGCCAGGCAGCTCCCAGTGCATAATTGTTTGATGGGATGGTAGGGCCCACAGGTCAGGACAGATCAAGAGGATGTGCAGACTGAGCAACTGGTAAAGGGGAAGCAAGGCTCTGGAAATAGCAGGAGGTACAGTACAGGTTCACAGAGAAGGTGCCAGGACAGGAGATAGATAAGGGGGCTCGAGAGAGGATGCTAGGAAGCAGGGATGGAAAGGTGGAAAGCCAAAACAGGAATAGAAAAGAGTTGAAGAGTCAGGGATGGGCAGCTATCTCTAACGGGTCATTGCACAGCTCAGGATGGATTTGTGAGCTTCTCAACTTCCACTCCAGGGACCTGCTAGGCAGTAGTGTAGCAGCACGAAAGCTACACAGCTAAGGAGAGGCCACAGCTTATGGCAGAAGTCTGACTTGGGACCCGTCCTGCTACTGAAGGGGCTTTCGAAAAAATTTAAAAAGACAACACCAATTTTCTTCTCAAGGATGCAGTAAGCTAAGCCCCGCCACTAACATGTGCATTACCACCTCTCTTGTGGTTTTATAGGCCGATACAGCCAATTCAGAAAGTACCTGGTCTCAGTCTCTGTCATCACCCTGTCTCAGAGAGCATCCCGAAACACCAGCTCTGAGTGTGTGTGAACTGTGGTCAGTCAGCCCACGAGCCTGACAGCTACTGAACCCCAAAGCTGCACAGGCAGCCCCTGCATTCCATCAAGAGCTGAGGTCCTTGAGATGCAGGCTGGGATTCTGGAGCACCTTCAGGTGCAGTGGGTGTAAAAGCACCACATCCTGCACTGGCCAGGCATCCCAAGGGGCTGCACAACTGGGCTGGTGATAACCACACAGCCCAGCCGTTCCAGGTACGCTTCAGCCTTAGGGTTTGATGGGATTTGCAACAGATCAGAAAAATACACTTATGCTCTACAGAGAGGGAAAATCAGGTGCTCTGCCCCACTGAGGGCTACCAGTCAGTCCTTGGCAGGTCTGGGGATTAAACCCTGTTCTGGAAAGTGCTGCATTTTCAACAATTTATTGCCTCCCTCATAATCTACATGAGGTACAAAAGCCTGACTGGCAGATTGATGTCCTCCAAGGAGTGTGCTTATTTTAAGTAAGGCAGAAATCCTACTTACATGGGCTGTAATTAGTTTCCTCTGCCTCTGTGGATCTGGAAATTCCTCCCCAAAGCACAGAGCAACCTGGTATCTCGGCAGTGGACGTCCATGGTGAGCAAAGGCTTGCAGCTCTGAGAAGAGAGAAAGTACCGTGCTGTGGAATAATCCTGGGAGAGAAGTAAGCACCATACAGCTACTCCTTCACTCCCACCAGTAGCATGGGAGAGAAAAACAGAATGGCAAAATGAAAAAAAAAAATTGTGGGTTGAGATAAAGACAGTTTAATGGGTGAAAATAAAAAAACAAAGAAGACAAAACAAAGAAAAACAAGTGATGGAAAAAGCAATCATTCATGACTGGCTGACCTATGCACAGCCAGTGCCCAAGCAACAGCAACCTCTGGCAAATTCCCCCATGCCCTGTTTTACTGCAGAACACAAGGTCATAGGGTATGGAATATCCCTCAGCTGGGCTGCCCTGGCTGTGCCCCTCCCCAGACTCTTTTCCACCCCAGACTGCGGCCTGTGAGGGCAGAGTGAGACACAGAGAAAGCCTTGACATTGTGCTTGCACTTTTCAACATCAACTAAATTGTCCCTGTGTTATCAGCACTGTTTAGGTCACAAATCCAAACCACATGGACCACTGTGAAGAAATTAACCCTGCTCCAGTCAAAACCAGTACAGGCCGGTAATACAGACTTTGTGGACGACCCTGGAGCACAGTGGGAGAAGATAAAGTAACTCCAGGGGATGGAAAGACAAAAGGTAAGCACAAGACACTGAGTTTGGAGACCTTCCTTTGGATCAGGAAGAGCTAGTTACAACACTGCAATTTTTCTATTTGCTTTGTCTCACAATTAATTTCATATGTACAAATGAAGATGTCTTCAAATGAGTACTTCTGTGGGACCCCACAGCAGAACCCCTGGAGCAGACACTAGTGGTAGCTGGGAACCATTTAGGCAGACACACAAGAGCAGCACTGAGACCAATGGCTTGGTAGTGCCAGAGACACAAAGCACTGCCAGGCTGGAAATTTAGCCACAGCCAGACTGTCACAGAGCCATTGCCATCACTGTGCCCAATGCGGGACACTGAGGTAAGGAAAGGGGAAGGGCTGTACTTCAGCCATGTACTGAGCCAGCAAAACAGTCTTTGGTATCTTCTGTGCTCCTGCACTCTCTTCACTAACCCATAGCCTTGTGCAAAGTGAAATGGTCAAATTATATTATTATTCTAATAGTCAGTGTCCCCTATGAAAGGTGGCAGGGGAGGTCTTTATAAGGCACTTCCACTCGGACCAAAATCACCAATGTTGTGGATCAAATGTTGTGTTTTAGACACTGCATTTCCATCCTGAAAAGAGAAAATTCCATCTAACATATGCTTGCTAAAGTCTGTGTTAAGAGCTGTATCTCTACACAGCTGAGAGGTGAAGATTCCATTTTAATTTATCACCCTGTTCATGCTTTCTGGAAAAAGCGGCAATTAATATTAAAGTCAATGTATTGCAATGAAGCACCCTCCCTGCTAGAGAGGGAAAGGACAGCCTTTGAACTTGGCATGACAAATGCATCTTTTCCCAAAATACACCCCTGCCATTCCTACTCTAACTGCAAGCTTTTCAGGACAAGGTGTGGATTCAGTGGCTACCACAACTGCATCCCAGCCCTGGCTTGGACTACCAGCCTTACTGAGAGGGTCAGTTACACAAGTAAAACAATGGGCAGCTCACTTAAAACATGGAGTAAAGTGTAGCTTTCCCCAAAGTCTCCCTAAAAACTTCTGAAGAGTGCCATGAGCTCTCCTGGGATAAGGCAAGAAAGAAGAGATATTGTCCATGGGACCCTGCTTCCTTCTGTGCTGCTACAGGACAAAGAAGGACAGTCCACCCAAGGCCAATCCAACCACACTGCTAGATGTGCAACTTCTTTCAGCTTCCTCTTCCCCTTGTTTCACTTGGCCTCAGCAATTCTCCAAATCCTGAATACCTGTGGAAGTGCCCATAGCATGGACCTAGAGAAGAAAGCCCTTTCTTTCCCACCACTAGGATAATCATGGCTTGAGGTCAACCCTGCACTTCTCCAAAACCTTCCATTTGCTCTGAATTCTTTTCCAGGCCCAAGTACATCCTCCAAGACCAATGAGCTCCCCATGTGCCTCCCCAAACCATTCCCATCTCCTGATACTCCAGCTCCAACTGCTACTCCTGTCCCACAAACCATTCTCTGACTGCCACCCTCACACTCCAAGTTCCCTTTCTCTGTCCTCCTACTCTCCACCCAGCCCAATTTACAACAACTGCAATGCATTTATCTCTCTCCACAGAGTCCATTCCCCTGGTTTCTGATTTATTGCCCCATTTTAGCTTTCTCAGCAGCAGAGGCTTCTCAGCACAGGCCCCAAAGCTCCAGTGCAGTTTGCACTGTAGGGTTCAGCTCCTCAGTGGTTTCCCAAGAGCTGTGGTTGGTTCATAGCAGTTCTGCATCTGTTCTTTTCTCTGCTGTTTCTCCTGGCAGAAATCTCCTGCCTCTCTTCCCAGGCGAGCCCCAGTTCCCCAGCGTAGGGGAATCCTTGAGCTTGCCTGCAGGCTGGGACCTCAGCACATTCAATTAACATGCAAATGTGCCAGGCCCATGGCAAGTCACTTACAAATTTCACCGAGCATCATCACATGCAAAAACTCACTTTGCACACACCACAGACTGTGACTGCAACCACACACTTGGGTTTGCACAGGCACTGGTGCATAAGTAATTTAGGAGGAGGGAAAAATAACGATTGCTTCAGCTTAACTTTGGGGTTAGGTGTCTAAAAAGAGATGTCCTGTCAACCATTTGGAAGAACCCAGAGCACATCTAAAAAACCACCTGAGAAAAGGGAAAGGGATTTCCAAAACCATCACCAGGCGCAGAATTATACATCTTCAAATTAGCATGTGATTGAAGCCCAAGCCAATATCCTGACCTCAAATTCCCCTTTCTAACTGTCAATTCTCACATCTGTATAAGATTTCTCTCTTAAAATGCATTTTTTTTACTGTTTCTCTAGGATGGCACATCGACCTTGGACTATAAAGTATGCTAAAGCTGCTAATTTGGATTTAGTTTGTTGAGTTTCTTTTAATTTTGCAAGGCATTATTCCCCTGAGAGTGTCATGCCAGTGCTGATGCCCTGTTCTAGTAAGAAAACACACCAAATCATAGGCACTAAGTTCTAAGCAATGCCAGAAGTATCAAAAAAGGGCCAATGTCTATTTCTGCTGCCCAAGCTGTCCTCTGGGACAATGACCATCTCCCACCAGTTCCTCTGGGTGGATAGCTCTCCTCTCTCTAACTGTTCAGGTGTGCTGGGAAGGAGGGTTGAGGCTTTGCCCCTTTCTTTCATGGGCTGGAAGGAGAAGGCACTGTCCCAAAGCACACTTCTGCTCCCTCTGCACTGCCTTGTACAAAATGAGCCCTTTCCAGAGAGCTCTGGTGAAGTATGCACCTCCTTGCTCAGAATATTAGGCAATCCTGAAATTCCAGAGCCTGTGAAATCCTTTTTGATTCCCACATATCTTTTAGACACCGGCATAGACCGAAAAGAAAGTTTTCTACTAAAATTTGTATGCAAGAGGGCAAGATCTCAGGCTTGCTCTGGGTCAAGCTGAGAGAAGCATGAGTGCACACCACAGACCTGTCCAGGACTTAGCCTAACAAATCCAAGATCAGGATCCACTTTTCTGTGTCAATTTAAGGAAAGACTGTTTTGCCAGGTTCCTCCTTATACTTCGTATAGAAATGTGGGGGATTGGGTGTCACCAACTGAGCTTCAGTTCACTCCTGCTGGTCTGTGCAGGGGCATTGAATGTGCAGAGAGCGCAGAAATGTATAGGATTACTCAGAATTCAGCTACCCCTTGGCTGCATTTGCCCAGAAGTATCAAGGGGCAATTCTCACTGTAACTCATAAGGCAGCATGAAAAGAGCACTCCCATAAAGCTGATATGGACAGCGACTGGGTAACATTTCCAGAACAGTATGAAAGCCAGAGTGGGAATTACCTGCTAAGAACTGCTGAGTATCAAAGAGCTTGCATGTCTGGTCCCGCTCCAGCTTGTTGGGTCGGTCACTGCAGAGCGCCAGAGGCCCATCCCAGTAGATCCTGCTTTGGCAAAGTCTCTTAGCATAGAGGCCATCAGGTGCCATCCATAGAATTACTCCTCGTTCCAGGTGGTTCAGTAGTTTTTCTATGTTCTTCCTCTGGCCATTATCCTCTGGATAAGGGAATATAACTTGGTCCAGGCTGCTGACCTCGTAGCTTTGGCCATGGGATATCCTACAGCCTTCAGGACTGGAAGTTGTCACCTCCTTCACCAGTATTTCACGGTAATATAAGCAGATGTGGAGTCGACAGTCTACAAGGAGAAACAAACAAACAAACAAAAACAATCACTGTGATACATTTGTAAGGATGTTTTATGCTGCAGATCTGTGCTAAGGCCAAGAGACAAGTTTGCATGAGATTTCTGAGCCCAATGGTCACCCAGAAGCTCATATCAGTAAAAAAAAAGGTAAAAAGAATATAAATACTAAAATTTGTTGGGCACAGTAGCATTAACATTCTCTCATCTTATTAGAAGGGCTAGTGACGTGTGGGAATTTGGTCTGAACTAAAATCCCACAAACTTCACATTTCCATTTAAAAGGAAAAATCTGCACACAAAAAGTTGATGTTGGTCACATTTTCCAGGTTCGCGTCACAATTAAACCCACCAGCTCAGTACACTTCCTCAGATTTAATAAGGAAGTAGCTGTGTTTCCCCCCAGACTTTGCATAGAAAAGGCTTCTGCACAGGGGACCTGCAAACTTGCACTCAGCTGCCTGGAGAGAAGCGACTGCTGGCTCCAGCTCCAACAGGGCTGTACCCCAAATTCCCTGCCTCAACTTGGCTGACTCCCACCAATTCACACAGCACGGAAAATAAATAAATACATAAATATATATATATATATATATATATATGTTCACATACGCACACAAAGACACACACATCTACACACAAACTGACCCTGATTCAGGAGAACAATCCCACTTAAGAAACCCACCAAGAATCACATTACAGGCCTATCCATTATTTCTGTGGAAAACACATTCCCACACTTTTTCCCAGAGTTACTTAGAAAGTTCCCCATCATCCAGACATCTGCAAACCTGGCTGAAATAACTTCTCTTTTCTTTCCTGAATGCCTTTTTTATTCCACCAGGAATAACAAAGCAGAGCGAAGCCAGGTGGCACCAACAGGAGCACTACAAGGTACCCAGATAACACCATTTGGGGTGGGGGGGGAGGTCCTTCCAAATGAAAAACTGAGCCTTAAGCCACTGACATTCCTAAATTGCCAAACTCCCCTGAGAAGGCCTGATTTGGTGTCTCACCAAAGCAACCCAGCACTAATACTGTGAGCCAGTGAAGCACTTCCATTAGCTTTAACCACCTCCATCCCTGGGACCTGGAGCTGGAAGTGCTTAACTATCCTGGAAAACAGAGGCTTATGACCATACACCAAATTCATTCATTAAAGAAGTTTCTTTTGTTTTCTTCTTTTTTTCCTTTCATCTGAAAGGACAGATGGTGCCTGGGCAAGTCAGAAGTGGAAGTCTCTTGTCAAGCTCCCCAGGAAGCCTTGGGGGTTACGGACCTTACCTGACAGAGCGAGGGCTTCACCAGACCTTATGCTTGGCTCAATCGGGATGCCAGGAGTCTGGGACTCAGGAGGAGCACAAGCATAAAAGGTTCCTGTCACCTGACAACCTGTTTTCACAAACAAAAGTCAGTGACAGCAGCCTAAATCCTAAAAGAAAAGCTAGGGCAGAGATCACAGCAATGTAAAAGTGAGTTTTCCTGGGCCCCAACAGGAACACTCTCTCTCTTTGCCCTTCTTCTTAAAAAGGTCCTATTTCCCAATTCCTCCAGGTAGGCCAATTCCACCAGTCACTCCAGATGTTACCTGGACTGTATTTTCATTTGGGTCTGCATGAAACAGTCCCTTAGCACTTCTATATTCCCCCTAGTCCTCTTCCTTACCTAATGTGTTATTCCATTAGAGAAATAATTTACATTTTTAACTAGACTACAGTGCTCTTAAAAGTCACCTGCATAAGACAAGTCATTTTTACAAGAAATTTTACTAAGGAAGGGTGTAAGAATAAAACTGGGATTAACACTGTTTAAATGTAGGTAAAGAAAAATGTGCAGCATGAGATTATTAGGGTTTTATTAGCAGAACTACTATTAAACTGTTCCAACAGATGCCTTTCAGTAAGTGGATTATACCATGGGCAATTGATGTTTTCCCTCTGTTTCTTAATGCCAATAAAAGTCTTTGGAGGATGATGCAAGTGACTTGCAGACAAGCACATGTTACCTTTCCCAGTGGCAGAACTCACCACAATCAGGAGCTGGAGCAACATGGATGAAAAATACCCACAATCTCTTGGCACGTTTTAGAGCCCAGTGAGAAACCCAGTATCAACCACTAATAACTGCCTACAAATTCAGCAAAGTATCCAAATGTGTTTAACTGCTGCAGAGGATGTATTTCAGGGAAGAGCTCATTCTGCTCACTCCCTTGATTTTTTTATTAGCAAATAACTCAACTAAAATTGCTAATAATTGCAAATTATTAGCATTCTGCCTAATAATTCCAATATACTGCCAGCAAAAGCTGCAGTGCATTGAGTACTTGCTTTTTAGCAGATCCAAAGATTTCTCTGCATCAAAATAGAGAGAGCTGTCCTCTGAAAATATAGCATCTACTCCTCTGAGTCCTTTCTCACTTCCATCCTCTCCTGCCCTTCTGAACCAGCTGCTTCTCCTCACAAACAAATGCCTGCATCCTCAGATCAGTTATCCTGCAAGGGTCTACAACACATGGTTCCCTTATATTCTATTCCCTGCAGTCTTCAGCACTGCCAATTTTCACAATTCGGACTTTTTCTTATGGATGCAGAGCTTGGAAAGCCATGATTATGTTAGGCTCTGGTGCTGTGAGATCTTTGGGGAAGGAAACATCCCCTTTATTCTGTTTCTGCTGTACCAGCCCCAAGAGAATCTCAATCCATGACAAGTTGCCCCACTGCCACAGCACTAAAATAAAGTAATAATTCCGGCTTTCCTGTAGGGAGAATAATGCCAGTCTAACCCACAAGGCTGGAGGGAAAACCTCACTGGCGTATGCCTCAAAAAGTCCAAAATCAGAGAGAAACGCTAAAAAACATATGTTCCCATTTGGGGTTTTTGTGAGGGTTGGTTGCCTTCTTTATTGCTCAGGGCTTTTGAGACAGCTGAGGACTTTTGGGGGCTGATTTCTATCAATGCAAAGGACTGCACAGCCCACACACCACAGAGTGGCAGTGAATGCAAGAGCCAGCACAAAGGTGGCTCTTTCAAGGGAACCCAGCACTCCTCTCCATCCACATCTGTTAATTCCAATCAAAGCCACAAACACTAAACCTGGAATCTGAGGTTCCTCCAGGTGGCCAGCCTCAGCAAGCAGCCCTAAACAGGGGTGTCTTACCGTTCTCACAGCCAGGCCCTTGCCAGTGATGACCGCGAGCTGCGAAGGGGACACTGGCACACTGGTAGGGAATGTCAGGATGCGGCTGCTCCGGGGCAAACTCCCTCCAGTTCCGCTCATGGGGCACCATGTAGTTCGGTACCTATTCAATTTAACGAGGTATTCTTTTAGCAGGCAGCTGTCAAAACTAATGCTGTGCATTGCATCAGCTTTCTCATCTCAGCTCCTTCATTTTCCATGCCAAAGCCCGTGGAGGTCTGAGCCATGCCCAGGCTACATGGATGGCACTTGGCCACCACCACCAAGGAGGCTTTCAAATGAGTTTCTCACCACTGGTGTAAATAATAAGCGGAGTGGAATAACAAAAGGCAGTCTAAGCACTGCTGGTAAATGTCTGCTTGAAAGAGCAAGGCTTCATTGGGTGCTTGCATTCTGGCATCAACAGAATGGCAGTGCACTAGGAACTGTCGTCCAAGAGAAAAGAGCTATTACTCCGGGATAAACAACACTAAGGGAAATCAATTGCCCTGTGGCCTCATCTGACATTAGGAAAGTTGCTTCTCAATTTCTCAGTTTTCATAATGAAGTTTCTTCACAGAGAGAACCTGAGAGCCCCACCAGCAAGGATAGACAGAGTACAGAGTGCAGAAATTGTGCTGCTCAGTGTAGAGGCACCAAGTGAAACACTCAACTAATATCATACCTGGGATGGTAGTGCAGTGTAAGGAGATGTTATTGGAAAGGCATGGTTCATCATTAATGGTTGCTCCTCCATGTTGATCTGTTTTGCACCTGTGTTCACCAGAGGGATGAAAATAAATGTTGTCAACCACATCTTAAGGAAATCTGAAATCAGCACATTAAAGACAAATCCATACAACGTGCCATCAAACACAGAGAGGATCAAAATGCCTTCCAGAGCCCACTTGGGACTGGATTTCCTGGCCCCCGTTGCTGTCAGCTCTGGGAGGCAGTCTGTCCTGCTGGGCTCTGCAGTGCCCCACAGCACAGTGCTGCCCAGCCTAGTGCACAATGATGCCAAGCCTTTGCCTCCCACAAGCCCTTCCCAGCACCAGGGACTTCTTGGAAAGCAGGCACTGCCCTGCCCCTGCCCTGGAGGCTGCAGGCTGGGCATCCCTCACTCCCAGCTCTTACCCCCACAGCAGTTACCTACTGCCTGCCTCAAAATGCGCTTCCCTGTATTCAAAACCTAGATCCAGCATGCAATTTTTTTTTTTTTTTTTGCCTGTCCCTTGAGCCGCCTGCTTGGCTCTCACTACACAGAACTGGCAGGGAGGCTCCAGCTAAAAGAGCAATTCCTCCAGTGATGTGCAGGTGCCTGTCTGCATCTTCCTGCAAGGGCTCCCTTTCAATGCTCCGACTCAAATGCCAGCAGTCCTCCCGCAGACGCAGCCTCTCAAGTCATCAGAACAAGCTGCACGTGAGCCCTCATTTTGGTCCCTTAAAAGACTTTAAAAGGCTGCAGGGCCATTCCAGAAAAGCACACTTCACTCCTCATATGCTTGCAATGAGACATATTCACACTCTGTTACACAGGGAATTTGAGATGCTTTACCTTTTTTAGCTCCTTCTGGCACTATTCTGTACACTTTATAGGGATCTGAGATGTCCAGCTGGCTTCTCTCCACCAGTTCTTCAAAGTCATTGCTCTTGTTCAAAGCACACCTTAATCTTGTCTTCCAGGTAGGGGGATCTGGTTTATCAATGCCCTCTCTGAACTTTCCTTTAAAAAGAGCCCAAGCCTGGAAACATTTCAGATAATCAAAAGAGCAGAAAAATGGGAAAAAAAAAAAAAGAAAGAAAGAAAAAAAAAGAAAAAAAATCAAGTACAAGGTACAATGCTTGAAATAGAATACGTGTGTGTGCTTATATGTGCATGAATTTACTCCCTACAGGTTTAGGCTAAAACAAAGCAGCATGGTAAGGTATAAAAAACAGTTTAGCGGGCATAAGAAAGGGGACTGAATGTGGAAGCAGATGTGCTGCAGTCCCACAAGCATTTCACTCCACACAGTGAAGTATGGAAGGGTGGCCTGTCCCGTAAACACAGGGACACCAGGGTACAGCCAGGTGTGGCCAACCAGCAAAGCCAGCCTGCAGAGCCAGGTAGCAATGATGGGATGGTGGGGGACATCCCTCCTGCCCTGCAAGTGTTCCACAGTCCCAAGCCCAGGCTGAGCCTTACCTTGAAGAGGGCGGCATCCTCCTCACGGTTGTAGTCCTGCTTGCCAGCATGCTTCCAGGGGATGCGGAAGATGCTCTTTTCGTCGTTCTCCCACACCAGCCCGGGGTACTTGCCGCTGTCTATCTGGTCGATCAGCCACTGGCGGAGTTTCCCATTGCCACAGCTCACTGAGTTCATCCCGCACTCACCCGGCTCCAAGTTCATGCCACTCGTGTCAGAGGTTGGGCGGGGGGTTTTGGGGTGCCCCACCAAGCTGACCTCTCCTCACACGTCCAGGCACCGGCTCTCTGGGAGGCTGCAGAGGAGGGGGGAACAGGCAGGGTGTGGGGAGAGGAAAACCCACAGGTCAAGCGCTGGGCTAAGTCTGCACCAGCGGTGCCCAGTCCCTGATACCACACACACCACACCAAACAGCAGCCACAGGGACCACGGGGGGCCCTGGGGACCCCAGGAAACACGGTACAGAGCCTCAGGAAACTGGGCACAGCCCCTCACAGCCCTCCCCAGGCACTGCCTGTGCTGCAGACTTTGACAGACTTCCCCCTGTCCCGACACTGTTTTGCATGAACATATATCGGTCGTTGAAATTTTTACTGCAAGTGACTTAAGGCACAACTCCCTTGCCCTGCTGAGAGTTCAACTGGGAGTTTACTTTTCAACCAAAAGCAGGAGAAATTGCATTAAAATGGACTTGCATATGATCGTGCACATATGTGATATCAGGCACACGCACACGATTCGGAGGGCTTCACACGCAGTTATGATTTATATGGCATCTATCTATAACATCAAAGTAGTTTTCACAAGCTCACTCCAGCAAGGCACACTCAAACACATGATGTCCTATACATATCTACCCCTCCAACTGCTCCCAGCACGCACACATAGCAACATTCAAATCTATACATTGCATAAACCTAAAAGTGGAAAGACAGCAACCCACGGAGCCTGGCATAAGGGCACTTCTGTCCCCAGGGACGTGGGAGCTTGCAGCCCACCACACAGAGCCCTACAGCTGCACTCAGAGGTGCAGGCGGCGCGCACGGAGAGCGGCACGGCTCCGCAGGGATGGGCACTCCTTGGGAAGGTGCAAACGCCAGGACACCGACACCAGTGATGGGGACCTGGCGTCAGGTTTGTCTCAGCAATCTGAAAAATGCTTGAATGCCTGAAATCTTAGTTTGGTGGGTTCCCACTCCACCCCCCTATCACAGCTAACAAAAAAAAAGTGATTCCTCACCCAGGAATCTTTGCCTCTACACACGGGGAGCCTTCCCGAGCCCCTTGCCAGACAGGTGCACAGTCCCCTGGGCAGATGGGCAGCTCCGCTCCGCACCCCTCACACCGCTCCGCTGGGGCAGCATCCCCTCGGTCACCAAACCCGGTCCCCCAGCGTCTCCCTTGGGACACGGTGCGTCTGCGGGGTGGGAGGGCGCGTTGGGGCCACGGCTGCCAAGCGCAGAGCCCGCAGGAGTCCGTGCGAAGACCCCCAAAAAGTCACTTTTCCCCCCTTTCACTGTGCCCGAAGTGGATCCCTCCCACACATTTCCGCGACCCTCCCGAGGGCAGCGGGAACCGGCCGGGCTGGGGGCTGGTGCGCACCTTCACCTCAGGAGCAGATAACGGGCGGGTAATTTTTTTTTTAAATTAAGGAAATTAAATTTAAATTAAGGAAAAAATAGAATAAGAGGGGGGGAAATAAAAGAAAAAAAAGAAGGGGGGAAAAAATGAAAA
>VZTJ01001553.1:13762-199768 GCA_013397795.1 Orthonyx spaldingii | reverse complement strand
GGAGACGCGGGGGCATCCGCCCACCCACCCCCGCCGTGCCCGGGGTCGGTACCCCCTGCCGGCACCCTCTGCCACCCGACCCGCCTTTGCCCGGGCCACAGAGCCGGGATCGCGGAGTGGCAGGAGACACACACCCGCATCCTTCCACGCCGGGGCTCGGACTCTCTCCGTCCAGCCCACACCGTGTTTTGCAGCCCGAAAGGTGTGAAGTGGGGGGCAAGGTGGGGGGGCAGGCAGCGAACCCCGACGGGGCGGCAGCAGCCGGAGCAGGGACAGCCGCCACTCCGGCAGGGAGCGGCTCCCCCGCGCCGAGCACACGGGATGCTGCCTCCGCAAAGCCGATCCTAAGGCACCGGGGCTGCAACCCACCCTTCAGAGTCTCCTGCCCTAACGTGGTGGGAGCTGGTGGGTGAAGGAGCGAGCTGCAGGCTTCCGTGAAAGTCTGTCTTGCCGCCTTTCGGGTTTCAAGCACGTGTTTCGTGCCACGGCACTCCGGTGTTGTTGTTCTGCTCTAACGTCCCCCAGTGCTCATCCCTCCACATCCTCTCGGCCTCAACGTCTCAGGTCACAGAATCTGTCACCGCGCTGCGCCGGCAGGCCGCCGGCAAGGAGGGCACACGCACGGTTTAGGATACTAATTGCAAATCTTCAACGCCATCTTCTGAAATTTAAATGTAATTATCGCCACGTTTGGAGGGAGAAGCGAGAAGTGCAGGCATTTTCAGGTATTGGGTTTATAACACACCATCCATCCTCTAAGAAAAATATTGGCAGGGCCAGTAGGAAATCCTTTCAGTCGTGAGCCAAGGCACCTTTGTACCTTTGGAATACATCTTTGAGATTGGAGGTGACTGCTACCATAAATCAAGACAAGCAACCACAGCTTTACCAAAACGCATCTGAAAGACTTTCTAAAAATCCAATTTCAATTTGTAAGGTTAAGACTGTGTGGTGCTCAGGGCACCAGCTGTAATTTCACTAAGTATAAAACCGTATTGAAATATATCACTGTAAAAGGAACACTTCTCATGTCTTCTCTTTTGCGGTTTTTAAACCAGCAAATTCTGGGCCAGGGTGAAACATGCAGATTGGATCTACACTAGGTCAAACGCTTCAGGAGAAAAATAAAAACCTTCTTTCTCAAGTGCTGGAGAATATTTAAAAAAAAAAAAAAAAGTTGCTCTTGTCCAAAGAAATCCATGTATAGATGCAGGGGTAGATAAGTTGCATATTAAGAGAAGATAAAGTCAATCATAAAACCCCCAGAGAGTATATATGTAGGAAATTACCTGGCTGGGTGGTTGGTTGCTTTGTGCAGCAAGAACTCTATTACAAAACTATCTCCAGCTGCCTAAATGTTAGAGGAGATGGTTAAAGCCAGACCCCTACATGCACACTCGGTCTTTGCAAATCAGTCTTCTCATGAGTAAGACATGCTAATCTCTTTAGCTTTGCTGACTTAGTTACTCGGGGTTTCTGGACATCAACCCATTCCATTTAAGATGGCAAAAAATATGTAGAACCACCATTTAGGTCTGCAAAGTAGAAAGCTCTGATCAAGAACTCTGGTGTCCCCATTAAATGCTGCATCAGTGGGTGCTTTTTGCATATCCTAAGAGACAATTCCTTCCTAACCAGCCTTGCTAGTGATATGAATGCTCCAGCACCTCACAGCCTGTTCATCCATTTCTAGTATTTTCCATACCACTGCGAGTGCCTGACTCTTCAAACCTTACCCAAAAGCCCTGCTGCCTTCATGGAAGTTTTCTGAGTTAATGACTGAAGTCCTCTTGTGAAAATGCTCTTGCTGCTGTTTAACCACGGCAGTCACCTCCGGGCCCCCTGTTTTTCACACTCTTAAGGTCACACTGACTAAAGGCATGCCAGGAAAAGTGACTGTTTCTTCTCAACAGTCGCTCACCAGCCCTCAGCACAGAGAAAGATGGCTTCTGCTTTCACCAAGCCCCTCTGAAGTCCCAGCTGACTCACCTGGGAATTGCACACAAGGTACAAAGGCAAAGAGAGACAGACGTCATCTCAAAGCAGCTGCCAAGGGCTCTCTGAAGTGGGTCCCTACAGAAAGGGGCAGTGCTGAGCCATAGGGGATGCAGATTAAATGCTCTTGTACGCAGGAGTTTACTCCTCCTTTCCTTCAGGAAGGTTTCCCTTCCTCTCTGGGTACGAAGGCTCTCCTGTCTCCTTAAAATACCCCTGGGTGAACTCAGTGCCTAAGCCAGGGGGTCCTGTTAGAGGTATGACAGAGGCAATACATCTGGCAGCAGAGACCTTTTGAGGACTGTGGCTTGTTCAGAGGCTCTGTCTGCACCAGAGACCACGAAATCCTCTCGGGCATCAGCACAGGGGGAGTTCCGCGGTGCAGAAGAGGAACCTACAGAGCGCAGCGATGGACGCCCGCTCCCTGGCACTGCTCCGCCCCGGGATGGGAGGGCTGCCCTGGCTGCGCTGGCATTCGATCTGCCCGTGGCTCTGCTGGGAGTCTGCTCCTGGTGGCAGGTCCCGGTGCTCAGTGAAGGGCTGGCCCTCTGCACTCTGGCTGCAGCCCAGAGCACGCCCACCGGTGAGTAGGAGCGTGGCAGCAAGCGAGCTCCGTCCCCAGCTCTCCTCTTGAGTGAAGACCCTGACCAGGGCCCTTCAGAAACCCAGCAAACCTTGTGTTGAAGCCCTTGACAAATGGCATTGGTAGATGCATTTTCAGAAGTGCATTAAGCCCCTAAAAGTATTTTTGGATAGCCTGCAGCTACCTGTCTACATCCTTAACTGTCCCAAAACCCCCTTCCTGAGATGGAGGTGTTTCAAGGACTCAACACCTTGCTGGTGGCACAGGGTTCTATCACGGGGTTTTCACCCCTCAGAAGTCCTTGCCAATCCCTGTTTTCCAGTCCCTGTGGAATGACGTCCTCCACTGCCCAAAGCAGCAGCACAACCCAGACCCCGAAGAGGGGCACAATTAAAGCCTCCTAACACTACGCTTCAGTCAGCAGCTCTGAGGCATGGGGTTGAGTTCAAAAGTCATTCATACATCAGAAAGATGTCTGTGGATGTAATTGAATGAGTTCAGAGGCACTCTGGAAATTTGGGGCAGATTTCTGATTACTTTGATTGATCCCAGCAAAGCACCTGCTCTGTAAGCAGTCTAACATGATTCACAACAAACAATTTTAAGCATCTTCTATTGTAGTAACTTCAACTTCTGGTGTCATAAGAGCTGCCTTCTCATTTTGGAAGAGTATTTGCAGTTCCTCCATTTAAAATAGTGACTCCTAAAACAGTATTAGTCAGTTATATATTTCCCATAATACTAATTGCAGAGACATTTTAAACTACTAGAAATAAAGCAAACCAGTGAGCATAGCAGAAGAGTCTCACAGTCCAGCTGACATTGTTTTAGGTGGATTTGGTGGATGTTTTTTTCTTTTCCTGTACTTCCCCTCTGCTTCATAGCCAAGAATGGTTCGAACCAACTCTCATTAGGCTGCTTTCATGCCTCTGTACATCAGCCTGTGCACGGGACTGAAAGAGCCCTTCCCCATATGTCCTCACTCCTGAGATATTATAGAATCATGGATTCAGTTAGGTTGGAAAGTCCCTCTAAAATCAGCAAGTACAACTGTTAACCTAGCACTGCCAAGTCCACTGCAATGTAAGACAATACAAAAACTGCAAAATCTATTTTTTAGAAAAATCTGCAAATTAACGTCACAAAAACCCAAAAATGTTATTTTGTGGCTTTCCTTTGAAGAGAAAAAGTTGGCAAGCACATCTAACCAATGAGGCACACAAGCAGCATCGTGCTCTTCCCTGGTGCCCAGTTGTCAGGCCAGGAGCTTGGAAACCCTGCGTTAACACCTTCACCTCTGAAAACCAACAGAAACATTGTTATGGACTCCCTGCTCCTCAAGGAGGCAGGCTCCTTGCCTCTTGATTGAACAGCCTCCCATCTCCCTAGCATTCCAACCTATGCTATTCTAGCTGCTTTCATCAGCAAGCAGCAGTCATGAATCTAAAGGAAAAAAAAAAAAGAAAACTGTAGGAAAAGAAAAAAAAAATTTAAGTAGTTTTCAAATTAAAAGAAAAACGAAAGTACCTGATGCTGGCGAGGAGCTGTTGAGAGCAATCTCTCCCTTAAATAATCTGAGACTTCCATCTCTGCAGGGCAGCTACCAAGGACTACCTGGGACTGCTGGTATGGAATCATGGTCCTCTGCCAGTGATGGGAGGCACAGCGAGGCCATGTGTCCCCTATTCCCTGGAGTAACAGGTCCAGCTCACTGTCACCTGGGAACCTGTGTTACCCTTCATCAAGTAGAAGAGGCAAATCCAATTGTATGACTTTTTTTTTTTTCATATTCAACCTCCTTTATTTGCAGTAAAAAGATGGGGTGAGAGGTAGGACTTCAGACCACCGGCCCACCTGACCAAATTTCTTCAGCTGTGTCATGTCCTCAGAGTATTTCCCATAAAGGCAGTTTACAAACTGCACTCGAAGACATCCCAAATGTGATGAGCACTGACAAAAAAACACTTATTGCAATTTGATCACAGAAGTTAGACCAAGGTAGGGATGGACTCTCACCATAGTGGAGAAGTGGGACCGCTCCAGAGGTGCTACCTGATCTAAACATGATTTATTACAACAAAGAATAAGAGCAAGACTGAATTCCTGCACTGGAAACATTTCATGTTTGGAGTCTGCTTCCAAACCGTGGGACACACAAGGAGAAATCCAGGCTGACTGTTGTGGAAGTGGTGACAGGGGTGCTGTCACTTGTGGGCCTGGACTGGGATGCCCCCAGGATAATTAAGTCCATCCCTCCAGCAAGGAAGAAATGACATTCCAGGGAATTTGGGAGCACTGTGTGGCTGACACATTGTTTGATTCCTGGCACATTTTGAGCTTGTCAAGAGTCTGTGGCTGGGTGACACTCCAAATGTTGGACACCATGGAAAGTTGTGAGAGTCCCATGCCCAGGGGAGAGGAGGCTGCATATACGACCACTTTAAGTACGTTTTGCTTTAACCAATTGTTGTCAGCTTTCACACCAGCAAATGTAAGCAGTGTGCTTGGTTCCTTTGTTTCTAAGTTCAAACCCACATAATTTCCTGGGTTCAAAAGATCAACTTGGTTTTGTATATTTCAGGGTTAAGGTTCCACTTCCAAGAAAGTGAGCTGCAATGAGCCCAGTTAAAAAAGAAAATTACTTGGAGAGGGGAGGGATTAGAGTGGCACAACAACAAAACTCACTAAATACTAAGTGCTGAATATTAAAACATCCACAAGATATATACTGCATATATATCATCCATTCTGCTCCTACTACCTACTACAATTGTCCATTAAATATAAAACTGTCTGGGGTTTCCGTCCTTTTGAATTGGAGCATCTTTCTGAAAAGCAGTGCAAAGCAGGAATTTAAACGATAGAGAAAGGAACTCAGGTGGAAGAGAGCTTTGAGAAGTTCCACAAAAGTCATAGATGTGGCTGCCACTAGCATTTCCCTGCTTTAAAGAAACTGGGAGGATCACCAGTGGCACACTTGTGGCACATACAACACTGTGGAAGGAGCTTCACCATTTCAATCATGATTTGGTTTCATCCTGTCTTGATTAGCCAGGGGTAAATCCTCAACCCGGACTTACTGAGCAGATGGTGATGACATGCAGATAGTTGTGAGAAGGAGGTGGTGATGGTCTAGCAGTTTGTTACATTCTTCTTTCTGATAGACAAAAGAGGAACTCAGAGCCCCAAAGGAAAAATATTTAGTGAGCAAGGGGGTCTACAATCTAAAATATTTAAAGAAAAAGAAAAATCCGTTTATCTATCGCTCTTCTTTAGGCAGCAACAAAAATAACCTGCCTACATTTTTCTGTTGAGGAGGAACCTGGCTCATCATTCAAAGGGACATAATGTGGGTTTGGCTGTGATCTACAGGGAGTGAGCAAGCGAGCCCTAAATGAATGTACAGTGGTATTTCACTTTGAAAAGAAGCAGGTCAGCCCTATTAGATGTGCTGAAGAATGATGTAAAAGGAAACAAGTCTTTGTAAACAAGGATTTCGGTGGAGGGCGAGAATGCAGGGTAGCAAGTCAGAATTTCTCCTGCTATCAATGATCAGTCTAGCACATACATAAATTGGTGAAGGCTTTCTAAATGTTTTGAAAAACATGTAACAGCAAATCCAACCAAAAATCAGTTTACAGCATAGCACCAGATGAACCAGTGGATGCTCAGTGGTTTCAGCTCCAGCCCGTGGATCAGGAGACCCCACAAAGCACTCCACTGGCCAGCTGTCCTGGTCAGGGGCTTTGGTGCAAGATCCTGCAGGGGGAAATTCATCCTTCTGCAGTCCTGTAACAACGGGGACTTTTGTGTTACAGTCCTGCTTGTCAGGTAGCTTTATAAATGAGAGGGAATGAGGGCATGGAGAGTGCTTGACAAGCTTGAAGTAACCCCTCTCTCCTGGAAAAGCAGCTTTGGCATTTTTTCATCCTGGGTGATGGAGGATAAACCCACTGAATGTGAGGGGGAATACACAAGAGCTGCAATGTTGTCAGAAGACAAGAGGAAACTTCACAACGTTGTCAGAAGAAGAGACTTGACTGCTTTTGGAAATGTCCCCCAGAACAATGAATATGTGAAATTAGAGTAACAATACACTGTTACATCTTCTCCCACCTTTCTCCACCCCAGATCACAGCAGCTTTTGGTATCATTGGAAAAGGAAGGGCCATGGCAAGTGTAGTGCGGCATCCACAACTGTCTCATCAGTAGAACAGCATCTGGGACCACCAAGGGCAGATCTGCAAAGGTAGAGGGGGAAGTTTTCAATGGCAGTGAACTGCTGCTTTCCTTCCAGTGACATGGGAAATACTCCTCTTTTTAGACACATTGCCTGCATGGCTTTATTTCACTTATCTCTGGAAAATTCTGAATATTCTCTTAATTTTGCCTGACAGTTGATGCAGGCCCACGGTGCCTTCTGAGGACTGAACAGCTGCAGCAACTGTTGACAGCTGATGCAGCCTGGATGGCCTCTCATTGACTTTTGTACCAGGTTGCTCTTTTCTAGTGGTGAAAAAAGAAGAGATCTTTGCATGCATGGCTACTCATGGTTAGCATGAACAGGAAGGATGCTCTGAAGGGTGACTTACTAGCATGGGGGAATGCTTCCCTTTTGAAGCAAAATAATTTTTTTCACATTGTCAGTGATGCAAGCTTAGCAACACACACTGCTGCTGAAGGTAGCTGCATGCTAGAAAACACCAAGAAATTCCCTCACCCACTCAGCATTACTCATTTTGTTACATAATTCTTTTTTTTTTTCCTTTTGCTGTGGATTGGGTCAATAAATACACTGGCCCTTAAAAAACCCAACTGTCTGTGGTGTTTGTTTATAGCAAATGCAATTTTGGCTGTGACTGAGCGGGAAGGCACCATGGGCTACTGGTCCCAGCAAAATGGCATGAATACCTTGCCACTGGTTTTATTGCAGCACCTCAGGCCCATCATGGGACAGTTCATCCCTCATTTCACCTCTGGATATTCAGACCTACCAGCCTTACAAAGGCCTTCAAAATCCTTTTGCAGTGCTCCCCAGTTCTCACTGTTCAGAAGGACAGAAGTCACTGCCACTGGTTGCTGTAAGAAGCATATTGTCAAATGTGTTTTGTTTTGAAGTTTCTCTAACCCTTTTCTTTCATTTAGTCCTTGCAGATGGGAGAATTTTTTGGTGACTTGAGAAGTAAGATGAAATCCCATTGCATCTCTGTGTATGGCAAAATCCTGTTACATCCTCTCTGGTGCTATATGAGCCTTTCCCCCATGCTGGTGCTGCAGCTGGCTGCCTTGAGAAATGGGAAAAAACTTTTGAAAAGAAAGAAATGACAATTTGGTGGCCTTAAACTGGTACTAAAAGAACCAAAAGTCAGATCCTGCTGTCAGTGAGCTGGGGAGGAGTTCCCTCTCTGGCTTCACTGGGAGCAAAGTGTCCAGGCCCTGTGCCTGTTGCACAGGGACAGACAGTCCCAGTCCTGCCAATGCAAGGGGCTGCCTGCTGCTACAATGCCCCAGTAGCTGTGAATTATGAGGTTTCCCTCCACAGCTGCAAGGCAATGACTTTTTAAAAGACTTTTTGAAAAGGACAGACAGCAGCATTTAAGGGGATGCAAACAAAATTCCCCGCTGACATAGTAAAGCTTCTTGAGTAACAGTAAATGGTCCACATAAAATGACACATATTGGGTTTCTGAGGCATCTCTGGGGTGAGGACTTTACTGGCACAGTTACTTCCAAGTCTCCACAGTGCTGGCAACACCATATGACTGACAGCAGTCCCGGGACACAGCTTCAGTGATGTCGTTCCCTATCCATCTAAACTCCAGCCTGAAACCTAGACCAATATCCATTTCATGTGTAATGTATGATAGAGAGCAGTGCCTAGGTAGTCCAGTCATCCCAGGTCTGGGATGGGTGTGTGCTTCCACATCAGGCAGTCAGATAAAGTCCTCTCTGGTAGAGTCTGGGAAAGCTCCATGGACTGGTGTTTATTTTTCATAAGGCAAATGAGGAACATATCATATAGTGTTGGAGAAGCAGCAGGACAGGCTGTCCTCATTAGGGAAAAAAAAGAAGTGTCTGACAGGGAACTCAAGAACATCATTATTGCTGCCCAAGGCTCATTTGGGAATCCATACTAAAAGGGCTCTGCTTGGGACCAATTCTTTCCTCTTCCCTCAAAGGTTCCCTTGAATTGAGTTCTCATAATTTTGACACTCACCAGAGATCAAATAGGATCCTTTTAGCAACTCTCAATCTATAAATTTACACTTCAAAATATTAACTCACATTTCCAGAGCACTGAAGCCATTCAAAGAAGGTCATAGATGCCTCCAGTGCCTTGGGGTGAGGATAATTGTTGGTGCCACTAAAGAGCACAAGCAAAGGATCTGATATTATACCTGCAGAACTGAGAAAAACTGTTCAGCTCAGTGCACTTTCATGAAGCTCCTCAGAGCTTAAGAGAGCAGAGGTTGTCAGTTCCTTTCACCTCTCTGGGTGGGCAGGAGTTTAAAATATAAAATATCAGTACCAAGTGGACCTGCTCAGCAGAACATCAGAAGTCAGCACAGGCTCACGCAGCCCAAGTCTGCAAGTCCTACATCTTACCATGGAGTCACAGAATACCAGTTTGGAAGGGACCTCAAGTCTCATTGGGTACAACCTTTCTTGGCAAAAGCACAGTGTAGACAAGATGGCCCAGCACCCCATCCAGCTGAATCTTAAAAGTGTTCAACACTGGGGAATCTACCACTTCCCTGGGGAGATTATTCCAGTGGTCGATTCTTCTCACTGTGAAACATTTCCCTCTTGTGACCAATAGTAATCTCCCCAAGAGTAAACTGTACCCATTACCCCTCATCTTTTCCATTTGACTCCTTGTTGAAAGGGAGTCTCCATCTTCTTTGTAGCCACCCTATAAATACCGGGACATAGTGATAGGGTCTTCTCTGAGCTTTCTTTTCTCAAGGCTGAACAAATCCATTTCTCTCTCAGCTTTTCCTCACGTGTCAGGCTGCCAGGTCTTTGATCATCTTTGTGGCCCTTCTCTGGCCCCTCCCCAGCCTGTCCACAGCTTTTTTTTGCATTGTGGGGACCAAAGCTGAACACAGCATTCCAGGTGCAGCCTGACAAGTGCCAATTAGAGAGGGACAATGATTTCTCCATCTTGGCTGGCGATGCCCTTGTTGATGCAGCCCAGCATCCCATTGGCTTTCTTTGCTGCAGCAGCAGCACACAGCTCACTCATATCCAGCTGCTTGTCCACAAGGACCAACCCCAGGTCCCTTCCCACAGAGCTACCCCTCAGCTGGGTAGATCCCAATGTGCAATACAGTCCTGGATTATGTTTTCCAAGGTACAGTTGTCTTCATAAGGGTCTTGTTCACTTGCTCTTCCAATCTATCCAGCAGGGTGGCTCTCCCTTCCAAAGTGTCACTTCCCCTCTCAGTTTGGTATCATCACCAAATTTCACCAGGGTATCCTTGATCCCATCATTCAGATCACTTATAAGGATATCTAACAGCATTGGGCCCAATATTCTCTACTGATGCATTCATGCTCCTTCCTCATATTCCTGCTCCACACAAGAAATACTGGAATGGTGCTCTAACCCTTGGCCTGTCAAGTGCAGCTCACTGGTAGCCAGTTTGTGTATTCACTCTGGACTAGAACCATCAGCTTGGTCAGTCATGTTTTCATTATTGGGTTGTGGGGAGTTTTTTGGTGCACTGAGATACAATAGTCAATGTAATTCTCCAAGTAAGCGTCCTTTTCCTTTCACCTTTCTGATTACACACAATATTAGCCATCTTTTCTGTCCTCTCAGTAATTCCAGAACAAAACCTTTACTCTGCCTCACTGTGTCATTCTCAGAAAACTTACACAGTTCCTGAAAGTTCCTCCAATTTTTCCTTCCAGCTGCCACTATTTGCTTGTAGAGTTTTTCCCTTGTGATAAAGCAGTAGGAAACCAACAGACCAAAATCAAAGCCTGACTTGGCTTTCCTCTAAAAACATCATTATGCTTTTCTCTTACCTTCACTGAGCTAGAGCACTACAAACCCCCTTAAGATCAGCTTATCTGTTATGACTGTTCACCTCCAGGGGCTTAACAAGTGTGCACCATGGCTGCCCAACACACCAACAGTGACAGAAACTGAGAGTCACTGATGCAGAGCTCTAGAAGACCGTAGGAAAAAGAGAAATTTGATGACAACCCAAAGTCATACAATGACTATGAGTTTTTCTCTTCTATTAAATTTTATGTGTTACTTTTAAAGATGATTGCAGCAGCTACCTGCATAACTCAAACTACTCTCATGTTTATTGTTCCTGCTATCAGATGCCAGGATACACCACCTTGCTGCAAGATCTTCTGAAACTTTACTGTTGGGCTACACTCCATCAGCAGCCATGTTTAAATAAATAAATTATGCCTCTCTACAGGCAATCTTCATAAACTCTTCCCACATCTAGTTATTACTGACAGGTGGAAGGGAACATAGAGCAGAGGTCTTCCTGTGACTGCTATGACTCCGCTCCAGGAATGACGGTGTACCTGCAGGGCCTGGCGAAAGTCATTCCTGAAATGTGAAGCTGCTGTTCCATAAAGCTGCAACAACATGTGACAGGCCAAGAATATTGATCATCCTCCTTTGAAGGACAGCCAAAAAGCAAAACTGCCAAACGCATCGTTGACTTCTGAAAACATGCATTAAAGGCTTATCTTAGGGTTGTGCTCAAATGTTTAAAGCTTCCCCTCCAGGTGGCCAGGCTAATCCTCTCCCAAACTGAACCAGCTCAGCGTCACCAATGCACAATCAGCTCCCAGTTGCCTGGGGTACAGCTCATGCAGTTCACCAGTAAGCCACGGCATGGGCCTCTCCCAGCTCATTGGCCCTCTTGGAAGCCAGGGCGTGCCGTGTGGAAGCACAGAGCCAGCTGGGAGGCACAGCTGGCAACCCTCATCACTGGGCAGATTTCACTCCAGGTGATGGAGACACGACCCCATTGATTACCATCTCCCAGGAGAATACGGCCATTTCACGCAACTTCGTTGTCGAGTATTTCCTTCAGGCATCATCTTGGCATCTTCTGTTGAAATGGGGTTTCTAGTGTGTCATTCCATCCCTTCTCAGAAAAAGTACTCAGCTGCAGCCTAGCACTACTTACAGAAGGCTCTTTTTTGCTTTAACTGCAACCTCTTGTTTAAAATATCCACTGCCCATCTGCCCTTCCTCTCCCCCGACAAGCACACAGGTGGAAACTCTCTTGCTCAGAGGTTCACAGTACTTCATGAAATATTAAATTAGAATATAGCTGGTTTAAAACAGCTACTAATGCCTTTCTTCTACAGCCCACAAAGCATTCTTGTAACCAAAGCCACAAAAAAGGAGGTATTTTTAAACCAGCTATCTGGATTGATTCACCGATTACTGTCTCTTCCTCCCCTTTATTGTTTCCCATCAGAGCTGGCAAATCACTTTCAGAGCACTCACCAAACCATGCTCTCCCTACTCTTACCTCTGCTCTTTCCACAGCCTGGTCCCCACACGAGTTATTTTCAGCTAGGTAAATCATCCATTAGTTTCTAACCACCCTAATATACATGCTTCAAATTAAAAATGGATTAAGCTGTTCGGCTTTGTTGAACAAGTGATGAGAACAAAGTCCAGTAAACACCTCCATTCAGTCCTGAAGGGAGGGAGGAAAGCCTAGAGGGACTAAAAGGATCCTAATTGCCCACCTTAGTGATGGAGGCAACCATGGAGAGGACAAGCCAATTTTGGCAATTGGCAGGAAGACAGAGGCTTCTCCAATACACAGTTTGCATCTACTCTGGCTGGAAATTGAAGGTTTTCTTTTTTAACTGAGGTGCCCACAGCAGGCACTGCAAGTTCTCCAACCCTACATGAAATTCCATGTGTTGCAAGGCATTGAGGCTCCCTGATCACTCAATCTGAGTCCCCACACACTGGCCCTCCCTCAGAAATTACCTGAGAGATGGCACTGATGGCATTTCACACAAGTGCAATGCATTCAGAGAAAAACAGCTAAGTCAAGGGGGAGTCCCTTCCTCTGCTGCCTGGAGTTTCCAAGCTGTCTTTGGAAATGAATCAAATTCATGTCTTCCATGAAGCAGTCCAAAAGTAGCAGCAGCAGCTTGGCCAAGGAGGCACTGATTTTGTTCTTCCTCCACTTCTCATCTGCCAGAACAGCTTTTATTAGATGTATTCACCATATGCACTTTCTTTCCAGAACAAGAAAATCAGGACAACACTTTTTTTTCTATCACCATAGCCATATATCCAAACTACTGTGGAGAATCCCCTTTTTTTTTTAGCCTGCAGACTCTTTCCTGGAGTACATGGAACATATCAGTACATGCATCAGCAGCTCAAACCATGTTACCCTTAGCTATTCCAATGCTTTAATTTTTTTGCCATATGCTATTCTTCCTCTGCCTGCCACCCACCGCTCCCCTCATCATTCTTGAAATCGCAAGTATGTTACATATCCCAACTATTTCATTTTTACCTGAGAGTTTATGTTCAACCAATGCACCAGAGGGATGAATTTCATCTAGGGCAGTCACAACCAGAATTGCTCTGAGCCTCTTTCTCTTCACTCCATTTTTTTTCCATATAGAAATTATGACATCTCCACTTTATGATTCACGTTGAAATCAGCAAACAGTTCCTGGGGGAGTAAGATCTCGAATTTTCTCCCATCTACATCCAACCACCATCCTGTGCAGTGCTTCATATGCAGGTGGGATGAAGATGTTGACACCCCCCCACAGCTCCTTGCCCTGCTTCAGGATCTCTCTGTTACAAACTTATTTTAACTCCCCTGAGATGGAGGGCAGATACCTCATTTGACAATACACAGCCAACAGTGATCAGTGCTTTTCAACAGGGGCTTCTCAAAGTTGTACCAGGGAAAGTCGTAGCTGCTTTCCCATTTTCCTGGGAAAATTCGGCAAACCAGACTGAAACAACTTGCATAGGCACACAGCAAATTGTAGGAGATTTGGTAATGGAATCCCAAACGCTTCTCAGTCCAGCATTTTAAGGATTGGACAAAGGTGACTGACTCAGTATGCCTTCTTGGTAAATCAAAACCACAAGTCCTTTGTTTCAAAAAGGACTATGGAAATTCCTAGCATATCTTACTGCATCACTGGTGCTCTTGCAACCCTTTCTATGCCATTTATGCAATTTGTGCATTATCAGGGAAGTATAATTCCAAGGGAGAGAAGCCCAGGTAGAAACATGTGAGATCTCCCAAGGCAAATATTGATGTAAGTTGACCAACCCAGGAAATGGAGGTCAACTCTAAAAGAAAAGAAAATATTGGAAAGTACGTAAGATTCTTTCAGTGACAGCAGAGTCTAGAGTGCATTTCCAACTAATTACTGTATTACATTAATATCGACTGGTGGTTATACCTTTTCCCATTCATCCTCCAAACTTATTACTGATGGTTAACTTCACACAGCCTTACCCAGCTGAGAAATGACAGAGGTACACTTGCACAGCCTCCAAGATGTGCAAAAATATGAATTTTTTGTTTGTTTTTTCTTTCCTTCTTTTGAGACATTAAGGGATTTCATAAGCTGTTTTGCTGGGAAAGTCCCATGCTGCAGACTTTACTTGCAAAGACTTCCAAAATGCAATCCTTGGAAAAATATGCAGTGAGCACGTACATACACAGCTGTAATTCTGACACCTTCAACATATACTTCCTCTAAATACAGGACAGAGTTCCCCCTTACTAGAAACTTTCAACAAAGTCCCATCTTGCCTTAAAATAGAAGGGAGAGAATCAAGTAAAATGTTTGCAATCAGTAACCTGCGCAGGATGCTGGTCCACCAATGAACATTGCTTTTTGGCATACAAATCAGAAATAAAATATCCCTTTTCAATGCTTTAAATGCCAGGCTCAACACTGTCATGGACCAGTGTTACTTATCCAAAGCATCCAGTGCTGTACAAGAGCCAGAAGACCACAGAAGATGACAACATCCAACAGAAGGCACATCAGGCTTGGGAAAAAAACACCACAACCATAACAGGACAGACACAAAGACAGTCAAAATGTACTTGTTAACACAATTAATTAAATCAGTAACCTTATAACATGAACTTTTTTTTAATATAAATACATACAGGAAACAAATTGTTTGCAAGCCACACACTGGCACTCACCCTGACTCAAGAGTTCTGGGATAAATGCTAGTTATTAAAAAAAAACCAAACCAAATCATAAAAAACCCAAACACGGAAAAGTTAAAGGATGAAAGGAGGGGAAGAAATTCAATACATTGTAACAAAAATCCCATTTGATGTATTATCCGCTGACAAATTAAATAAAAACTCACTTGCTTCCAGAGAAAGAAGGGAAGAAGGAGAATCAGTACTCAGACTTTAAAAGGGTCCATTTGTAAATGTCTCCTCCCAGGTCTAAGACTGCTTTGCCAATGCCTGTATGAATAATGACCAATCGAGCAAACACCCTAAGAACACTTTACACTTCAAGTAGCTTCGATGTCTTCTTGGTTCTGGTCTCTCTACTCATAATTCAATAAATAATGGAGGTACAAACCTGCACATTCATAATTGTCTCAACTAAAATGGAAACTGGGCTCAGGTCTGGCTGAAAATCCCACTTTTTGAGGCTGCCTGCAAGAGTTTTAGTCCCAGTTTACCTCAGATGTGTTTGGCTCACACCAGCAGAACCAAATCTCCTAAAAGGACTGAGCTATGCAGATGCTCAATGGTGAAAGGACACCCCCTGCTCACACTTCATTAATGCCCACTCCTAATATTTACACTAGAAACTACATGGAAACTGCAGGAAGCCACCTTGCTACTCACAAGCTACTCAGTTGTGATAAATTGCAGTTGGCATAATTCACTACAGCAAAGCACACATTCAAATACATAAAGAAGAATTTGTTCCTTGGCTGAGGGCAGGATAATAATATTGGACAGAGCAGCTAAATGTAGCAATTAAATAGTTAAGCACAGGAGCTGGGCCACATGGAAAACAAGACCCACATTTAAAACTCTGCTGGGAACAAAGTGTGAAAATAGCTGTGTCTGTCACATGCCTTCTGTCTCCAGGGGTTTCTACAAAAACACTGCACAGTGCAATATCATCTTCCTCATGCTGTCTAGTACTTTCTATAGACTGTCATCATTTTCCCTCTGCCAATGCAATCTTCTTGAGGAGGTGGAAGGACTCTCATAATTTGCTGGCAAAGCCAAAACTCCTTATCAGGTTATAAGCACATCTAAGGACATGTAGGTTTGCCCTCCAGTTCCCTCAGCCGATTGCATGGTGGAACAGGACTCCAGGAATCTAATCAAAACTGCCACTTTCCAGAACTCACAACAGTTACACATAGCACTGGAGGGAACCAGATACACAGTCAGGAACAGCAACAGGGCACCATGGCTCCAGCACAATTTTTGCATGTGATTTGGGCAAAAATTACCTTTGAAAAGTACTAAGTGGCCAAAAGGAAGATGAAGCAGTAGAGGATTTTTCATTTGGAAACTGCTGTTTTCCTGTAGGCATAGGAGAAACCTCCTCCAAAACTTATGACATTTTCCTAGATCAGAAGGGATTATACTTCAAGCATGTTTTCTGTCTCATCAGTGCTGTAGCACATATATCTAAGACATTGCTATGGATAACAGATGGGGGACAGAAGGTAATCACACTACTAAATCAAGTGTCACATAGCAGGTTGTATTGAATTTAAAGTCTCTTCACAGAAAGACATGAAGAGGACTGAAACACACATTAATAAAATCCGAGCCATCCCATTTACACTGAAGATGAATAATGCATGATGTATTATGAAATGTATTATGAACAAGGTGCATCTATAACTTTCAGAGCTATCTACAGACACATCTACTTATTCTAGTGGAGGATATTACTGATTAGTTGAATGCCCAAGATTCCCTAGGAATCACCATCCACACATTCCCAATAGTATATAAAATAATAAGTGCTGGGAGAGGAAGGAGAGGGAAAAAAGAGAAGACTCAAAACTCACTGTGCCTGAGCATCTGATTTTGCCTTCTTGATAAGGGAGTCCCACTGCAAAAACAGTTCAGCCTTCAGCAATGACTGAAATGGCCATGAGATCTGGCTATGATCTGACTGATTATACGTCCAGGTTGCTGGGCTTTTTGGTTTGGGTTTGGCTTTTTTTCTTCAAATTGCCCAAATGTCAGAAATACCCTCTTAGCAGAGGTAGTGTCAAACCAGAAATTCATTGTGTTATCTGTGGGAATTTGAATGGGGCATTTCCCCTGTTACACTTTGAGTTTTGTAATGTTTTCCCCTGAGAATCATCTGCCACTTACATCAGCTTCCTCTGACAGACCACTGCTGAGAGCCTTGAGCCCTGGCAGCCTGAACACCAGGTAAGTTTTGCAGCTGATTAAGCCCTAAATAAATCAGTATGCTATGGAAAAGAAGGTATTTCAAAATAATACAAACACTGGATTCACTACATACCCCATTGCTATGACGGGCCAGCAACAATAAGACAGCAACATGCAAGATCCTCATGGGAGACTATCCAGAGGTGCTTGTGCTGAAGATCCTTGAACTCACCTGGAAGACCTCAGTGAAGAGAGGGGAAGTTTCAATACGTCTGTGTGCAGGAGAAAAAAGTAATCTAAATACCAAAATGAGTTAGTCTTGTACTCTCACTGTATCTGCAGGGATACAAAGAGTGAGTAGAAGCCTTCTGGATACCATTGTTGATGTCAAGAAATACAAAAGCAGATCAGGTGTTAACATTTAATTTTATTTATAAAAAAATTGTAGAACATATTAAATACAAACATTTGGAAAAAGCAATCAAGGCTTCGCTAAGATGCCCAGGAAGAGGAAGACAGAGAATCAAGAAGCTTACCAGATTTAGAGTTTTTAAACTAGTGGAAGTAATTGCTATAATTTTTCACTGACATCTTTATAGGTGGTGGCCATTATAGCAACCAAAGTTATTATCCTTTTTAAAAAACAGAGATATGATTTGCCATATCTTCCCACACAACCACAAAATGTAAGGAAGCAACTTTTTCCAGGTTAAAAAACAGAGTAATAAACACTATTAATGCATTTACCCATTACCTACATTCTATAACATTCTATAACACTAGACATTTGCTTATAATCACACATGGGTATCAAGTTTAGCCCAAAAAAAAAAAGTCGATTATACATTTCAAATCTGGATATTCAATAAGGTTTTATAAACTTTATACATTTTCCAGTGAACATCAAAATGAGGACAGTGTTTTGAAGTACAGAAACAAAATAACTGAATGCATCATCTACACTACAAAGGCCAACTACTAAGAGGTGAATTGGGTCTAGTCATGTTCCAGATAGCTGGAAAGTCCTACAAATTGCCACTGAAAGGCTGGTTGGAAGACAAATCATGCCACATTCTCAGTCTGCGTTAGCTCCTCTCCCTCTCTAAAAGGCTAAAGGTGAGAACTGTAGCTCTCCCTTCTGCACCCGTAGTAATTAGGGAGTAAACTATCATTCTGCTCTCTACATGGACAAACCAGATTCAGGTTTTCTTTATACTGCTTTTACCTTCAGTATGCAGTACACACAGACCACTACACAAGATGTTGAAGGAGAAGACTACAGAAAACACCTCTTCTGCCTTTCAAAAAGAGAGAAGTACTTCCACTCGCTGACAATATGGCACTCCCTCTGTCTTCCCAGCTTACCCTGTATCTGCTTTTGAGCTGCAGCGTAACACACACTGATGTGGCTATATGGCCCTATAGCCAAATTCAGTTCCAAAAAAATCCTGTTTATGGGACTGACTCTTTGGAGATAACCAAACTATTTAAAAAAACCAGTGCAAATTAATCTTGGACACATGAACATTAACAGATATCTCGCATTCTGCCTTGTATTTGTCAGAACGGTAAATAACTGCCAACTTACCAGCACTCACAGGGTTACTACTGCAAGGACAAGAGTGCCAGGAGTGTTATAGGATACACAGTGTTGGCAGCCAGCTACAGGATGGACTGGCTGAATATGTGCAAGACTATAGGCAGAATACTTCTGACAAAGCTGCCCTTCGGGGATGGGCTGACGTTGCCCTACGTATCCTATTATGAGTAGAGAGTTGAACAAATGGACCCACATCCTGAACGTGTGTTAGACCCTGTTACCGAGGAAAACATTTTCCAATTATCACATCTACCCTCAGAGCACAGAAGGGACTGCCAACATGGACACTGCTGGGCTGGAATTGTAAGCAGACGATTATTTGCAGATCAACATATTCAGGAACAGCTAAATAGCTCTCGTACCAGGCAATCACAGAGCAACTGCTCGATATACCAAATAGGCAGTGGTTCATTTAGCTGCAAGCTTGAAAACAAGGTCAATTCCAGCACTTTTCCCAAAATCCAGCAACATCCCTTACTGCAACAAAGATATGATTATCCTGCTCTCATCATGCTCAGTACACTTAAATCACTTAGTGCAGTGAGAACCCTGATGCAGGCTTGACCTCAGATGAAATGGACAGGTCAGTTCCACTCCATTCCCTTTTTTCCTTTCAGGCAATAATTGATATGCACGACCCGTGTTTCACAAGCCATAACATATTCTTTTAAGATACTTAACAACAGATATTTAACAGCCAGAGTTTACTTAACCCAAAAGCCTTGCTCCCATCCAAAGAATTCACTGCCACCTGCGAGCAGGAAATCACACGTAGTGGAATCTTGCGAAGGAATGGAAAGCCAGAGTACCGAAGAAATTGAAAGAGACACAACAGTCTATTTAGTATGCTGACTGCTTCTCACTCAGTGCTCAGCTTTTAGCATGATATACACCATATTTGAACAAATGAAGGGTTTGGTTTTAGTTTTCTGTCTTGGCTGTTTGGGTGGTATTTTTTATTTTCTAGCATCTTCAAGAAAAGTGGGCCTTCCATCCCCCAAGTCAAAGACAAGAAATCATGATCTTGGCATCAGGGCCCCACATTACACCATCAGAAATCAATACACTGCCCAGCATCCCTACCGACATGTTTGAAGTTACACTCTTACAAGCCGCTTGAGTCAGGCAATGGCTCCATTCCAGAAACACAAAACGTTACCAAGAGCAGAGTATGGCCCCTAGTTTCAACCTAGTTTAAAATATATTTTACAAATGCATTCCTATAAATCTGATCACAGCAAAATATATAGTGGTGTTAAATGGCAGGAAAGTTGAATTCCAACAACTCAGTCTTTAAACCAGTGAGAAATATGGGCAATTTTAAAAGAAAACAATAAACTTCTCAAATACAGACATTTGTGAGATATACGTGCACACACACACTCTCGCACACACACGCACCCACTTACTTCACTCAGTGTTAGATTAAGATTACACAAGGCAATTTTCAAGGTTGCATTTACAACCACAATGACAAGAACAGCATTTTTGAGGTAGCTGAAGTCAAAGAGCAAACCACAGCACAAGCAAAGAAACAGGTGCTCGCACTCACACCGAGCCCACTCTTTGGAGACGCGTTATCATGTGCGCAGGGGCGTGTGCTGAAGAGGCACGTGTTCCGTGGGGAATGAAGTTCAGCGGCACCGGAGAGCTGGTAAACTGTTCTCCAGAAAAGCTTATGTTGGGAGGCTAGATGCACAATCAAGGGACCACGGCTTAAATAACTGCACATCAGCTGAGCTGTGGTAACAGCCTGGGTGCTCTTGGTCTGTGGCAGCTCTGCCGACAGCTCTGTCTCATGGGCACTGAAGCAAAGACAACCGTGGCGGTTGAAGGTGTTATTACTCAGAGCTGTCTGTCCCACTTCTCAATGCTACTGCTGGGGGAAAGGTACTTGTGCCCCTGTCTCAGCTGCTCCAGCTTTCAGACTAGCATTCAAGTTCACGCCCACCTCCACACTACTACTCGACAATGGACTGTGAACAGGAGCAGCAGAGACACGGACTTGAGTTCCCTTCTTCAGGTGCAGTAACACCTTTGCCACACTAACAGTGCAGAGATGCCAAACTGCCACAGCTTGAATCACTAGACTTCATCTCTCCAAGCCCTTTGCTAGCCTACAACAAGAGGAGTTGAGCTGACCTCACAGCAAATGCCAGGCAAGATGGGCAGAGGGGGATAACAGCTGTGGCTGACAGACAAAATGCCTCAGCCACAGTAACTGGATCCTGTCTCTGGGCACAAACAGAGCTTGATCCTGCCCAAATTACAAAACTGTGTGAAACACACTCATACACACACACATAATGTCATCAAGAAGCTTTCTATAAATCAACAGTTTGCATGGTTTACTGCTGAAAGTCTTGAAGATGGGATGGAAAACATGGCAAGATGTTTTGCAAAAGTAGAAGGAAAAAAATTGACCTCTTGTGATTAGGTCTCTGTTGTGTAGTTGCTGTATGAGAGAGATGGCACAGATGAGAAGTTGTTATTCCACTGCCTTCCTCCAGTAGTCTGATGCAACTCTGCCTGCTCTTTGTATTTGCTCAGAAGATTTTTGGCTTCTTGCAGATCCTGAGAAGAGTTTTCCCCGTATTCTTCTTTCAACCACTGCCTGAACTGCAGAAATTGAAAATACATATTCAAAATGATGAAACAGCAACATGAAATTGATGGAGAAGTAATTCTTCCTGTCGTATAGAATTTCAATAGCCTTTAGGATCATACGCAGTTTAGAGAAAAGCACTCCAAATATTGCATGTCTTTCAATAGCAGCACAGAATGCACAGCACAGGAACACATATTTGAAATCACTGAGACCCCTTACATCTCCTGAAACGACACATCTGTGGAACAGATTGGCTGACTGGAGTGATACAGAGTAAGGAATATCTGCTGGGAAAGGACATCCTGGACTTAAAATCTCCCTGCTCCTGCTGCATATACAAACAATAAGATGAATTAGCGTGGAAGCCAATATGATCAGCCAACTTGCCCAAGTTACAGCAGGCTGCAAGAAGGTTGAAGATCAGAAAGTGAACCACTCTTACAGGCTTTTTATCTTGAGCCCACAGACACCAGTAATAAAAAATGTAGAGTAGATATCCTAGTAGGTGTCTTCTAGGAAGAAGTAGTCCAGGAGTTTAATATAAGCTATAGAATAGGACCCTATATATTACTGACATGAATGACATGAGCATATTAATGACATGAACATGGTACATGGTAACAGACGTACCAGGCCCAGCTGATGGTCAGTCCAGCTCTGTATCCTGGTATGAGAGTTACCAGATGTAAATGACAAGGAAAGAATCAAGCAATGGCAGGGCAATAATGCTGGCACCTCTTCCCTGGCCATTTCTTCAGCTTGCAGCAATTGTCAGCTCAGGTGCTTTCAGAGACTGAGGCAGTATCTTTGTGTTTGATAAAACAAATTGATTCTTTTGACATGAGGTCACATTTTAAACCCACAATATTTTACCACAAGATATCTGTATGCCAAGAAGCTCCATGAGTACATATTGTATAAACCCCCCACTCCTTTTCCTTGATTTCGACCTGCCAACAGATAACTCTGTCTCATAGGAAACAGTAGAAATTTCACTTGTTGACTTTTTCTATCCACTTAACTCTGTCACCGCTTTGCCAGTTGGTGAATTTGAGTCCATCTGAGGATAATTCCAGCTGAGGAACTGTCCAATTCCTGACAATTTTGTTGAGGTTATATGCAGAAGCAGCTAGTAAACACAGACTCCAACTGTTGTGTCCCAGTGGGGATAATGTTAATTTTCCAAACCTTAACCTTCGTAGCTTTGTTCTTTTTGGGGCTCATGAACAGCTTAATCCATAAAGATCATTTACTAGGACACCGGGAGACAAGACCTCAACACAGAAACTTCCTTCCACTCCTTAAAGAGGTCTTCAGGCAAATCTGAAGCCTCAGGTTACCATGTGGAAGTTTGGAACAGTTGCAAACTATGTTGTGACCTTAGTGACTAAGCCTCATCCTATAAGACCAAGATCTAAAGGACAACATTCCAAAGAGCCCACAGGATACCACCACCCTTTAGTGGCACAGCAAAACCCCCAGTGCTGCTGAAATCTGAAAAAAGTTCACACCCTTGGCAGGTGGCATCATTCCACTGAAATCAGGTGTGTAAACACACACCTGCTAAGGATGTGGTTGCTCTTAAGAGACAGTAAGAAACTATAGCCCAGCCAGTGAATACAGGTGGATACTTCTTTTGCAACCTACTGCCTCCCCCTCAGTGAATAAAGACAGAATGTGCCGTCCATGGTGGATGAAAAAAGAGAGACGTTACTGTCTTTATCAGGCTATTTGCATAATTGTCATTGCTGTTAGACCAAACCAATTAGAGTAGAAATGACTGTAAGGGAGGAAGGAGACAAGGCTGGAAAGTCCCTCTCTGACTTTTGTCTCTTAAAAATCAGTTATTCTACCATTTACACCATTTCCAAACGATCCAGGAAACATTCAGTTAAATATTTAAAAAAGCAAATATTTACAGTTGCAAACTGCATCATGCAAAACAAATGGTAATTTCTAAACTCTGAGCTTTCTGCAGCAGAATGACAGGGATGGAATAAAAAAATCAACATCCTTTGCCTCATGTATTTTGCTTTCCGATTTTGGTTTGCCTCTGTTGTTGTTATTTTTAATAAGCAAAACAGGCACAAAAGCCCACACAACAACAACATGCTGAGCAATGGAAAATGGAGGGGATGGTCACAGTATGTTGGTAACATAAGTGGAAGTCACCAATCACCCACAAGGAGCAGGTCTTTTGCGTAGGACGTGTTTTTTTTGGAGTAAGAAACTAATTTTTGTTTTATGAAACCCCCTTGGCAGTCCTACTCTTCTGTTGATCTTCCTAGTGCTACAAAACCTTCAAAGACTAATGAGAAAAAAATGGGTCAGATTTGAGGAAGCCCTGTACATCAGAAAATTTATTAAGTCTTAGCCACAGTAGATGGTGGGGGGTCACAACATACAAGTCATAATGAGGACTTAGTTTAACTCCTGGACAGGAAGGATTTGTGATGATGATTTCTTTCCTGCCTACTATTCCAAATGAATGTGTTGGGGGAAACCCGCTACTTTTATGCAACTCGTAGTTATAGGTTGGCCTTTTTGCTATGTTCTGAGCAACTCACCCTTTACCTTTTAGCCCTCTAAACATATTAATCTTGAATTGTGTCTTAGCTCACATGAAGCAAGCACTAGATTGACAGCACAGTTGGGCAGGAGGAGTTTAGATGCTGTGCTTTGTCCCTTCTCCCATTCAGCATTCCCTGACACCTTCAGATCTATCTGTAACTCCTTAGTGGAGCAGGCTGGGCTAAGAAGTCATTCCTTCAAAGCAAAAATGGGGAGTCAGATAAACCACACAGACCACAAAATAATGAGAAGCAGCCCATGATCTGACCTGGAGTTGTGTTTCACAGCTCTTTTTTGTAGTTCATTTACCTGATCAACATCGTGTTTTTCGAATTCCTGTAGCTGTCTCTGGAAGCCCATGTTTGGATTGGCACAGGATCTCGCCGCGCGGACAACAGACAGCGCATCTTCCCAGCCAAAGTCTGTGATGGTCATGATGTAGGCAACCACCAATGTGACACTTCTGGAGACACCTGCAAGGCTGCATGGAAAAGGAGGTGCAATACACTGAAGCAGTGCTGTACTTCACCTGTCACAGTTAAAAGCATCACTTCTCAACGTCACAGCAGACGGCTGTGTTGCTTGCCATGAGGAAGAAATATTATACTATTTGAGTTAAATGGTTTTGGTGCTGCTTTTTCAAATGCAGCAGAAAAATCTACATGATCAAGAAAGAGAGTTCTGAGTGGTAATCCATATGAGACTGAAAAGGAAGAAATAAGCATGAAGTCTTCACAAAAGCAGGGACCAGTACATGCATTCTAAGTTAGATTTGGGTTTCAAGAAGGCTGAAATAAGTCACCCACTTTCCTTCTTCTGGTTATATAGATCAGAGCAGTGAAATGAGACTGTTCCCTCTCTACCATGAATAAAGACTGCCATTTCATGGGGCCAAAATGAACTTTAACTGAACCATTAAAAGGTACATGTCTGGTTGCTTGAGTTCCTCTTTCTGCTATCCACCCCACTGTGCACCTTCAACTCTCAGGACTCCAGTTTCCCCAGGTGAAAAGGTGGGATAGAGTAAGAATCATTCATTATGCCTGGTTGGACAACACTGGACAAACTCATAACTACTACTATTGCAAGTACAAAGAATGTGTTAGAGTAATTTTCATCACAGTAAAAAGAAAGAGTTACCAGACTCTTTCACCATTTTGTATTTCTGAAACACTTCACAAATTTAAATGTATGTTTTTCAAAACTCTATCAGAATTCAGACTACTTATTCCAGTTTTCCATACACCAAGACTGACCAGATGGCTCATGCACAGCCCTGTCATGAGTCAACAGCAAAGTAAGGATTTATGCTCAGGGCCTGTGTACAAGTCCAGTGTTCAAATCACGAGATGACTCTGATTCTAGATATAGACTCAGATACATCCCTTGGACATACAGCACAAAGACCACAACCAATAGCAGAAAGCAAGAAAAAACCCAGGGTGGGATTTCTTTTTCTATTCTCTGCAGTCCCAGGAGCAGCTCTCCAATCAGGGACTTGCTATTAACAAATGCAACATTTGAATGCTTCAGCAGTTTAAAGAAAAAAAAGAGGGAAAAAAATCAATTTCTGTTCAGACACTTTTTTTTTTTTTAACAACTCTGGAAGTCTCCAAAACAGCTGTTAGAGAAATTAATCAAATTATTATGATTATGGAAATCACATTTAGAAATACACTGATTAAAATTATGGGAAATAAATAATATGTCTCCTGCCAACAAATTCCTAGTCAAATCAATCCTAAAAATATGTTTGATAAGAGAAGGTCAAGAAGAATCTCTTGGGCTCCTTTCATCTCCAGACAGCTACCCACCCCAGCGACTCAGAAGCCCTAGCATAAGGCTTTAATAGCATTTGCAAATCTTCTGGGCCTTTTTGAATAAAGGGGGCAATTCCGTCCAAGAGGATTGTGCTACAGAGTGGAGGTGAACACTAATTTATTAAAATTATGAACATCCAAATCAAGGTAGAGAAACCCTTAACAAATTTTTTTAGCAAGTAGTATACATACCAGTGAACTAAGCAGCCTTCACCTGTGAGCCGGCACTCATGGATAAATTTGATGCTCTCTCTGAAATGCCTTGCTCTGAAAACAAAAGCAGAAGGGGGATAAAGAAAGTGCTGTATTTAGTAAAATCACTACTTAGAAAGAGAGAAATATATCCGAAAGCTCACTGCACGCTGTTTCTAGAATTTAGAACTGAATACAGGTCTTACCAAGCAAAAGTTATTGTCTGCCAATGAAACACAAAACTCACTGGCATAAGCTATTTGCCACTCTATCCGAATAAGAAACTGGTATTTTAGGCGCTACAGTGTGATAAACATTAACAAACACTTTATTCTGATGACTGTCAAGTGTGTATTTCGGTTTGTGTTTTATTCTTCTTTAAAGCAGTGACTTTACCTCACATGTCCTCATGTGTGCTCAGATGTCGGGTGGAACTCAGCACAACTACATGAGCAGTTCTCCAGTCATATTGTCTCTCACAAAAAGACACTGCCCGCTACCCAAACTTATGCTTAACTTTGACTCTATCTCCTCCTTCAAGCCATGTGCTAGGGCATATCTAAACATTAGGACTTTCTTCTTGGCAATGTAAAATATCTCCCTTTTGTCCCTGCTACAAAAAATCTCTCAACTCAAGCCCTGGCTTCTTCTGTTCCTTCCAGTCTTCTCCTTTCAGACAGTAGTACCCCTTCTGCCCGTATTCAGGGTGTCAGCCTACATTCCTCTGTTTTAAAGCAGCAGAGGAGAAAACGTAGAGAAGATGCAGTTTGCAAACTTTAGGGTTTATAATCTCATTATCCTTTACACATGCCTCTTCATTTTAAGTGGTGTGTAATGAAGGATAGCAACTGGGCAGCTGTCCTCATCTGAGTGAATATGCATCACTGCCTCTTTGCATCCCAGTTCCAAGTTGCTCACCCTGCCTTTCTGACTGCAAAGCCTTTGGCGTTGCCTGCAGTTTACCACAGTTGCAAGCAGCACCTCTTAGTTCAATAGAGCTGGAGTTCACTGTGGCCTTTGAGTGCTCTTGCAATTCAACCTCACAAGGAGTAGCAACGTGGGCAACACAGACAGAGGAAAGAGGTTCTTAGGGGGCAGTCATTACCAGGCCTGTTGGCACGGGTGAATCTGAAAGCACATTGCGCTCAACACCCATGAAACACAACGTCCTGTATTCAAGATGTTTCCCCTCTCTGGGTGCATATTACACCACAAGGGTAAAAGAAAAAAACCTCAGGCCAGCACCAGCAGCCACACAAAAATCAGGAATACCCACATAAAAGGAAGCTTCCCTTCCTGCCTAACAGTGCAGCTGCTGATAGTGTAAACACTCATGACCTGGAGGACAATACTGATGCAACAGAGTATCACTGTGTGAGGAACCTGCAAAGGCAATGGTATCTAAAAGGAACAAACAAAAAGTCCAGGACTCCCGATCTAAGGCAGTTCCTGCATCACTGGATACAACATGGAAAACACAGCTAGAGAAGACCTGAGCAACTTATTTGGAAAATCTCAACGCACAGTGCAATCCCAGGCTTTAGGACAGCAGATCAACTCAGTGTTCTACATTTCTGAAGGAAGTGCTGAACTATGTTGGGTAAGTGAAGACAAACCCTTACAAATACCTGTGTACTCAGACTGCCACACCAAAACACTGTCACTGGCTGAGTTCTAACAAATCATGGTGCTCAGGTCTGCGAGGGAAGCACAAGAGGTTTCACATAAATGCACTTAGAGGACAAATGGGATGTCTGGCTCTGTGTGCATGAGGCTCTGCTATTGCACAATGAAGAAGAGTGTAGCTGAGATTGAAAGCACTCACTCAGATGCAGTTTGGTTAGGTCTATATTGACAACATCCTGATCTTCTCATCTCTTCTCTCTCTAGAAAATCTGGCGAGGAGGGCAGCTTCATGCACCAGTGAATTAGTTTCAATGGTCTCACACAAGTTTTGGTTAGACACTTCAACGCTCTGGTTTGAAAAATATCTGTGACTGAGCATAACACCTTTGCAAGGTACTAAACAGCATGAATTCCATTCACCCCGTTTTCTTCACCCATCCTTACTGCTGATGCTCAGTCTGCTGAAGCGCTTTGGAGTGTGTTTACAGGCATTCACGAAAATGAGAAGAGAAACAGTCACATCTAGAATTAGTGCTGCTCTGTAGAACCCTGGCCCCTCCTAACCTTGAGTCAGAGAAAAGGAGACACAACCTCCTCCACAACCCTATGGCATCAGGGTCTCTTCTGAAGCCAGCAGACACAGTTGCCTAAATTAATTTTCAAAGTTGTGGTAAAATCATGTTTAGATGAAAACTAAGATTGAGGACCAGTTAGCTGTGTGGCAAGGGCCAGACACAAAGAAGAATGGCAAGTCTTACATTAACCACAAAACAGTTGATTATCATCTCTAACAGGAAAGCACTTGACAAATGTGTTGATTTGCAGCCCATTTGTTGGACTTCAGGACAATTTATTACATTATATCTGGCTCTTACATCTCCCAGCTGAAAGCTGGGTCCTGAACTGCATCATCTTCACAGTGGGAAAACACCACAGGAAGAATCACCAGTACAACGCCCCTACCAGGATGTTGTAAAATTATCTAGACTTATGCATTAGCACGCTGCATAATTCAAAACTAGACCAAGAGCAGACTTATGATATCAGAGCTATATTTTCATAAATTGTTAGCTGGAATTCTACAAGTATTTATAAAGGTTAAAAAGAAAACATCCAAATCAGATAGGACGAAGCATCTTGATGTTTCTTTCCTTTGGTAATGTGAAAGCAACAAAAATCCACCTAAATTTTCTCCTCTTAATAGGTCATCTGGCTTCTGTATTATCACCACTAACCACCTGACTGTTGGAGGTTAATTCCTTAGAAACATGCTCCCAAAGACAATTAACTGGAACAGGGCAGGAAGAGAAGATTTTATTTCTATAGAATTAACTTTTTAGTGACAAGTTCTATAGGAGATGACATTTCTGGAGCAGTTACTGGCCCAAGGTAAAATACTCACAGACCAGGGAAAACACTGATTTAACATCTAGGAAGAACCTTAAGTCTGAAAAGCAAGCGATTTCTTCCAGTGCTTGCTAGGGGCAGAACAGGGGAGTAAAATAAAGCTTTTGAGACACTTTAGTGAACACCCACCTGCTAACAGGGGAATCCCTTCTGTATTTCCCTGACAACTGATCCCTCTGAGGAATAGAACTCCACGAAACAAGTTTTCTATGAGTAAATGTGCATTATACACACAAGAAACCAGAGGTTTCCTTCAGAAAAACTGAGCTGAAGTGCATTAAGAGCTCACAGTCCCGAAATTCAGTGGGTAAAGGCTTCCAGTTGGTCCTTGCTATTGGGAAACGGACAAGAGAGCAGTGTGCACCTGGTCAGTTGTGCCTGTCAACCATTGCTAAGAGAACACAAGGACCTACAATACAGGCTGCTACTGGTTGGTTGTTTTTTTCTCCCTGACACCAGCAGAATCCCTCTTTCAGAAGAGGAGGGTAGATACAGAAAGATGTGGCAGATATCCAATTCCCTTCCCTGCTCCCAACTATCCCTCCCTCCACAGCGGGCACAGGCAGTATGGTTAACTACTCCTAGATAAGACTGTGTCCAGTGCTCACATGCTGAACAAAGACAACTTCCTCTTGCTTTCAGAAGACTGCATGTGCAAAGCAAGCTATTTGTGAGCATCGTGATTTGATTTAAGGCCTGGACTGTATAAAGCAAAAGAAGAAAAATCGGTTACTCATCAAGTTTTATTTTAAGTGATAGAATGTATCAGTATTAGAAGTAATGACGTTTGCTTGCAACCACCTGATACCAAAGCAATTATTTTAGATGCCTGCAGCGTAACAGAAACAATACTCATGCAAATATTCTATCTTCTTACTGAAGCCTTAAGAACCTTGGTACTGTGCCAGACAACTCAAGCACAGGAGCTGTTTTTTCAATATAACTCCTTGATATTTAACAGTGAGGGAATTGTACATTGATTAATGTTCATCATAAATGCCATCCTTCTCTTTCCATTCCCAATTGATCTACACCTCTATTAACAAAGGAAGAAGATTTAGAAATTGTTGTCAGAAATGCTACAGACCTCAAAATGCCAATGAACAATTAATGCCATTAATATTTTCCTCTAATCTCATATTTGCTTTCCTTCCCAAAAGGATATTTCATTAAATTCATTTATTTTTATTCATTTTAAATATCAAGGCCATGGACATTGTCCATGACAAAGACAGCTATCTGCCTTCTCATTACAGACCTGAAATTTAGGGGATTAGGGTGTTTTTCATTGCGGGTGGGGTGTGGTGCTTCTTTTTTTTCCCCCTTCCCCTAAAATCATGACAGAAATGCAGAATGAAAAAGCAAACCATCACACATCAAGTGCCACACTGGAATCTTTCTAGAGTATGAGAAACACATGCTCTAAAAATATCCCCCGAAAGCATGAGCCCGAATATTGCTGTGATACAAGAGAAAAGCAGTGCTGCATTTCCTTCCGTACCTACCAGTCCTCTTTCCACTACTTGTTTCTCTACAAAACTTGGTAGCAGGATGTGGCTGAAACCCCCCTCACCTCTCTCCAACATAAATAGTGAGCTCTAGGTGGTCCCCATCCAAGTTCTTGTGTTTTGATTTCTTTTTGGAATCAAGACTTGCTATGCTCATTAAAACCAGGGATAAGTCAATTAGCATTACGTGAACTCTAGCAGAGATGAGAAACAGCAAGGCTTGTACACCGTAGTGCAGTACCTATATCCTCAAGGTAAGAGTTACTGCAGGGCAGAAAACTCCCTGTCATGCCAACTTATACTAAGAACAGCAGGGACTTCTGAGGCAGGTGTAAGAAGTCCACAGGAGATAGTTGCAGGGGTAGTTTGCACACAGGGACTTTGTTTTGAAGGCCAGCTTACTTCAATCCTTGAGGCACCAGGCTTCAAATCTCTTTAGAATATTTTGTTTTGTTAATGGCTGGAGATAGCACTAAAGAAAAAAGAGGAGCCAAACACAATGATTTACTAAAACAGTGGCTAGAACTGAATTAGGACCAGACTCACTAAGGAATTCCTGAAGTTTAAGGCCACAAGTGAAGAGCATTTACATACTGAGCCTCCTACGAACAGTTACACACAAAAAGCAGGGTAAAATAAAGTGTTACTGTGTTTTCTCAATGGATTAAACTCCACATTTGTGTAATACTCATGAGAGATCAGAATCAGAGCTTTCGGCAAATTTTAAAATAGGCATCATGGTACCATGGGATTTCTGGAGTTTTGTGACATATTTTTAAAGAATACTTACAAGTTCTGCGAGGGTGAGTCAGCAGCAGGAATGCACAGATACTTCATTCCCTGTGTAAAGAAGCAAAAAAGGTATGAAAAGAAAAGAATCAAGTTAAACACATTTATCTAGCACTGCACAAGTCCTGCTCTAGACTGGTGGAATATTAATAATTTTGACGAAGCAACACCATCATTCAGACAAGCAGAGATCATCTTTATACAGTCAGATTTTGAAACACTTGCTTTCACATCTTGGTTGCTAAGACACCAGCACATAGCTTAGTCATGCTTCTCCCAAGGCTCAATCATAAGGTTTTTTAAAAAGGAGCATCTTTACTAAAAAAACCTAAACTTCTTTCTGAAAACATAATTGTTCTTACATTTCTAGGAAAACAAAGTTGTATCTTCTCTTGCCCTTCCCTTTTTCTGAACAGATGAGACAACCTGAAATTGTGATATGCAGTTTCTTTTGATTTCATACAATCATTTTTCTTTACCCAGTTGATAAACCAAACAAACTGTATTTCAAAGAAGAAACACGTTTGTGGTATGGATTTTGGTTTTTTATTTTTGGAAACCTTCAAGAAGGACAATCATAAAATTCATACTTTTCTTCCACAATGTTAGCCTCTCTTTCTTAGTCAGCTATTATAATAAGTTACAAGATCAATTAGGGAAGTTAGATAACCATTTCTGATGCATTAAAAATGTTACTGGATATATTTAAAACAACATATCTATAATCCTACGCTACTGCTTTGCATTGTCAACGCTCATTTCAACTGTCATTTTATTTGCAAAGCTTGCTTTGCTCCTATGACTGTTAAGAAACAGAACATTTCTGAAAGCACATTTAGCTGACTTCTCAAATAGGACTTCCAAGAATACAACTTGCAGCTCAGACACACAAAAACTAAATCATTCACTGGAACTCCTTTGAATTATCTCAGATGCCAAGTTATGAATTTTTCAGATGCACCTGTAAAGATAAGAATTCAAGCAAAAGGGTCATTATAAAATTCACCTGACTCTATCTTTTTGTAATGATGCCCATCCCTGTAATAATCCCACATATTCGACACCACACATGGAAAATCACACATTTATGTACAAGACATCCTTTGCCAATGAGGTGGAACACAATCCGCACCTATCAGGCATTTTATTTGCCAGCTTGGGGAAGGAGAGGAATTTGCACTGCTCAAGTGTGTGGCTAACTGAGGCAGCACCATCTACAAGCCCTTTCCTTTGCTGGCTCAGAAACTCACTTTATTTTCCCCTATACACACTTTGTTTCTTCACTTGCCATCTCACACCAAAAAGCAAGCCCTTTATAAGAGATCCTGACCCCAGCACCATGACACACCTCTGCAAGGTGCACAAACTTTACCACTACCTCAGAAAGATTGTGGGAAACCAGGAGGGCTCCACAGCCAAAAGCTGATCCAAAACAGCTTGTACAGACACATTCATTTAGAAAGACAATGTAGCAGTAATACTTATATTGATAGGCTGCTGAGCCAGGGATAATTATTTATATTGACAGATTAATTACAATAATAAGCACTTGTATGACATATCTTAGAGGTTTATATTGGACACTAGTATAATTTCAAGTGAGTCACTCCAGTAAAATGAGGGCCTGTGACTTGAAAGCAAATTTACATGTTATTCTTTCCCCATCACCTCTAGCAACTCCATATCACTGAGAAATGGAAATTGAGGGCAGGAGATGGATTAACTCCAGAGTGCAGTACATGCCAGAAGGTTCGCTTCTCCAGCATGCACTGACTCAGGTTGTTCTGCAGATTTCAGAAGCTATGGCACATGCTGAGTGCTTTTCACAGGCTGAGTGCAGAGGGGCTTTCAGATTGTGTTCACTCTAAAAGCAGAACTAGCACCAGCAGAAATTTAAGACCTAAAATGTTCTTTTTTTTATGTCATGGCTGGTTAGTTCCAACTACTGCAAGCAAGCATGAAACCAGCCTATGAGAGATCACACATGGTCCTGAATGGCTCATCCAAAGCCTGATCCTGGACATCTTCAGCACTTACAACTTCCAGTAAAGCCCACAGCACACTTTTCACTAGCATGATTGCAAATGCTCAGCTTAAGCCTGCTAGCCTTATTAATAAACCTTCTCAGAAAGGAGATGGTTAAAGTTACTGGAATTTGGTATTTTGACCGATACATATCATCTGTGTTTTTGGAAGGCTGTGGTGATGGACTCCTCCCTGTGAGGAAATAATCACACACTCAACTCAGAAATAGCTAGAGGTGGGATTTCAAAAGTACTGTGCAGTGACCTAACCCATCTCCCACAAAAATCAACAGTGAAACTCTCAGCAACTTCAAACCAAACACAGTTTGGCCAGAGTTGGTAACTCCTGAGAATCCCACCCTACTATCTAGTTTTGCTTCTCTTGGTTGAAATAATAATTGTGGATCAGATACCATTCATCATAATTGGTTACCTGAAATACAACACCACCAACAAGATTGTATGAGGCAGGTATTCATACATGAGACTCAGCATTTTTTGTATAGATATTCCTACATTGATTGCTGGAATTAGATTTTCCTCACACATGCTGTATAGACTTTCTTTTTTAAACATATCAGCAATAGGAAGATACTTAATTACTGAACCCTGCTGTTTGTGGCTCTTTTTGAAAAAAAACTGCCCAGGATCATATTTGTATATCTGTGCCCCAAGACACTACTGCCCTTCCTGTGCACGTACCCTGCAGATACCATTGAAGAACTGTCCCAAAGGGACCTTTCAGAGCAGAACAGTTTATGCCAAGCAAACAAATAGCTACCTACAACATTTCATATAGGGTACTAGCATGCAAGAAAGGCAGAAACATCACTATTTTCTTACCTAGCAGTTTGTTTGCCATTCTCAAACTGCAAAGCATAAAAAGTTAGGTGGCAACAGTCATTGCAACAGTGAGTAAAACAGAGTAAGCTAAATCAAAAGATTGTTGAAGAATCAAGCAAACCAGTTTCTTGTGAAATTTTCAACGGTCTCCAAATTGATCCCTAATCAGCAGTTTCATTAAATAAACCTGAATCCAGTTGTAGATGCAATATCCCAGGTTGAACCAAAATTGCATATCAATAAAGATGGAAAGACAAATATAAATTTTATGTCAACCATATGGAAGTGTTTATTTGCTTCTTTTTAAATTAGGGATACTTTGTTTCCTAAGAATGACAATTCTGTAAAATTATTCAGTGAAGGAAGGACAGAACAAATCAAAACAGGTTATTGTGCCACTTCACCTACACAGACTAAATTAGGTGCTACAGAGCAGCTACTCGTTTCAAAACATGGTATTTATTCAAAACAAAGGGAAAAGCTGGCAAAGCATAAAAACTGATGAGAAGAGAAACACTATTTTAAATCCTATACAAAGTAATACAGCTCCTTTATTTATTGATTACTCTTGAATATATGTTGTTATTCAAACATTTCTTCAGCTGACAGCTATGTCAGTCATGTTTTATCTCTCCAAACATGCTTTTCCTCAGAGTACCCAATTAAAAAACAATTGATTGAACTTTTTTAATTACACAGAATCTATGTATATTCTCAGGTAATAACATATCCCAAACATATGGCATGTGTACAGACCCAAGCTCCTAGGGCAATGAGACGCTGAACACAGCATTTTTCTGCTCACCTCAATTCACTACTACTTTCCACTTGTTACTTTGAAATCACTGATCACTTTCCTTTCTCCATCCATCACCTTTACCACCAAACACCCCTACCTTCCAACATTACACAAAACTTTTTGCTTATTACTCACATGGTGATCCTAACCGATGTCCACATCAAATAAAAGCAGTGCTTCCATTGCTTTTGGTGTATTTAACCTGCTAACTTGTTCCAAAAAAAATCAGTAAAATAAAATATAATTTAGTTTTTTGTTTTCTGTTTCAGCAGAGTAACCACCAAAACTAGATTTCTCTCTAGGGCCCTGAAACTGAGTGCTGCAGTTAAACCGATACAGTGAGAGCTAACAAAACTAGAGCAAGTATTCAGATCTCAAGATTGTCGAAGTTGAAACAAGGGAGAGTTAAGCAAAATTTCTAAAATTCACTGTTATTTCAGAAACAACAACAACACTTGTGCAATTTCATCACAGAGTCTGGAATTAATAAATCAGTTCTGCTGCCATGACTATCAAGGCATTAAACCAGACTAGGGTGCCATATATATACATATGGAGAAGTTTTACACTACAGTCAATAAGGTATTCACGGAATTGCTGTCAAAATTCAAATTTCTAATTATTTTAGAGACTGATCTACTAAGGTTGGAAACCGAACAGTTATGTCATATTTGGAAAAGTCAGTAAGACTAAAGAACAAGACCTTCCCAATATCATTAGCTTTTAAAAAAGATAATGAAATCTTTGTTATTAAATTCAGTATTTCATTCAGTGCTCAGGAACATAACAGTCCAGTATAAGGAAAACTCTGTTTCTATTCTACTTAAATAGAATCTTCTTTTAAAAACTCTAACTTCATTTTAAATAAACTTGTAAAAACTGGCATTTGGGGTTTTTTGGAAGAACTTGTAGAACTTTGCAGTAGCAAAATGACATATCTCTAAGTGCCAAATGTCAGCTAATGGGTCAATGACTGAAAACAAGACCTTTGCAGAGCACACACAAATTTAATTGTACAATACCAAGAATTATTTCGGCTCTGAACAGGATAAAGTGCAAAAAAGTACTGTGAGAAAAATGCAGCACCTATACGGATGGCTGCTCCTCTGCAATTTTCAAAGATATTCTGAAGTCATTGAGAATGATACTCAGTCTGATTATACCCTAAATTATACTAACATATGTTTTATATGTGAAAGGAAACTGTCCAGCGATTTTTACATAAAATGAGCACTCGCAAAACTGCATGCGTGAAAATAAGACGGATTAAAAATGCTACTCATTATTTCATGTTTAGTGGGTTTTCCAAGTAATGTTTTTACAGACATTTTTCAGAACATTGTCTCTGCCACTGCTGTACATATATTTCTGAGGTTCTAGTTAGCACTGGAAGTCTGAATCTAGAGTATCAGATGTTAAAAGGTGAGGAGGGGGAGAAAGAACATCAAATCACAAAATTTCTGCTCTCCAAGGGCAGCGAGTGGGGGGAAGGGTTCATAAAAAAAAAGTTTAAAAAGAGCAGTATTGTATTTTTGGCATTAAACTCCTCTATTTAAATTTATGTAAAGATACCATCAACGATTTCCAAGAAATTTTTTTTAAACATAAAACCCTAAACTTATATTTGTGAACCAAGATGCAAATAGAAAACCTCCAGCACCTGGCAAGTTCTTTCAGGTTAGTCAAAAACCATGTGTTAATTTGAGTCGTCACATCAACAGATGAGGACAGGAGGACTTATTTTTGTTTAGGGGCATTTCAGCAAAAAAGCTAAAGTGGGAAACAGCCGGCACAAAGCTTCCTCAAGCCAAACCAACAAGAGTTTATAAAGGGTTTTGTCCATAATGCACTGAACTGAACCTGCTAAACTGAAAACCGTTCAACCGTTTGTTTGTCCTTTCAGTTACTTTCTGTAGCAATCACCATTAGTGCTGATTTTATTAATGACTCATAGAAAATACATTTGTGTTACAGCTGAGGACAACCACTAATTGATTTTAGCCAACAACACACCCAGGTTTGGCTTTGAAAAATATTATAAATGAAATTGCAATTACACGAACAATATGAACGGCTCCTGCAATAGAATTCATACATTTGATTTGTGTTATCAGGAATAATACAATGTCAGAGTTTTTTACAATGCTGGTTCCTAGTTTTCATAGGAAGTAGTCTCAGTGACACTTCTGAAAAGCTCCTTAAGGCTGGAATGTGTCAATCACAAATACAAAGTGTCCTGTTAAAACCCTCCTTCCCCAGCTCTCTCTATAAAATTAAAAGAGGCAAATGTTGAAAAGTTAAGGATTTTATTTTAATTGCACAGAGCTGTAGTTATTTTGTTAAATTCTAACCCTGAATTCTAATTCTGACCTGTCTCATATGAAGGAATGCCGAGTGGGAGAAAACACTAATGAGTTTCTATTAAATTGGACACACCAAGAGTATTTACAGGACTTCAGCTGAGAGGAAGGACTTTGTTAGTCTGCCTTGACTACATGACTTATTCAAGCTCCCAGGCGTGTCAGGGCATATCTGAGCACTACCAATCACACTTGATCCCTGAACCCTCAAGGGGGTCACCAAATACTAAAATAAAACAATACATCCCAACCACCTCTTTCTTTAAGGAAATGCTGAAACATGATCACTACATCTCTGGAATACACTCACGTTACTTTTTACAAGGGCATATAGTGACAGGACAAAGGGTAATGGCTTCAATCTGAAAGAGGGCAAGTTTAGATTAGATATTAGAAACAAATTCTTTACTGCAAGGGTGATGAAGCACTGGAACCAGTTACCCAGAGAAGCTGTGGATTTGCCATCCCTGGAAATGTTTAAGGCCAGGTTGGATGGTCTAGTGGAAGGTGTTCCTGCCCACCTACGGCAGGGAAGTTGGAACTAGGTGATCTTTAAGGTCCCTTTCAACCCAAACCATTCTACGATTCTGTGATTAGAAGCATGGGTTAACACAGTCCACATCATGTCCTCTGCAGAGGCAGATCAGAGCACTTGTCCTGTTCTGGTTAACACCACAACCAAGCAATTAGAAACACCAGACATCTACTGGTTTAAATATCTCTCATGTGAACAGCTCACCATTGAAAGCTCCAGAAAGTCCTCATTCTCTCCTCCCTGCCACCTGCCACGGCAGGAGCATGCTGTCCTTGACACAGCTTGCATGTGATGAGCAAGTCAAACTGTGAACTAATTTAGTGCATCACCACAGCAGCCTCTGCCAGGCGTACCCCATCATGAAGGCCTGGCCTGACACACTTTCAAAGCTGCTTTGTGGAAGTCTGCTGATGGCTTCTTAGTGGGCTACCAGGGTAATATTTGAAATATTAGTCAGAGCTCCCAACTTCACAAGCAGAATAAATGCCAGAGAGGGCATTACTTCAAACTAGAATCGTCTGGTGCCGCTACATCTGAAAGAAAAATGGTAGCTGTTTTGCTCAGCATGGTCTTCTGAAACATCTCATGAGGGGAAACCCTTACCATGAAAAGACAGTGAAACATCACAGAGGAAAGTTAAGGTTTTTTGTTAGAAGAAGTGCTTGTACACTTTCTCTTCAAGTTAGCGCAATGGTTGAAAGTCAACAGCTTCCAACACTAGTGATATAAGAGCTTAGTGCTATGGATGGAAATGCAACAGTTCAAATTGACTAAATTATTAATTTGTAGAGCTGGTCTTTATACAATAGCCATGACCTTGCTATATGATATTAGCAACTCTGATTTTGAAAGCTGTCTTGCCATCTTGCTCTTTAATAGTTCCCGTAAGCGTTTGGGTTGGATATCAATGACAACAGAACCTGTGCAGAGAACATGTTGCCCAGTCATACCCAGCAGAGACTTCACTTGCCGTGTCATCAAGATGCAATTTTCATATATGAAAGTCCTCCTACAGTTCAAGACTTCTGTATGCTATCCAATATTGCAACACAGTTCTAACAGATTGGCTGTTTTCACTTCCTGTGCAGCATCTCTTCAGAAAAAACATATGTTGTTGTTTTGTGTTTTGTTTAAAAAAAAAAAATTACAGCTGATTTGTTTCCTAGTTTTTCCCTTTTTAGTTATTTCATGTTAAGCAGTGATATGCTTTTTAGTCCAGACAAATGCTTTCTGGATTACTATTTGTGTGGGGACAGTCCTCAGGGATGAACAGATCGAGGGCAGCCCTGCTTGAGAAGGACTTGGGGATGCTGGTGGATGAGAAGCTCAACATGGCCCAGCAATATTTGCTTGCAGAAAACAACAGCATCCTGGGCTGCATCCAAAGCAGCGTGGGCAGCAGGGCAAGGGAGGGGATGCTGCCCCTCTGCTCTTGTTCTGCTGAGACCCCACCTGGAGGTGGGTCCCCAGCACAGCAAGGACACAGGCCTGTTGGAGCGAGTTCAGAGGAGGGCTGCTAAGATGTTTAATGGGATGGAGCACCTCTCCTACAAGAAAAGGCTAAGAGAATTGGGATTGTTCAATTGGGATTGCTTTGGAGTATCCTAATTGTGGCCTTCCAGTCCATGAAGGGAGCCTACAAGAAAAATGGAGAGGGACTTTTTACAAGAGCACGTAGTGACAGGACAAGGGAAAATGACTTCAAACTGAAAGAGGGTGGGTTTAGATTAGATATTAGGAAGAAATTCTTTACTGTGAGCATGAGACACTGGAACAGGTTGCACAGAGTTGTGGATGCCCCATCCCTGGAAGCATTCATGGCCAGGCTGGATGGGGCTCTGAGCAACCTGGTGTAGTGGAAGGTGCCCCTGTCCACAGCAGGAGTTGGAATGAGATGGTCCATTCTATGAATCTATGATTACAGAACAAAGCACTAAAGCAGCTTTCAGTACTTCCAAAGTTATCAGCTGGGGAAACTGGGGGTACAACACAGGACTTTTTTCTTCTTTTTTTGCACAGGGTAATTCCTGTTATACACACAAAAGAAATATTAAGTCAATACAGAAAGCGCAGCCATGAGAGAAAGAAGTTTCTCCAAACAGGTGATAGAAGGAAAGAATCAGAAAACTTGAAGGAGGTAAGGCCAAAGTTCCCTGGCCAAAATTATCACATTAAGTGCTAACAGCAGGTATTATACATTTCTATAGTCAGAACCTAACTAGCTGCAAAAATGCTATCCACAAACTGTGCTAACCAGATTACTTGCATTGTGCCAGAGCTGACAGTTCAGTTCTTCCAAAACAGCTGAGATTGCTTTCCTTTTCCAAAAAAAAGCACACATGTATAGTCTAAAGATCATGGGTAAGTAAACATGCAAGATTATCAAGCTCAGCTAAAACCACATTAAGATTTACAACATACAGCCAGGCTTGAAAAATATGAAGCAAGATTCCAGATCTTAATGCAAGCTGGTATGAATCCATTTTCTATACCAGGTTTCAGGCTATGACCATTTGATCTTATAAATATCTCTCCGTTTTTGATAGGTGTTCAGTCATTTAGCTCTTCACTTTCTTCCAAAAGTCTGATTTACCATCCAGTTGCACACTTTGCTTTTAATTCATAATCTTGATTCAGCACTTCCTCTTGTGATTTCCCTAGTTGCAAGCTTCTCATCCTTAATACCTTATAAAACAGGTATATCACAGCATTCAGCAGTGATAAATCTGGTGCAGAGAAGTTACACATCTTCTACATAGCATCCTTATTTTTCTACAACTTCAATTCCTCACACTTACTGGTTCTGTTCCAGTTACAGCATCTTTTCATTGCATGTATTCTATTAATGCATTTGACTGTTTACTCAGGGAGTATGAAAGATTTTTCTAAAAGATCATCATAGCGTTTTTAAACTCTGTTTTCGCTTTCAGTTCAGCTTCTTAGATACTGAGTCTTTGAAACCCTATTTCTACTTGGATAAAAATTTTAGAATTTGAAAGGAAAAAAATATCTAAAATTCTTTATAAGCAAACCCGGCTGAGAAGTTCTTTATTTACAAAGACACAGTTCACTTAAGTTATGCTGGCTGCATAAGCTAACAGACTGGACAAAAAAGATCATAGAATCATAGAATGTGCCAAGTTGGAAGAGACCCATCAGGATCACCCAGTCCAACTCCCAGCCCTGCACAGGACACCCCAAGAATCACCTGAGAGCATTGTCCAAATGTGCCTGAGAGCATTTTCCAAATGCTTCTTGAACTCTGGCAGGTCTGGTGCTGTGACCCCTGAGGATCCTGTTCCCATGCCAAATCACCCTCTGAGGGAAGAACTTTTTCCTGATATCCAACCTAAACCTCCCGACTCAGCTTCATGCTGTTTCCTCAAGTCCTGTCACCAGTCATGAGAGTGAAGAGATCAGTACTTGCACCTCCACTTCCCCTCATGAGGATGCTGAAGGCCACCATGAGGTCTCCCCTCAGTCTCCTCTTGTCCAGGCTGAACAGACCAAGTGACCTCAGCCATTCCTCACACAGCTTCTCCTCCAGACCCCTCACCATCCTCATGGCCCTTCTTTGGACACTCTCCAATAGTTCAATGTCTTTTTTTGTATTGTAGTATCCAAAACTGCACACAGTAGTTCAGTCAGCAACCAGTTTTTCTCTGCCTCCCCCCATCCCTCCACCCACCTACCCTATCAACACTTATTTAGGTAGTCAAATTTGGGAAAAAAGAGGGGAAAACCACTGTTCTGGAGACAGCATGTACCAGATTAAGATGATATTGTTAATGGCATCAGAATACAAAGAAAAAAGAGATAACTAACTGTCCTCTTGGGGTGCTCTAGTTAACTCTGCAGAATGAGGGGGGGGAAATCAACACACTGAAAATAAAAACCAAACAAATACTCTGTAGCCACAGAAAACAAAGAAAGCAAACTGACATGCATATAGAGGCAGCACACATGCAAGAAGCTACTCTTAATGTAGTTTCTCATTAACAGAGTGAGCAACAGAAAGCTTCTGTGGCAGGGGACAGTACAGGCATGCCCACATAAACTCTTGTTGATTTAAGATCTACATTACTGTGATCGTTATGATGTCTACCAGATGAGTGCAGCATACAAAGCTTCCTGCGACACAGCAGGAGCCAGTCTGACAATGATAATGCTATAAATAAATTAATGCCAAAGGACTCCAAAACCACAGGCAACTGGTAATGGGATTCATACATTTACTAGATCAAACCTCTGGTGCAGGTCAAGAGCAGCAGCAAAATTACTGGTAACTGACAAATGTGTGGTGGACTGTGAGAAAGAAGCTGCTGGTTTCAGTCCATTTCCTGACCGATGGACAGGTGTCTGCAATGCACACAACAGTCCCGACAACTGGCGCCTCAAAGTGTCTCAGACAGACCAAGGACTGTGAAACGCTCTGGCTCTAAAACGCAAAGCTCAAAGACCCCTATAACCCAGCCTTACCTGAATCAACTTCCACACAAAAATGGAGCATATGAGAAATCCCACGTTTACCTCTGGAAATATATTCCAGCAATTACTAACCCTCACGGTCGAAGTCTTGCTTACTTCCAGTCTGAATCTGTGACACGTCATTTGCCAGCCACAATGACATGCAGTCCTGATGTGGACTTTCCACATGGGGACCCACAGAATGCTTAATCCATCCCTGCCTCTCTTTGGGGATGACACCTCTCTGGGACAGGGTTTGAGCACCTGTTTGACAAGAACTCAGTACCCCTTTCTCCCCCAGGACTCATGCTGTTCTCCTTCCTGCATTGCAAACAAATGCAATTGCTACCCAATGCAGCATAAGAAGAATTTTGCTTCTACCAGTATTTAAGTCTGTGGTTGTGGGGAGGAATGGTGAGAGAACTAAGGATGCTTGTAAGTTCAGCTGCTTGGGCATGATTGTCCACCACAGCCTACACTTTCCAGAATGGGATGCAGCTGTTTTCAAGCTGCTGCACAATCCTCATCAACAGTCTGTTTGGTTTGGGCCCACATTTCATCTCCATATAACCACTCCCAGAACAGGGTTAAACACCTGAAAAATCCAGAGAGAAACACCTCAGCGGACTTGCAACCAGATTCTTCTGGTAAGATTGACAAGATTTACCTTTACATACTTTACATTACTATCAGCAATTGGAACAAAAATTTTTGTCATCTGCAAATGTGCTGAGGGTGCACTCGATTTCTCTATGTCATTGATGAAGATATTAAATAGCACTGGTTCGAGTACAGACTCCTGAGGGGCACCACTCATGACTGGTTTCCATCTGGGCATTGAGTTATTGACCCTCTGGATGTGACCATGAAACCAATTCCTCATTCACCACACAGTCCAGCCATCACATTCATCTCCCCAGTTTAGAGACGGATGTTGTGGGGTACCATGTCAGAGGCCTTACAGAAGTCCAGATAGATGACAACCTGTTGGATGGATCCTACAGGTCACTACCAGACACACTATTATCTAAAGCACACTTGGAGATATGTTTCCCCATCTACCTTTCAGTGTCTCATATTTTGAATAGAGATTTTAAAACCTAAACTAACTGAGAAATAGAATAGAAGCAGGTGGCAAGAAACCTAATTATTCTCCTCTGTTTATGGCTTTTGTGTGGATTTATAAAACATCTGTGAGTGTTCCATGGGCAGCCATCCAAAGTGCTCTGGAGGAGCCAACTTGATTCACCAAGGCTACTGCCCCTGTGCATCTGTGGGAGCACACATGGTGCTGCTGGACACTGCTCTTACTCATTACATCTGAAATAACAAACATGGTTCATACGGCACGCACGCCTTTCCCTGGGACGTGCTACCTGCTGCCCATAGGGTTTTCTGTGAGATAGATATTTATATCACAGGAGCTATAAACGTGCACCTTTAAACTACAAAATTCTCACCAAAGTGGTTAAGATCCTGTATAATAATGGTGCATATAATTGGAACAATTGCCTTAGAATGCTCTCTAAATATATTTCAAAATTGGTTTTATTAGAAGAAAAATTTCCTTGAAACAGTTTATACAAAAAGAACTAAAGGGCAATATGGCAAGATAGTTCAGGCCAGATTTTGGCAAATTTCTTCCAGTGCAAATCACTTGAAGTCTTACAAAACAATTCTGTGTCTTGCACTTAATGCAAGATGGCCATGTCTAAAGGTGTAAGAAGTCTTAGTATCTGACTGATTTTATACCTACTTTTTCCTGTTATTCCAGCCTGAAAGTACTCAGTGACTTCCTAAGGCCAAACTTTGATTATGAGTCACACATGAATCAGACATCCATAAGGGTTTGTAAATGATGATGGAGATATTGTCCAAAACCAAATTTCTATAAGAAAACTTTTTAAAAAATATATCCCAGCAGGCACATGTAACCTAAACCAATATAATACTTCCTTGTGAAACTCTCCAATAACTTTCTAATAGCTTACCAACTTATGAGGAACTGAAGCAACCTATACCCAAAACCTGCAGTATGTAAGTCACACAGGAAAGCATACTTTTTAAAAGCCACTGTGAGCATTTCAAACAACCAGGTAAAAACAGTCTGTAATATCACAGAAAGGGGCAATGCCTTGAGTTACTACAGTAGAAAATAGTTTTACAATCTGTAGCAAGTTAGTGTTCACTGCATGGACTGATGTTTGTTTCAATTTTTTCAATATTGCATTCTTGACTATGAATGACAAAGTCAGATCAGGCATTTTCATTCTCTACCCACCAGCACTGGGTACAGAATCAGTACTTCTGATACACCGCTTTAAGTGTTGTATTCAGAAGTATTATTGCATCAAAACAATCATTACTGAAACTTCAAAATCTGACAAGCAAAGATGTGGGGTAACTTGTGACCTCTTAGAGCTAAAGTATGCATCCATATTCTTTGTTCCACAGACAGCCAGAAAAGGCCAAATTATCTTTCATAACATGCTACTAAAACTCTACTGGCTTTTCAATGTCTAAAAACACTTACCTTCCTTAGCATGCACAGAATGCCTTGTCTAATGAATTATTTGTAGCATTTCTTACAGGTTCCTACATTTCCTACAGGACTAGGGAATACTGGAGATAAAGTATTGTTAGCAAAAGACAAAGGCAACTACTGCAGAAGCAAAGGCAGCTTTTTACAAGTGATCAGCATACACATGAAACAGGGAATCTCAAGCAAAAGGTATTTCCTTATCATTGCAACTGCATGTGTAGAAGTCTGAATAACATTAGATGAATTTCTGAACACAAAGGTAATCATTTTCCATGAGTGAAATCTGGGTAGAAAGATGATGAGGGATACACATAGGGAAAGCATTCCTATTTGATTTCAGTAGACATGAGAACAATCCCCAAGCACAATGTGGACACACAAGCTGTAAACAAACCCACCTACAACCTGGCACAGATGTAAACAACAAAGGAAGTAACAAAACCTAACAGACGTTTTCTAGGCTCTTGTTCCTAAACAGAAGCATTCCGTCGCAAAACAATCACCACAGTAAGACCATGACTGATAAAATAATCAAAAATTAGCTCAGCTCCCAAAGAAACAGAATTTGAAATTCTTACACTACTTTAGGAACTGGGGAGAAGTCTTAAAGGAACTACACTACATGCTGAGAAAACTGAAGGCACAGTTGGAAGCAAGGGTGATTAAATTAAGTCCATCCTCAACAGCCACTGCTTGTTCCTGTGCCACTGTAACTTTTGAGACACTGCTGTGAACCAGACTGGGGGCAAATCTGGGTAAACATAATCCTTCATGTCTTTTGCGGTGGTATCTAGAGGAAGAGATGGTGACCTGGTTGTATTTAAACCACAGAAGCTCCCAGTTCTATTTACCATGCAGCCTCATAAACAGATGCACCGCCATAAGCAAGGAGATGGTGTGTGGGCTGCCAAAACTACCACTACCACCACCAGATGCACTGGCCTGAGGCTGCAGCTGATCTGCACCATAATCAGTCTTCCTAATTTTCTAATCATGATAAAATAAAACAAAATTCCATTCATTTTAAAGACCAGCACCCTAGAGGCAACATGACATCTCCTTTACTCAGCAAAAATGTTTACCTCTTCAATTAAGAGCGCTCTTGAAACTCAGTCTGTTTCAGACTTAACAAGCATCAGGCACAACACAAGTCAAATGGACAGTGTAACAAAGTCAACAGCTAAAGCTCTGCTTCAGCACATTTATAAATTCAAAGTCGACCCTGAGTTCACCATTACCTTGATATTGGGGTTGATTGTGACTACTGGGGATACCTCTTGTTCGGCTTACCTGTTGACTTGCCTGGGAGAAGTAGAAATTCTGTAGTTTAAGGACTGAAATCACTGGAGATATATTGCATTAAAAAAAAAAAAAAGCAGAGATTCCCAGCAGCATATGAGGGCTAACACCAACAACCGCCTTACCCACAATTTTGCCATATTTCATGAGAAATGGAATGCAGGCAAGGAACAAACAAATTTTAGAGGACAATAGTTCCTGACATAAATCAAATAGCAGGATTTTAAGATGTAGCAAAGCCCAGCCAGACTCCCCTCTAAGGTAAGCTGGTGTAAAGGCAAAACATAACATTCCAACAAAGGAGACCTGTATCCTGTTTCCCAGCTCCTTTCCTGCTCAAAATAACAGAGCAAATACAGGTCTTCAGATTAGTTTCCCTTCAGTAAAATGGGGAATAATACTTTATGTTAAAGTGTTGGGGACTACAGATGCCCTGCTATATTAGATGTATTAGATGAGGATCACTGGTTCCTCCTGCACTCCAAGACTAAATAAGGCTATTTCATGTAGAAAAGGACTGCAAACCCATCTGCCATAAAGATTCAAGGAAGGGGCACAAGTACAAAGAAGGGTTAGTACTGGGAAGGAATGTTGTTTATGTGATGCTTAAACTCCACACAGAAGGAAACTTACCTTTACTATTAAATTAATAACATAATCACATTATTGTGTTACACAGATTGACACTGTAGCTCTCTTCCTTCGTCAGTTATGTTTCTTGTTGTTACAACAGCAGCAACAACAAAACCTGTGGCTGGATCCCACAGCTACAGCTTTCAAGAAAATCAGTTGCAAAACACCAATTGCACAAAAGAAGAAATTAACCCCAACATGACTGTAATAGTTAACTGCAAAGTAAGGATTTACTGTGGAGTCCCCCACAACTCTTACCTCAAGCATAGGGCGGGCACTGTCATGGATTGAAAGAATGTGCGTAATGTTATTCTTACTCAATTGTTCTACATCTCGGGCATCTGTGATAGAGGGAAAAAAGGAAGACAATTTTTTTTATCTCTTGAAATAGCATTTCCATTGTGCATGTTGAAAAGTCACTTATCAATGACACATTTCTTTTTGAATCTGCTAAAAGTCAGGCAAAACCCCAAATGCAGCTGTTCTAGAACACCATCATCAGAGTGGGTAACGGGAAGACACACTTCTAACTCCAAAACAAATTATATACTATATAAAGACCAAGCTTAAGTGACTCAGGAATGTGTTCTCAAGTCAGAAGTTTCATGTATTTTGCATCTGAAATATAGGTCTGTGCATGCCTGTGTGCAGGTGATGGCCATCTGAACACACACTCAGAGCTGTACAAGAAATATCTGACATCCTCTCTACCCACAAATCCCCCTTCAGGGAATACATTTTCACTTGGGAGATAGACCTTGTGATATCCAGGTCTGAGAAAGGAAGTCAACCATATCACTTGAATTGATGTCTCAACAGACAAGCCAAGACAATAATTAGATTCTTACTTTCTGTGAACCAGTAGAGAAAAATGTGCATTTAGGCAATACATATGATAATTTTAAGTCTAAAGAGAGGCAGGTGATAAAGATATTGAATGTATGAAAAAGCAAAATGCCACAGCAAGGAAGTGCAGTTGTGAAAAGGTGGTTCCTAGACCTGTAACCAAGGGGTTTCAGACATTCAAAACTGGAAAGAAAACTGGGGCGACTGAAAATTTTATGCTAGATACAGCAAAACCATAGATTTGATTCTATGAGAAAAAAAAAATAAAATAGATTATCTGTCATCAGTGAGCAATTTTCTCCATACTAAACTATCAGAATGTCAGAAAATTACCTGAAAGAACCACCAATACAAGTAAAATTTAGTTTGTGCCCATTTACTTTTGACCTTTCTGCTTAAGAATGGCACAGCACACCATGGCAAGCACAGCAGTGGTTTTGTGATGTGAACACCTGCCTTCGAAATCTGCCCATAAAATCTGTTCACATTAGCCTGGTTGCACACAAAAAAAGAGCACTGACCACAAAGGTTTCAAACCGGCTCTCTCTAGGTACAAAAATAACAATAGCATCACCTGTACGTTCTTTATGTATGTGCAAGAGTTCAATTAGCATCTCTTGTGTCGTCTTATCCACCTACTATAATGTTTCAATGCCTTTTCTACATCACAAAGAGGAGCTGGACATTTAATTATACTGCCCCATAGACAAGATCCAAGTCAGCACAGTAACAAGCAATAATATTTAAACCTAATCCAATTATGAAAGCTTCTCTACAGCTAATAAAATGAAAAAAAGAGTCAAAACTGCAAGGATTTTACTCACTACTGCTCAAGCCTGCATGATCAACAGATGCCTAATCCTTCAGGAGAGAATTAACACAAATTCTGTCTGAAACAGAATTAAAGCCTAGCTTCACAGAATAAATAGATTTTCCTAAAAATCTCAGAGCAAACATTGCAAAGAAGAAATGTTAATGATTGTCAGGAGAGGTCTTCTAATCCACCTGACCTTCACATTTTTTTAACAGTTTGTAGGACAGTCTCAATTCCCTAGGGAATATCTAAGTAGGCAAGGATTTGGAAACCCAGAAACCAGTCTAAGTGCTCCTAAAAATCACTGTTTTCTGTCTTACAAAGACTAAAGGCAGACTTCAGAGCCTGCTGGCTGGAACTCATGGTGTTAATGTACACCTATCACAATGAGACCCCAATCTCTAATTATCAATATGACCTACATGATAAGAAATGTCTTGCCACAAGGCAAACTGTTTTAAAAGAAGATATGGTCCAAATTAAATGTTGACTGCTTTGAACCAGTATGAAAGGCCTATGGACATAGTATAACTCAAAAAGACTGAAGTACCTTAGTTCTTCAGTTAACCGAGACTCAGGCTAAAGGAATATCAGCAAATCAAAACTACACTGAGATTTCAGATATTCCTAGAAACAAGATGGAAATGGCCATCCCAAACCTATGTCACAGGGCAGCCAGCAGGTCCTTAATATATTTGAGAAATAACCATTCAAATCACTAAAGCAGAGGAGAAAAAGCTTTCCAGCTACTATCTGGATCTAAACTTCAAACAGTTTACAAAGGGGAAATTCCCCTCGTTCCCGAACACCTGCCTTAAGTCTCTACAGATACTACAGATAAGGCTATTTAAACAGCAGTACAAATAAGATATCCTGTCACTCACAGTCTCATACCATAAATAACAAAAAAAATTTAGAGGTTATGTGAAGAACCACCAAAAACCAAAAGAACCACCATCACCACAGCAATTCTAACTTCTGTGCTGTAGTACAGTGCTGTACAAGCACATGCAGGCTCACGTTTTGAAATCACAGCATTCACGTGAAAACGGGAACACCCCGTTTTCAAATGTTAAGATTAAACCTACCTATCAGAGCCCCTCCTGTGCATCCTCTAAAGGGTGCCTCAAATGTGGTATTATTCTTCACAAGAGGTTACCTAACATTCTGTTTCATACAGCAAAATGCTTCTCAGCTGGTGCAGATGCAGACTTTTGAGTAAAGCCTTTGGGAAACTCTCTCCTCACACAAGATGACACAATTCACACTGGGGAAGTCTTCCTCTCTCCCTCCCACTTTTAGCTTATTTCCCCTCAGTTTCATACTATGACTCCAAGCTTAACCTCTACTCATGCAGAGAGCTGCAAACACTTAAGTGCAAAAGCAGTGCCATCAAAATGGGACCAGGGCCTGTCAGCATTTGTTTCCCTGCAGCTCTGGGAAGCCTTACTGTGGCTGGGGGGCAAATCACCTAGTGCTGCATACTTCCACCCCTCATCATCAAAAGGGAGACAACACAGCTCCAGCCACTTCAGTTAAGACATATCAATCACTGAACAACTCCAATACTATGGTGGTGAAGTGTCAAATGTACCTACAAACATTCTCTCTTTACTTCAGTATTTCAGTGCCTCCACAGAAATGCAAGGTGAGGGATAACGACTTCCTCTCAGAGAAGGCAAGTCAGCCCAGTATGTACAATAGTATTAAGTCTCAATCTGCATATGTATAGAGACTACAATTTCATCAGCAGCAGATCTTTAGTTTTTTATTATATAAAGCAAATTTTTGTCTACACTTTATTTTCTGCTTTGGAGAGAGCTAGCCAGAGAGACAGCTACCTAAAGAAGAGCCTCCTCTGCAGTGGTTCAGAGCACTAAGAGCTATTACTGAGAATGGTTTCCCATCAGGAGAGCTTTGTTCCTGAATCCAGTTATGTGCAGTTACAGAGACACACACTCAGACTGTGTACATGAATATCTCCTGTCTCCACTTCACACTATGTTCTAAAACATATTTTGTCCCGTCCTCTCGGAAGGACCTTTTTGGGGAACAAGAAAGGTGGAGAAAAGAGGTCAGTACTCTGTTTAATGGAGTAGCAATAAAATTGTCTTCCTTCAAAAGGTGAACCTGAAAAAGGGAATGGTATCTCCATCCACTCCTGTTTTCAGTACCTGATATAAAGCCCTAGGAAATGGAACTTAAAAAAAATACTAAGGAAATGAGAACAGGAATTAACTGACTCTAGAAACACAGCAGAACTACTTAGTGGGCATTGCCTTTTTATACACTTAGTAATGGGAAGGGCAGAAACTTTCCCAACACTCTCCAGAGCATCACAGCAACACTGGACTCTTTGGGGGAAATTAAACCTCATATTGTGGCTTTCCCCTTCAAATTAAAAAGTCCCCAAATATTCCATGGAAAAAACCTTGAATGATTATAAACAAGGAAGAACACAAGCTCTTTAATATTCAAGGTAGAAACACTCTTGAGTCCCTGGTTTTTGCTACTGCCACACCTCTTGGTTTGGAAGCAAACTGAGCACCCATTAAGAATCTCTTATCAGAAGAAACAGATTTTTTTCCCATTTGTGCAAAGAAACAGGCGGTCCTGTTGAATCCTTAAGGAACAAAGCAACCATTTTTGTTGTGAGCACAGGTGACTTTCAAGGGACATCAGGTTTCCAGTGCAGAAGACCAGTGAACATGCAGTCCCACAATAAATTCTTTGTCTTTGGAGAAGATTGCATTTCCTCTGTGAGGTACAAATGAAACAAAACAAAATTTCTCCAAAACTAGAGGCAGGAAGAAAAGTTAACTTCCTCTTTCTTTTCCCTCATTTTTCTCTCTTAGCCTCCTACTCTCCCATTTGCAAAGAAATGACTCCTCCTTCACTTTCACAGAAGAATCCCAAGAGCTATTTCCTTCTGGGCTTTCAGATCAGACTCAGTCTTGGTATTTTATATGGACATCTATGGTTCTTCTTAAATTTTTCTGCCCTCTAGCTGTGCAATCTCAAATACACCCTCTCAGGAACATACCACAATTTTCATGTGCTACTGGTGAGCTGAATCATGCTTACAGAGTCTGTAAGATAAAAAGCACTTGAACACATGCCAAGATCTGTGCTTATTCAGGAAAGTTTTTCAAAGATATACTCAAGCCCTGTGGATTTACAAGGATTTCAGGAGAAACTTCAGTGCTTTCCATAATCAGCACTACGTATGACTTTCTACCCTAAAGACCCTTAAGGTGGTTATTAAAGTCCCTCTCAAGTCTACGTGCTTTGAGGTTTGTGCAGCAGCAAACGAAACAGAAGCCGCAAGCTCAGCTCCCATTTCTGCCACAGGTTCATTTCACAAGCTGCTTCTGGGCCTCAGTTTATCTCCCAGTCAAATGCAGAATTTGCACTGCTCTGTCATGGACTGGTTTTAAGTTTATTAGGCCTAAAAGGAGAAATATAGCTGAATGGTGAATAATAATTCCCCAATCAGAACAATTGCTGAACGCCTTCTCCAGACAACAGCCCTCCAGAATTAGTGTTTAACATTTCAAACATCCTACTTTCACTCAGTAGAAAGGTACCCATCTGGAAGAACTGTGCCTTTTCCCAGATGCCAGTTTTCCCAAAGGTCTCCCATGCAGCCGTGAGACAGGAGTGTGAGTAGGACGGTACTTTGGTCTAGCTCTGGAAACTGTGCATGCCCAGGCTCCCTGAGGAGCCACTGGGGAAAGGCAATCCTCCAGAGGGCAGATCTGAGCGATTTACAGACGTTCCCCTGACTCAGCATCAGGAAAAACTCCCTCCTCTCCACCCATGTTCAGGCATTCTCAGCCTCCAATTCTCAGCCTTGTGTCTGGGCAAGATGCACAACACCAGGGATTCAGTGTTTCCCCCTCTTACTGATAAGATGCAACTTTATTCAATTCAAGCTATCGGTCTTAAACTGAAGAATGGGAGACTGGTCAAAAAATGCATTACAGGAAATAATTTTATAAATTCCTGTCTTTACAAGTAGCTGGTCATTTCAGCTGTCCAAATTAGGATACTCTAACCAATCCCAACTGCACATGCTACTGCGTATGTCTCAGTCAATGATCCCCTTAGTGGCAGTCTCAACACTCATCAGGAACTTTTTTAAAAAGTGCCACAAATCAGGACATGCCCCAAAAACACGGGAATCAAACTTCTCCAGAGAAATACACTGGTAATTAACCAACGACCTGTTCCTAAACAGGATGACTTCACTGCACAAAGAGCTTGTTGCAACTGCTCCTAAGCAGTGAGGCAAGGGGGTGTTGAGGGACAGGGGATGCAGAAAAGGATAAGAATTGCAAAAGTATGTTCTTGTATTAGTGAAGTACTGCAACACCTATCTTTTCTCATCCTCTCCAGGTATAGTAGCTTATCCGAGATTATAACAGGTACTTGTGATGGTAGAATGTAATGATTAAATGCAATACGAGCAAAGGTCATAGCAGTAAATAAACGGACATTTTGTTTGTGTTTTTAATTAATTTAAGAAACAGACTCTAACACAAACACGGGGGTTAAAGTCAACTCGTCTTTACTCCCTTTTATGGAGGTAAGTAGAAGCATTACACCCTCTGCTTTTTTTTCAGCGAGGTTCCCAGAAACAGGGCCCACTCACAGCACTTCCACCTGCATGCCTCTGCTCTCCATGCAGGCATGACCTGCCGTGCCATTCCAGGGCTGTTTCCAAGGCATGCGGAGAGCGGCCAGGGCAGCACAAGTGAGAGGACTGCAGGCCTGGTATGGGCAGAGATGCTGACTCACTCCACAACCTCGGCCAACTCCGCTCCACTGAAAACAGAACTGCACTAGCAAACAGATGCTCTGGCTGAGTTTCGCTCCCCTGGGTGGACTGGCAAGGGCTTTCCAGCGCGATGGCCACAGTGAGAGGAACAGATGGGGAGCCACATTATCAGGGCCCATCCTGCCCACCTTGCCAGACTACCTAAAACCTAAAGGACTCCACTATTCAACATCCTTCCAATTCCACCCCTCACCTAAATTACTTCGGGAACAGGAAAGAAAACAAAAAGAGGAAGCAACATGGCTGTGACCAAGTTAGTTAGTTTTGTTATCAGCCCATGCAGTGGTCCATCCAAAGGGCTTTCAAACTACCCTCTTGGTCTTATTTTCCTTTTCTCCTACTTTTTTCTTTTTTCTCCTTTCATTATCAGCATGAAATCACCTCCATCCTCTCATTTTCCTTACCATGGCATGATTAACTCCCTCACACAGTAGCCATTGTACTTGTGTTTGTGGTATGGCAAAAGGCAGCTTTTAATTTCACATGTACCTCTGAGCTGCCTTCCAAAGTGATTGGCTCCACCTCCCAAGGGGCAGCAAGCACTGGATCCGCAGTATGGGTCAGCAGATCCAGAGGCAAATAAATCCAGCAAAAAACACTGAACTCACGGGTTTTTGGGATGGGGAGGCAAGAAAAGAAGGGTGGGCATGAGGCAGAGAGAAGGTGCAGCACCATCTAAATCCAGTGTAGATGTTGCCAGTCTTAACAAACTGGGTGTGGTATCAGACAGCCCAGGAAGGACAGGATATCACAGGAGCCCCTGTGAACCCTGCTTTGCTGTTTTACCCAAGCATAGGAAATATGCTATCTAAATCTATCAAAACAACTGTACATGCACAACTGGTTTACTTCTGAGTGGGGAGAGTCAGCCAGAACTGCAGCTAACAGAGTGCTTTGAGAACACTTATTTGGATGTCTACATAAAGTTTCCTGTGTTTTCTAAATGTGTCTCTTTTTCTGTACACAAAAAATAAACCTCATGCATAAAGGAAAAAGTCCATAGAAACCTACATCTGCAACAGAGACGGTGTGAGTATCAGTGGACAGGCTGCAACCAACAGACCTATCAGTCTCACAAGCAGTGATAACAGAACTCTTTAGCAGTTGTTATAAATAACCAAAATAATGAAAGCAATGAACGGGAGGCATAGTAAGCCTTTACTTATAAGGAGGGCTTGCAATAAGCCTTACAAAGAATCTGCCTGGCTCACAGGCTTGCCTGCCAAGCACAGGAATCATTTAAGGCAGGCCAATGTTTAGGAATTCCAGCTGACGCATGCTCCAAGGAGAAGGTATTCGTTTTACTTTTCTCAAAGTACTTGCAGCACAGCACACAGATGAGAGAGCAAATGAGCTCTTCTTTAAGTGCTACCAGGTGAATCCAGAAATGAAGCAAAATGGGGTTAAAAAGCTACAGAGATGCCAGAGAATTGAGTGCTTGCAAAACAACACCTTAAGACCCTTGCTAAGTAATCCTAGAGATAATGATAAAACTAATCTTACCTTTAAAGTTGCCAATGAACAAGCCAGGCAGAATCTGTGAGAAAGAAATATAGTATCAAATATAGGTATCTTGTGGTAAGACAATTTGACAAAGTTCAATTTGCATACAGGATGGAACATACTACTTTAGCAGACTAATGTCCAAATGCAATCTAAAACATGCTGACAGCATTTCGTGCCTCTTTGCAACCTTCTCAAACCAGATCGCTCTAGGCACGCTGAGCTTTGACAGCATTCCTTGGCAGACAGGGCTTGTTAATCCTGGGGACTCTCACTTAATGGAGGCTCTCCAAGGACAGCAAATGTGGTTTACAAATATGAAGCAGGCCTTGCAACACAGCCCTCCCCTGCCCCCACAGCAGGGTAAGAGTTACCCTCATGGAACTAATGATGAAACTTCACACAGTGAAGGTGATTTGCCTAAAGTTGCTAAGGAAGCTGGACAAAGCTCTGCAAAATGACATCCTTCGAGGCTTTTGAAGTGCAAAGCCATGCAAGTCAGGGCTGCAGCACTGTGGGGCTCTTAAAGCCAATCACTGCAAACAGCGACTTGTGTGTTCACATAGAAAGGGAACTGCTGAAAGTCCGTGAAATGCATGTTTCTCTCCCAGATCTACTCACTCATCCCCCACTCCCAGATGACTGCATGGGTCTCAGTTACAGGACATTCTTTTAACTGGAGAGTTTCAAAGTCTGCCCAAGGACCAGAATGTGCAGTCTGAGGACACATGCATGCACAGACACAGAGGCAGGTGACACCGTAGTGCTACCCCTCCCACTCTCTCATAACCCTCCCAACTTGGTAATAGCAGTAAGGACATCAAAAAAAACCCCAGGCACACCGAACACACATTTTCTGGCCAAGATTTTTGTTCTCTGCCACCTGAAGTCTCTGACCCACACCCACATCCTTTCAAGAGATCAGAAGTGTGGGGGTGAAACCATACGATCCATTTTTCTTCAGTCCGTGCTAAGCATACCACCAATACAGATATGTCAGCACTGACTTCCTATAGCCTTGGCAACACTCCAGTGTCACCACAACAGCAGCAACAGTCTCTCAGGCACAGCTATTTAAAGGGAAAACTCCACCCATTTAGCTCAATCCGGCAGCCACGAAGTTCCGAAAGTTATGAAGAACTTTTCATGAGGGATTATTGCCACAGCCTCCGTTTCACTGCAGCCTTCCTGCTGAAATGTGACCCAGCTCACCATGCACAGGTTAGCAGGCCAGCAGAAGAGCCCATAAAACAGCTTCTGATCTGCCCTGACTTCAGGCCTTTCATCCAATTAAAGCGTCATGTTCACTGTTATTTATCTAGCCTTGAGGGAAACAGAAAAGCTGAAGCACCTCTTGCACTCCTTGCAGCTTTGGTTTGTGCTAACATTGATCCCTTTAGGCTTTGCTGGGCGATCTCTCTCTGCCTGCTGTGTCACATCAGCTCTGCACACAGGGCTCAGTTCGCCCCGCCAGTATTGAAGAACAGCTTCTCTGGGACCCTTGCTGTACCTTGCTGCTTGTAGATCCTTACCTGCAAATTGAGGGCTGATTGATAGCACTGGCTCATCAAGAAAACAGTTCTTTAGTCTTGTACAAAAAGGCACCTGCATATTTTGCAAACACAAGCTCAGACAGCTTTCTCCCTTTTTCTTCCCTCTTCACCTGTACAAATTCAACATTCTTACAAAGACAACAAAAATCCCCAGAGCAGGTTTCAATGCCAGGGTATAGTGTAGGGTAAAGAACCTTTACAACATCTTACTGTCCCTTTTCATGTGCACAAGACTCAGGGTTTCAAGGGACAATTCAGTATCGCAAGCACACTTGATGACACTGCTAGAATGCTGCATCCCAGGCCAGGAAAAAGAAGCCTCTAGCTGTTCCAGAGAGGACAGTACTCAAGAGTTATTGTCAAAGAGGCCAAATTCTGCAAACAAAATCATGTTCTAAAGCAAAAGGGACTCAAGTTATGAATGAATTTCACCAATGAGATCACCTCAGTGAGCTCCCTCAACTTAAGCATAAAAAACGGAAAAAATATAAAAAGCCTTTCTGATATTTTAAAATAGCTGTCTGGTCCTTCCTATCTGCAGCACTAATCTTCTATCACACCACCACTGCTGTAGACTACAGCATTTCAGACTCCACGACATTATTTCTGCATCAAATGTGCATTCTCAAGAGAGAATAAAAGCTTATTTTCCAGTCATAGTCATTAAGCTTTGACATTAGAAATTAAAGATACTGAGAAACACTGGGGGGTTGCAGAAATGAGGTTTCCTGTTGGCAAAGGAGGAAAAATCCAGAAGTCTGCATTTGTGCATCATGAAGCAATGCTATATGCTAGATAGGTAATTAGGACACCGTGCAACCAAGGACAGATGTTACCCCTGTTGTACTAGTCATTCTAGAAGCAAGAAACACTACTATGGGTGAAAGCTACCTGGAAAGAAGTGAATCTTCATGTCATGCTGACTAATACTTCAGCACTCGACTACGGCTGGGAACTTTCAGCTGTGTCATCTCACACTGCCTTCAGTAACTGCAACTCCGGGCCGTGCAAAATGAAGGCTGATGGCTGCTAGGGACATGTGAGAGAGAAGGGGTGGGAGTCAGAAGAGTAGAAAAATAAGGTGATTGTTTTTGTGAACTTCTCAACCACTGCTCTATGAATAAAAACAGTAGCCTCTTTATATGATCCGAAACATTGAGAAAATGACCACAGACTAAGTAACCGATGTAGAAGAATGCACAACCAAGGGACAAGGACACCAACGCCTGTCTTTGTTTGTACCTCACATGAGAACACTTCATGTTCTCCACCTTGCACAAAGACAGAGCCCTGGAACAGACAATAGGCGCTAATGCTTCTGTCAATCCTCTCTGACAATACACCTCTCTGGAAAATGGCTTAAAGGGCTGCTTTGCTGCTGTTTCCTGTATAGACAAATGCTTATAATAGAGCGTCTAACTCCTTGCCCAGCGCTCCTTCTAGATGTGTTAGTAGTGATGGGCACTTTGGAGAAGTTCATGGGGCTTTCTCAGAGATGGCCAGGCACCGTGAACGGAGAAGACAAGACTACATTTGTCCAGTTGTACAGGGGAGTGGCACACATCAGGGAGGGGGATTTGCTGCTGACATGAACTGGCACAGCTTCTCTGACTTCCAGAAAATTGGCTACCTCAGCTGTAACTAGCTACACTGGTTTAAATTTCTTATTAATCCACTCCTACAACAAAGAGAGCTTATCTGCCCTTTTTGGAGAGATAACACTCAAACCTCCTGAAGAGTTTACATGAATAACCATCCGTTAACTTTAACAGCACTGAACAAAAACTACACCCCAGGAAGAGCTCTTCACCAAGATCCTGTTCACAGAGTCAAATCTTGTCACCATCTCAGCCGCCAGACTTCAGCTCCTGGAAAACGTCTTTGTACATTTCAACCACAGATTTCAACTTGAACTTTGAATACAAGTCAAAGTTAGACATTAAGCATGAAGACAAATCAGACAATTTCCTAAGTCAGACCCCATTATTCATTCTGTAAAATATACCGCTTAAAAATATAAGAAAAAAAGGTGAACTGCTGAAAATTAATATTAGTCAAGTCAATGCACATTCATAAGTCAATTCTCCTTCTCTGAACAGAATAAGAAAGGTATGTATGAATAAATGCTTTCAGTTTAATTTGGGAAACGTCAAAAGGCGTGGATGGGCTTTAGGAAAAGAACTAGGCTGGGCTAATTTTACAGAGAAAATTAGCAACAAAAGATAAACTCCATCTAAAAAGAATGTCAGGCCTCCAGCCATTATCACTCTAATGGCCACACAAAATTATGTATAATTGCTAGTTGCTATGAAATACATCAGTATCATGGGACAGAAAAATAAGGAGGGGACCATGCCACTAAGAAAGGATCAACATCCAGAGGCTGTAGCAGCCCCTGGAGCTCCTTCTTACCACACCCACTACAGGTCATTATTAATCCTCTTCCCTTGGCATCAGTACAAAGGGATTCCTTAAATGAAATAATCCGCCATCAAATAAGCTGATTATTTTCTCCTACCATCCATACACAGCTCTACCGCAAAAAACACACTTCAGCTGGAAACTAAGGCAATTTGTATTGACTGACTACACTGAGCCAAGCAAACACCCCCTACATCTATACTGATGGCTCCACGCTTCCCCTTGCCCCTCCAGCTTTGACAACCCACAAGATCAGAAGGAAGAGATGATCCAGGGGCACATCCTGAAGGTTTCAAGTTCCAGACCAACATGTGGGACCCCTACAAAAATAAACCCTGATGATCAGTACCTAACATGGTTGTAGCCTCCTTAAAGGAGCCAGCCCTTCCCAAACTGCTGAACATCTCAACCTCTTGGATACAGCCATAACAAATGGGAGAAAAATCCAAGCAGCGTTATGCTTGTCCTAAAAGCTCCAGTTGGTACATGTCAGGACACCACTTAATAGAATTAAAATGACCAAATTGGCCAGTCACAGATTGCCAATTCCTACCCACATAGTACCACAGTAAAATGTAATGCAGCTTCAAAGCGCTGAGAATTGTCCTTTTGGTTTTGTTTTTTTTCTCCCCAGACTGCAACTTAAGCATCCCATATTGTGTCCCTCTAAATATTCTGATAATTTCAAACATTCCAAGAAAAATACTACAAACATACCAGAAGCCTAAAAGGAGTCTGTCTAGCTGTATTTCTTCCTAACTGGCCATTTCTAGAAGACTAATATCAATGAGTGGCCAATATCACAGCATTATCCCCAGACTTTGAACGCAGTAACTGAGGAAAGGACCAAGGGAGGTTCTACCTCCTACGCATTAACTCAATTCCTCAGCAGCCAGATCTCTTCCCTGCTGAAGGTTTCTATTTCAATGTCTCTACCCACAGGATGAAAAGGCTTCCCCTTCCAGGTGGCACACTAAGCACTCTGGACATCCATCAATCTGACTTCCAGAGGCAAGGACGTCAGACTGGGACAACATGTGAGCAGCTATTTCTAGCTCTTCTCCTCCACTTTGTCAGAGGCCACGCACACAGCAGAGCTACTCCCGAAGCACTCAAAGCAGGATGTACGACAGAGATGACTCAACTTCTGTTCCTCATAGTAAGCTATGTATAAAAGGCTAGTTACCACCACACTTTCAAAACTGGGTTTTGAACAGAGGTGGAGATACTGAGAAAAATCACAGTTGTCCCTTGATAACCACCATGACATGCCAGGGGAATCGGTGCGTACAACAAGCCCCCTACTGCCAAAAGGCCAACACGCTTTGCAAAACAGATCCATCTTCTTTCCTCACTGCGATCTCCACTGGGGCCGAGCGCTTTCCTGTCCCACCGGCACCGGGCCCAGCCCTCCAGCGACAGCCCGCGTCCAGCGGCTGTTCCGTGCCCTGGAAGCGGAGCGAGCTTTGGCCAAGGGACACGATTCAGTGCCGCGCTCGCTAATAGCTCCGTGCCCCGGGTCCTGCCGCGGGTCAGGAGGTGCCGGCTCTGCCCCACAGCAGCTCCCTGGGCTGGAGGACACACAGCGGGCACTGAAGCCCGGCGCCGGGGGCGCGGCGACCCTCGCCGGCCACCGGGAGCTCGTTTCGCCCCGAAAGGCGAAGCCCTGGCGCGCATCACCGAAACCAGGGCCCCCCTCTCGCCCGCCGGCCCGCGCTGCGGCTGGGGAGGAGGAGGCGGCGCGCCCCGAGGGAGCGGCGCGGCCGCGGTCTCCGTCCCTCCGCCCTCGCCCCGAGGCGGGGGTCCCCCAGAACCAAAGGGAAAAGCCGTCTTGCCCTGGCCTTTGTTCCTGGAGCGGGTGCCCGCGGCGCAGGGGCGAGACAAAGGCGTGGGCGCCGCGGCATCCCGCCCGCCCGAGGCGGGGAGGGACCGCCACCCCGGCTCCGCTGCACTGGCCCCCGCACATGCACTCGCGCACGGCGACAACGACGAGCGGCGTTACCTTGTTCATCCCATTCCCCATGGCTTAAAGCGACCCGCACGCCAGCACCGCGGGAGAAGCCGTCGGCCGCTGCTGCCAGCGGCGGGTCGGCGTGCATGGGATAGTGCTTGCCGAGGGGGACTGGGGACGGACTAATTGCTAGTTAAAAGCGGCCACTGCTCGCCGCTGTCAGGCAGGGCGAGGCGTATTCCTCTCGCCCTGACCGGGGCCGTTTCCCTCCTGGATGCCGGGCGGCTGGGGGCGGGTTTCCACTCGGCCGCCCCCGGGAGCGGCGAGAGCCGCGGGGCCGCGCTGCCAGGAACCACCTCCCGCCGCCGCCGCCACCGCCCCGCGCGCGGTGCGGCCCTCGCGGGCCTCCCTGGGGCTTGTAGTCCGCGGCGCCGCGCCGTGCGGCCACCGTCCGCTTCGAGGAACTACGCGTCCCAGCGACCCCCGCGCCGCAGACCTGCCCCACCTGCCGCGCCCGGCGGCGCCCAGCGGGCGTTCCAGGGAGGATGAATAAGCGGCGGCGGAGGGGCGGCAGCAGCGGCGGTGGGTCTGGGTCGTGTGGGTCGCTCCCCGGCACGGACCGCCCGCCGCCGGGGCGCCCAGGGAAGGCAGGGCTGCGGCATGCGGTGCGGGAGCGGGCAGGTGCTACCCGCCTGCTTCTGCCATCCGAAACCCGTTCGGTTTCGGCCTCGAAAGGACTCTGGCAGGAGGCACCGGGCCTTGTGCACCGGGGGCTGCTGTCCCAGCCTCCCGCTCCCAGCCCGTGCCGTTTCAGCCTGCCCGTGCCCGCGCCCGTGAAGATGGGGCTGCGCGCCGAGCAGAGCTTCGCCCAGCCGCCTGTGCCCTGTTACGGCACCTGCGGTGGCTCCTGCTCTGTCATCCCGACCACGCTGCGGTCGAGCCGGGATCGCAGGTAGACAAAGGACATTCATGTTCTTGACTCACACAGACGGACACAGAGGAGAGAGCAGATAGTTTGAAGCAAACATCACAAGATCATGGTGACTGAGATGGGAAGACACCTCTGGAGACTGCCTGGTCCAACCATCTTCCTCAAGCAGGGAAAGATGCTTATTGCTGAGCCTTGGCAGGCGTGGCTTCAAAGCCATGCTGACTACTTCCACTCTCATGCTTTGCTCCCTAATGCGCAATTAAGCGTGACGTGATAGAGCCACATCCCTCTAACCGTGGGGATGTGTTTTTTCGAGGTGTGGTGATGGGGATCTGGTGGCTGGTGAGAGAAATCTTCTCCCAAGAGTTAATTTGATAGGGAGTGCACACAGTTCAAATATGCAGGGACAGAATGCTACTGCATAAGGTCTCTCCCATTAACCAGTGCAGTAACCTAAAAAACCTGCAATCTTTAGTGGCTCAGATACAAAACAAAGGATGCTACTGTGTAGCCACCATCAGATTTTCTGTGCATTTATACATGCATCGGTGTGAGATGCGTCTAGAAAGCGAAGATCTCATTTTTTGGGCACACCTTAGTAGAACTAGGCAGGTCAGAGGCATTTGCAGTCCAGCGCAGGCAGTGAGGGATGAAGGATGGAGAACGTGGTAAAGCCAATAGGCAGTGAGGCCAGATACGAAATAATGGATTGATGAACTCTGGAAAGGATAGATTAGTGATGGCGAACTCTTACGTAGTGGGAGTCGTTGCCAGTACAAGCAAACTTCAAGGGAACTATTTCACAACCTCCAGCTGCAATCAAACATTGGCTGTTGCCAAAGAGGCGGTCACGTGTCCTCACGCTACCCTTAACAGCACCTCTGTTCCCCTTTCCTTAGGAAACCCTCGACACCTGTCTGACCAAACTAATTCAGAGAGTGAACCCTGTAGAAAGCTGGGGAGTCACAAACCCACAAACCCGTGGGGTCAGATCAGCGCACAGAGGGACAGGGATCAGGACCAGCCTGATCAAGAACTGGTGCTGTTCCCACAGAAGCCAATGGCACACCTGAAAGCCAACAGAAGTTAAGCCATCAAGTTTAGCTATGTAAAAAGATGGAAGACCATTCCGAACCTCTACCTTCCTGAGGCTCAACAGAGTTTGGTGGCTATATCATTATCAGCCTCAAAAACATCAGAGCAGTCTCTCTGTAAGGCCAGGAAGAATAGCGGCCAGATTTAATGTACTGCCCTTCTCCCTCCCTACTGCTGAAAAGCACAGCAGTGAGCTTTATCTTAGATATTGGCTTTACTGTTTCATTGACAAAGCTCTCCAGAATTTACTTTATTCTCATGCCACACAAAATATGAATGAGGTCCAAACAGTACGAATCACGGCTTGCCATAATAACTACTAAACACATTGTATCCCCAAAGTGAAAGTTGTCAGAAACTGGCAAGAAGGATAAAAAGTAAATATTATCCATAATAACTGCAGGAATCTGTGTTGTGCTAAGAGGTCGAGGATAAGTGGAAGGCCTTGAGGTCAATTTGCTGAAAGCCTGGGCTTGTCAATTTACTTCCCCATAACTTAGTTCCTTTATCTGAAAAACGTACATAACAATGTCTCTGACCTTTTTTCAAAGAGCTCTGGAAAAGTACTGTGCATGGGCAGTTCATGTGAAATTATTATATTAGGCCATACAGATGAATACAAGTATATCTAACTTTGTATCTGACATTTCCTGAATAGGAAGTGTTAAACATCCTCATTCTTCTGAATGGGAAGTGTGATTCTCTGTTTTAATTTCAAGTTTTGTGACTCTCTTCAAGATGCCTACTTCAGCCTGCATATTTTACCCCATATTAAACTTTTATTGCATGCATGCAACATTTTACAGTGAAAGAGCAAAAATTAGAGTGGAAGAATATAACATACCGAGATTAAAAAGCAGTTAGAGGAAATCCACTTCTCTCTTAAACATTTACCCTCATGTATAGTATATCCTTTGCCTCTCCACAGATCTACAAGGGGAATCCTGATACTGTTGCCAAACTTGCCTCTCTTACCCCATTATTCCAAAAAGTGATTGGTTTAGTTATTCAGCAAACTGTTTAATAAAATATCACAGAATGCATTTATGGGGACAGGTCTTCAGTAAGCCTAAATCTTCAAACATCCTTATTCATTGTCACTTCTCAAGATCTTATTCCTTGTGCTTAGTATCTGCACTGTTTTTAATATTTTGAAAGTTCATTTTTAAAAGCAAGCTATCCTGAGATGATTGGACTGAATTAATGAACTCAGGAAAAAGCAAAAAGCCCTTGCTGAATCTCATAGTCTTCAATCAGTATCCCTGAAAAGAGGTCACTTTAGCATTGTCTGTAATCCCACAAATCCAGGGATTTTCCTACTTCTTTGTGATATGAGGATCATAAAGTGAGTACTCCCCACTTCTTGACTTCACACACAAATGTATCTGGCAATGTCAAGTCTTCAACAGCAGTGACCATCTTCTAGGCAATTGCCTGAAAACTGGCAACCAACCAAACTGATAATGAAACTGAACCTTCTTAAAAATTGACAAAACTTCTGCTTTGACAGTATGTTGAGCTTACTATGTTAAAAATAAGTAAGTAAATACTCCCTACTTCTTATCTTCTGATCTCACTTTCTCTAAACCCTAAGCTCACATGCAGCCCTAGACAGAAGGCATGTGAGCTATCTGTGACCTGTCAGGAACTGATAAGACCTGGGCTGGGTTCCTGGGAAGTAGCATCACAACTTAGTTCTCAGAGGTGGCAAGAAGGGAGATAAAAAGGATGGTTGGTCAGAAATAGCCAGTGGGATGGTTTTCCTCTGAAACAGAGCAATTTGACAGAAAAGAACTGTTTCGCAAGAAATAAATAACAAAACTTTAACATTCATAAATAGCACTGGGCTTGTTTTCTAACTATGCCGACAGGGAGGTCAGTGGTAGGGAAAGACCTTGGAGGACTCATGCCCTTTCTTTTAATATTTCTACTTGGTAATAAACATTGCCGAAGCATTTCAGAACCTGTTTTCTCTGGATAGAAGAGATAATGCCTTGATTTACTGCCATGTAGCCTCAGACCAAAGTTCATTAATCATTTGATAAATTCACTGTCTTAAGGCCAAATTTGGCTTTTACTATGTCTCTGTGAATCTGCAATAGCTTCATCAAAATCAATGATTTTTCAGCAAGCTTTAAGTCCTGAAAATGAAGGGAATTACCACTGTGGTTTACTTCAGCAAAAATCAGCTTTCAGGAAGTTGCTCTCAACAGGCAGAGTAGCTGGAAGGCTATAATTCTGCCTTGTACTCCTCTTGCTTCCCCTTTCCTTTAATGGATAATACCAGCAGCTTATAGAATATGCCAGGATGTGAGGGCTGAGCCAGCAGATGAGACCAAAGTGGCACAAAGAGGGGCTTTGCAAAAGGCAGAGCTCCAAAAAAAAATAAAAAAAATAAAAAAAATAAACCAACAATTCAGACAGAAGGAACAATGCCAAAGAATGGCTGAGAAGAGCATGTAGGATAATTTAGATGTAGGTTAGCTGCCATGGCAACCATGTACCAAATTACTCCACTTCTGTATCTTTAAACCTGCCAGCAGCTAATTTTGTTTATATGTACTTCAGGCTTTAAAACAAATTAACCCACCTTAAAACTCATGAGAGATTGCAGATGAAGTGCAGATACTGGGACTGCTGTGAGTGCTTGGTTTAAACATTTAGAAAATAGAGATAGAAAAATTAATAGCCCTTGAAAATTCTGATTTTAGTAAGTGGCTAAAAAATATATAATTTCTTTAACATTCATAGCAGGCAGTTTTAACCCTGCATTTGTACTGCTTTGCCTTGCACATATTTATCAGGTCAACCTGACAATTTTACCTCGAATGTGCATAAGAAAGAAATTGGTCTTAGCAATAGCCCTATTTATTTTTCACTCCAGGAAACTGCCATGTTATAAAAAGAATAAGACATTTTCTTTTACTCCAGGATTCTTTGGAAATATGGTAAAATATTAGATCCCTAAGGAATAGAAACAAGGCTATCAAAAAGCATGCTGCAAGGCACATGCATATTATTAGTTACTAAGAATAGTCCATTGCTGAGTGTGAGTGAAAATATCCAAATGCATTCCCTTGATAAGTTAAGCATGTATTCTTCTCTCTAGGCACACGTCAAAGTGTCCTCAAATGGAAAAATAATGTTATAATAGCCTAAGTTCTGCTTCCAGGCCATATACATGTAATCCTAGAGGAACACAACAGAGCCTTCACAATACCTCTGTGGAGGAAGCCCACAGACCATTATAGCCACCGGACTCGTCTTGTAAGATCCATGAAACTCTTCAGAGTAGAAAGAGGTCTGTTTTTGATGTTCCCTCTGAAACTTGGTGAACATCATTGAAAAGTTCAGCCATTAGTTGAGAGGCATTAGGGCTTGATCCCCCAAAATCAGCAGGAGTCTTTGAAGCAACTGCACAAAAAGCTGTGGTCAGTGCCAGGAGATAGCTCCCCATCCCTCCATCATCACATGATACTCACTGTAGAGTGTGGTATTCAGTAATCACGGCCTGCCTCCAGGCAAAACACTGGGCAGAGATCTTTATTGTGACGGCATTTTCCCAATAGCTTCTTCTTAATGGGATTTGTCTTAAGATCTCCTGTGTTTGAAAAATTGAAAAGAGTTCTCAATTCTATATTTTGTTTTCTTGACAAAAATTTAAGATAATAGCCCTTAAATACCACATATGAAAAACTAATCCAAATACTTTTATGACCACATTCTCTAAGAACATCCATTTACCCTGTGAGGCCCTTGCATTGTTGCTTTTACTAGTGGCTCACTCTTGATACAAGAGTGTTATCATACAGCATTAGATATTTGATTTTTCTTGCAGAGTTTTCACTTGGTTTCATTATTTTTAGCCTGTTGCAGTTATCTGCTAGGCAGCAGAGTTGCTCCAAAGTTGCTTCCAAGCTACATGGTTACCTAGAAATTCTGGCTCCAATGCATTTGGGATTCAGCATGTCCAGGACACTTCACTGTGCTATCTGGGAGCGGTCTGTAGCACAGCTGGGAACAGGAGATGAGTGGGAAGCAGAGCACAGAGCACGCTTACAGCCAAGAAACCTGCTTCTTGGAGTGTATAGGTGTAAAGCCTTAAGATGTTCTCGGGTTAAGCAGCAAACTCAGTGCCCCCTGCCTGCCTTCCTTCTGCAAGTTATAGTTAAAAATATGGCTGCGCTCTTTGTGTATGGCCACCTGAGACACCCTGGATCCGTATGATTGCTACTCTTGGCAATGGTTAAGTACCTTTGTGGATGCAAATCATGTCAAGCTCAGGAAGCAGTAACAATGCCAGGATTTCGAATTCTGCTGTTTGAAAATCCCTGTTCTTCTAACATCATCTCCTGCTGAGCACTGTGTCTCCTGAGGAATGTATCCACTGCTGACAAATCATTCCACTGATGTGGCCCAGTTAAGTTCAGATGGACACCTGGTGTTGATACGTAAACCTGTGCCCCACTGCACATGGTGTAAATTCAGGGTCATTAAACCGAAGATATTTTCAGACATTAGAATATCCCATACACTTTGTCTGGCACTACAGGCACAGCCATGGGTAAAGCCGTGTCACAGAAGCATTACTAGTCTGGGGTGGCTACTGTTTGCTTTCAGGTTGGCAGTTCATTGGTCTTCTTTTCAACAAGTGCCTCCTTCTGAGGGAAGAACTACTGGAACTGCTGATACTGTCTTCTCTGCTTAAACTCTGCTCTCTAAGCTGCTATGTGTCTCTTTTTGTATCTACTGGACACCGTGCAGTTCCAGGAGATATTGCTACATCTGTCTCTGAGCTCTTCAGGTGTTTCTGTGATGTTCTATTGTGGTATTTTGGACTGTCATGAACCCCCCACACTAAAGCACCAGAACACCCAGTAAGCTGCTAAACTGTCAACGGTTAATCCAGGGTCTCTTGTGGTCTCTTCTGAGACTCTTTTGTTTGTTCTGATGCTTTGGTCCTTTGCCTGGGACTTGAGACATTGGTTCTCAAGTTGTATACCTCTATGGTTTCACTTTCTTTTGTGACTCCAGGTTAGATCTACTCTCTCAAACTGTTCATTTGACAAAAGGATATAAGAGCAGCTGGTCTAGGCCACAGAAAAGATCCATATAGCTCCCCATCTTCTCTCAACAGTGCCAAGTACTAGTAGGATACCTATGAGAAACAGGGTGAGTACAAAAGGTTCCTTCCCCTTTTATATCTTCCAGTTTCTGGCAACCAGCAGGTCAGGTCTGTGAGCCAAGGGCACACCCAGTCCCTGGACTGAATGTTAAGCTGGTGTTTTTGTGGTAATATTTACAGTGACTGCAACATCGCTTTCGTGAGTGACAACTGTTCTTTCAGAACTGTTTGCATTTATTAGGGCTGTATTTTTCACATATGCACTCTTTTGTATTTATGAGCATCGTATTTTTCAGCCATTTTACTACCCAGTCAGTTGATAACGTGAGCTCCCTGTGTTACTTTCTCAGGCAGATTTTGGTTTTGGCTCTTGGAAACAACTTTGTATCATCAGCCACTTTGGCTATCCACAATCTTTTCCAGCCCATTTATGAATGTGTTGGACAATGCAGGACCTGGCATGGTCTCCTGTGCTTGCCTTCCTCTTGCAAATTCCTTTAATTGTGAAAAATGATCAGTAGCTTCCACCTTTGTTTTTCATCCTCTAACCCATTACTAATTCACAAAAGGAACTTCCTTCAAACTAAGGCCTTTTAATGAGCCTTCTGAGGTTTGGGGAACCCTGTGAAAAGATTTCTGAAAAATGCCATTATACAAATGCTGGGGGAAATTAGAATAGAGAGAATGTTGGAGAGCAAGGAAATGTATTTTTCTCTGAGACCAGAAAGTTTCTAGTCTTCCTTATGTTTAAACTTGCCCTTAACCTGAGAAAATTATGTCGACTTCCAGAGCACTACTACTTGTGAAAAGGCAACATATTTCCACTGAAATCCATCTGGCAATGCTGATAACGTGAGCTGAATGTTCAGCTTATTAGTAGAATTTCTAAGGTTTTTTTCATGTACTCATTTCTTTTAACTTGGTTTTGTAAGCAAGAATACTTTTGTCTCTTCATAGTAACAATTATACTTTGTTCAGAAAGAGTCAAACCCACATGGAGGGAATGCAATAACCAAACTCCAGTTAGACTTGGGTAGGGTTAATGCAAGTTTATACTGAAGTCCATGAAGGCACAGTCAGGGTTTGCATTTTTACTGCCTAACAGGAACAGCTTATGCTGCCAGTGAAGTCAGAGTAGCTTAGTCACTGATTTCAGTAGGAAAAGGAACACTATTTGTCATACAAGATTCACTTGACCTGTCTTTCTGTAAATAATGAAAGAAGACATTTCAGGAAATTTCACAGTGTCTTCTTTCATTTGATGATTATTCCACCTGCTTTGATGGTTACTTTATTTGTCATCTGTCAGAAAATGAAACTCATTTTATACTCTTAATATCCAAATAGAGCTATTATGCATATACATGGGCTTGAATTTAGGAGTGGTGCCAACACTGAGTAATTTTAATATATTATATAGTTGATAATATCCGAACAAATATTCTACAATAAGTCACTATAGAAATGAAGGGAGGTTTCCTCTGTGGCTTACAATATTAAACTAAAATACAAAAGAAACCTGACAGGGTTTCAGTTATGAAATAATAGATACTGAGCCATTTTCAGGTTTGCTCCATATTGCCACAGTGTTTAAACAGGTGTGTTTCACAAAGTTTGTGAAACAAAAGCTCACCTCAAAGCAAATCAACATTAGGAAGCAAAACCAGTGCTGAGTGATAGTGCTTAAAAACTGAGAAACAAGGGTAGTTTTAAACAGCAACTGAAAAGATGATTTGATGTTTTTTAAAGCACTCCCCTATACTCTAAAAACATGTTAGAGTTTTCTGTGATTATGTACAAGACACTGTATCTTATATCAGTGGTAGTTCTGTAGTTTGGATTATACCTATCACACATTAGCTTTTTTATTCTAATATGAGCATATCAGCAGTTTTTGAAGACGAAGAAAACACACTGATGAACCTAATCGCTAAAACCCATTATTTTTTATCGAGAGCATTACCTTATGTGTACAAATGGGCAATAAACCTGAAAGCCTTGTTAACTTCACTTGACCAGCAATTATCCTTATAGTTTGTAGAAACAGGCAAACCCCTTTGCAGCGAATGCAAGGGTAGGCCAAATATTGTTTGCTGAATTCAAGTGATATCTGTAATCAATATCTTAACTTGATGACAGCTGAGAAAGTACCTTTTCTTTGTACTGTGAGCTCCCATTGCCATGACGAACGTCAGGTGGCCTTCCTTTAAAAACACAAGGCTCAGCAGTAGCACAGGCAGGAGTATTTGGGTCAAAGACTAGCCAGCAGAGGCAGAGGTGGATAATGTGACCTGAGGTAAAATTAAGAAAATCTTAAGAATTTTGTCTGATTTTACATAAGTCCTTAAAATCTTTAATTCATTTGAATTCACTGAAGGCAAATGACTTAATGCCTTTAAGTGTACAGAAACCTTGTGACAGCAGGGCTTGCATTGTGTAGCTTTCTGACATGACTTAGGAAGATAAGACATGAACAATGGGGAGTTATTAACATGAATAATTTTCCATGCAAATTGGAAGCGCTGCAGAACAATAGGATGGCTCTGACTTAATGGCATCAGATTTTCTGCAGAGTTGAGTACAAAATATAACAGTAGGAAAGAAATAATGGAGAAAAAAGCTGCTAGAACAAAACTGCTTTGAAAAATTAGCACAGGCAGGTGGACCACAAGATCCCTTTTCCTGGAAGTGTTTCCAGAGATTCAGTGCCCAGAAAACATGCCTGGAAGTCCAGAGCTAAAGAAAAACCACAGATTTTCCAAACCTGAAGAAGTTTACAAATACAATGCATGAATCTAAACATCTTCACCAGTTTCACCTTCATTCCACACCTTGGGGTCAGCAGGATTATGACAGATGCATTTGCATCTATGTTAATCAAATATGTTGCCTCCTTCAATACAGGAAACAGAGAAGTAATATAGAAAGATGAGCAAGTTAGCTTTTCTCTGTGTCTCTTTGTGTGTTGTCGTATTCAGGAGAAAGGATGTGGGAAGGAAGAGGGCTAGTGGAAGCTGTAGTGGAAGGTACATGTTCCTTGGGGTAGGTAGTTGCTGATCTGGCTTGCCCAAGGTTCTGTTACATGTCATAGAGCTCACAGCTGAGCAGCAGAGCTGGTGCTAGTCGGGGTGGCGGTATCTTCCACTGGTTGAAATACCAATCCAAATAAGCTCAAGGGAAGAAAAGTTTTCCCAAAAGATAATAGCTGTTGCATTCCCTGGCTCTTCTATTCTCTCCTTGCTGAAGCCTCCTCCACTTACACACACCTGACACCCGTGGGAGTGATCCGACAGAAGTGTTTCCATCTGACATTTTGGTGGACGGTCTATGGAGCAGAAACATGTTGTCTGAAACAAGCAGACCTCTTTTGATTTACTCACTCCAACAGTGGGGATAATTTTAGAGCACAAGTGACAGGTAATCATTTTTTCTGCAGTTCATCAGGAAACAGAACAGGGCAAAGCACCAGCTCTTGAGGAACAGGAGCTATGACATACTGCCCGTGCTGCAAGTTCAGTGCCTCTCCGCCTGTAAAAGGAACTCAAAATAGAAGGTTCATCAAAAGGGTTGATTTTCCTGAGTCAAATCAAACTACTGTATGTCTCTGTGTTCAAAAACTCCCAATGTAATTTATGTTCTATTGGAAACTAAAACGTGACAGCCAGTTCCAGTCCAGCAAGTGCAACATTGGCTGAAATCAGCAGAGCTGTATCACTTGCCCCTAAGTCTGAAAGGTTTTGAACAAATTGCTGACATAGAAGAGGTCACTCAACCATTTCTCTACTAGGGAAGGAGGGAGGGAGGAAGAGATAGTAGGAATGATACCCTTAGAAAAAGATTGCTGTGTGTCTGTGTTTGGGAATTCTACACTGCTACTGCCTCTGTGAGCCTTTCTGTGGTTACAGGGAGGATTTCAGTCTCTGTGCACCTTCTGGTGCACTTGGCAGTCTGGCACCTTCAATGCATACTTGATTCTCTACTGAAAGTGTTTATGCTAATTCTTAAAATTAAGAAGCTGTTTTCCTCTGCCCATGTGAAATGAGAAAGAAAGTGTAAATTTGTTTGCTTGTCAATTTTTGTTGCAGTGATGAATCATCACTCAGTACAACAGCTTTTGTATTTTGCACACAGGTTTTCTGCCTATGTGGAAGCAAGATTACTCTGTTTCTGCAGTCTGATAGCATAAATCCAGCCAGATCTCTAAAGTTTGTGATGGCTTCTTTCCTTCTTGAAACTTTCCTCCAGAATATCATATTATTCCCTTAATGTTTTCTATGCAAACTCACCACTTTCAGAGTGAATGGAATATAATGTGACACAAAGGGAGCGCTCCTGTATATGTTGAGTCAAGGCATGAAAGTCCTTGCTGCAAAAGACTGAACATTTTCATGCAGAACTGAATCAAATATCACCTCCTTTAGTTGGTCACCTAGCTGCACAGAGGTAAAATCAGGGGAAAACCCCTTCTTCTATGCAAGTGATGATAACAGCTGTTCCTACAGAAGGTGGAATTCTTCCATGATGACTTCAGAACAGTGTCAGATTTAAACTGGCCTTTGGCTCTTCTTGGCTTTAGACATGGATCTCTTTTAGTGAGCCTTCAGCGACCCTCTCGTGATGTTAGTTTGGTGGCAGACCAGAGAGAAGATTGCTATTTCAGCAAAAATGCAGGAGAAATGGTGATAGTTGCATGGGCCGCAGCAAAGTCAGAAGCACAACACTTCTTGGAAATGAAAGACAGGCTTTTCAAGATTAAGAAACAGAAGAGAACTATCCAGTTCCTGAGACCAACTACCAGCCTTAGCTGCATCCAAACATCAGCTTGACTGGAGTCTCACCTCAAAACACAGCTACACTCACTGGCACTTTAGCAGTGAAGCCTAGATGCACAAACTTGTGAGGAACTAAAGTACACTCCAGCAGTTAATCTAAAGTTAACAAGGTGCATGTCACTCCCTAGGACCTGAAATGGACTACTTCTACTATAAATTTTACTTAGCAGTTGAATAAACATCCAGGATGCTGTTTAGCTGTAAGTCTGATACATGCTTTTCATGCTTGTTGTGTGCCTGTGACATTCAAGCAATTTCATTATTTTGTGACCCCTTGAGACACCCTTTTGTTAATAAAGTAGTTCTGCCTTGCCTTGGGCAGGGTGTTACACTGCCTGTGGCATAGAAGAGAGAAAACTGAGTTGACCTGGCACCTTATACAAGTACATGGCATTACCAGTTGTGCAATGTAACTCTCAGTCTCAAGTATTATTAGTTATGCATTTTTTCCATCACAGTTAATATTCTGAGTAGTCTCAATTGTCATCTATGCGTACAATTTTCAATACTGCAAAGTGTCAGCTTAACTCTGCTTTCAGCAAAATCTACACTATTTTTATTGACCTTGAGTTTGGGTGATGGTTGCGCACTATAAAGCATTTCATCTTGCATTGGTCCAAAAAAAACCTCCAAAAGAAGACCCACTGCTGAAAGCATTTGGCTAATTAAATCTTTCTTTTTAATTCCATCTCTGATTCCCCAGAATATTATAAACATTGGGAAAGGTATCTGACCATGAACATATCAGACAGATGGGGACAAAAATCTATTTTAGAAATGTGCACAGGTCAACTATTGAAAGGGATAACATCTGCAAAATCACATAAGAATTAACTATCTACCAATGAAAATAAATTTTAAGTTTTCTTATCCCTAGAGCTCATAGAAGTCTTTTAGAAAACTCTCAGCTCTTTCTGTGCCATACTTCAAGGGCTTATACAAAACTGCTTTTGACCTGCCATTTCTGAAACCTCATTCACTGACAATTTCTGGCACTTTATTCTAATGCTGAAATCATCCTTTTAAAATTATATGATTGTGCCATTCTCTAACGTCCTACATGATCTTCTAGAGTTTCATGCCTGGTCATAGGGAGGGTGGTTAAGCACTCAAATAGGTGCCCAGAGAGATTGTTTGCAACCAAAACCCAACTGGGCAAGGCCTGAGCAACCTGATCTGTCCGTGACATGCTCCCTGTTTTGAGCAGGAGCTTGGACTACGTGACCTCCAGAGATCCCTTCCAGGTTCAATTAAGTCTTGGACTCAATGATTCTGCATCTTTTTCCCATGTATCATCCACTGCTAAGGGAGATCTCACATAAAAATGCAGCTATTGGAGCTCTCCCCTGCTAGCCTTGGCCTTTCACAGTTATTTTTTCCTGGACCTTCCCTCTGCTTTCCTAAGAAATACCCTGTTTCAGTATTTTCTCATGGTGTGTAGCCATCAGCTTAAAGACAACACAGACAGAACTTCAAGCCTCTCTACCAAAAGCCTTCTCCGCATTCTTAATCCTCAAGACAAGACAAATATCCTCAAGTTCAGTCTCACTCTTAGTGTCTCACCTTTATTTATCCAGTTTTGTAAAACTATATTTTCAAGCTGTATCTAAACATTGCAGTTTCTTTGTACATCAAATCTCTCACACTTATCCCTCCCTTTCAGTAGTGAGGGACTTAAAATAGAGTTCCAGAGATCTGAGCTTTATATTAGTATTACATCTACTTCTATACGTCATTTTGTGGGGGTTATTTGGTGGGGGTTTTTTCTGCACTTTTTGGTGACTCACTTGAGATATTCTACAGTTTCACAGATTTTTTTTTTTCATTTGTTTTTTTCATTTTGTTAAAAGACTTAATCTTCTCAGACAATTTTTTAAAAAGGTAATTTCTATAAAATAAAATTATGATTAATACCACAGTCTTAGCTCTCCTTCCAGTTCTCATGTCACATCTTTACTACTGGATGACAGGAAGGGTGGTAGCAAAGATAGTGGTTTTAAGATTCATAAAACTTGGTGGTGTTTCCTGCATTTCAGTAGGTCCACAGTGCAGAGCTTCATATGCATTAGACAGCAGTACTTCAGATGGAATATATGAAGACTTTGAGACATCTAATTTACATTTTGAAAGTAGAGTTCTGTATTTAAACCTGCCTTTGTGCCTATTTACCTATTGAAGTCTAAAGGGTAAACATAACCAAAAGCTAAAAACCACACCTCAGGAAAATGGGGATAACACTGTTTCCTCCCTCTTAACCTTCTTCTGGATATGACAATCTTAACATCTTTCCAAGCAAGGAGTATATTTTATTATATGTTTCCAAGGCAAAGCTGGATATCCACTCTTTTGAATGAGTGGAGAGATTTAAGCAGAATTTTTTTAAAAAACCAAATACCCAAACAACAAAACACCACCAACAGGTTGTACTGCTTCTAAAGGGCAGCCTTTTACAAAATGTATCTTTTCTTATGCTACAGCCTTTCAGAAGAGATTCCTACTTTCTAAGAAAATCAATGAGAGTAACTTCTGTCATTTCATCTTGATCCTGTAAGTTAGGCTAGGAAATGCAGCTGAAACTAAAATCTTCCATACAGTTTCTGTTTTCTGAGAGTATTTTTGAATATCAGGTGACATATGTGGGTGGGGGAACTTCAAGATTAGCTTTAATCAAATCTCAGCTTTTGCTGGAACTTCCCAAAGCCTTTCTCACCCTTTGCTCCTGACTGAAACATTTTGCTGGTTTTGGGTGCATTCCATTCAAACTTAAAATACTTGATTTTGGTTTGTTGTCTTGCAATGTTCCAAGCACTCCCAAGTTTCATTTCACCATTCAGATCTGTCGCTTTGGTCTTCTATTGTGAAGCTAGCTCTAAAATGTTACCTCTGTATCTGAGACACAGACCACATTCAAATAAATCTGGTGATTTCCAGAAGAATTTTAGTCTGAATAAGGAAGAAAAAATTGATCTTCCACCACAGGAAATGAAGACAGAATTAACAGGACTGAAGCAAAATGAACTCATAGTGACAGCAGCTTCTTGATACCATTTTAGAAAGAAAAGATGAAAGGTAGCTTCACTATGTTTCTGTGTAGAAATATCACTCATTCCAGTAGTGATCAGCAGAACCTTTCCATACAACAGGGTAGGTTCATAAAGCAAGAGTTGGAGAGTGAACCAGTAATCCAGAACACAGTAAATGCTTTTGACCATCTTTCTCATGTGTAAAAAATATTAATAAAAGAAAAATGCAAATGTAAACTTAGAGCTGCAATTTGTGATCAGAAAGAAGATACTTATGGAAAGGAATTGATTTCACACAATAAAGGCCCTGCAGGAAAAACTGTTAAAATGAGTTCTTACAGCTCATTAGTGTCTAATATAATGGGTCTCTTTTCTGGTGGAGAACTTTCAGGCTGTCATAAAACATGTACTAAATCATACAGAAGCCATCAATTTCTTTCCAGTGATAACTGATTAAATACACTGTGATTTTCCTCTTCGCTTTAGCTTGCCTTCAATTGCTCATGCCTTTTCTTTGGCTTTCTCCTTCTGATCACCTCACAAGTGCAAAATTTTATCTGCTTTCCTCATTTAACATCTTCTCTTGCAATCATAATCCTTTCCTATTCCAGCTCCTGGTCTCTCTTGCACTTCCTTCCATCTCTCCCCCTCTCTTTTTCTAATGTTTTCTTGTCTGTTTCTCCTCCCAGCACAAATAACCTTGATTCTATTCTTAATTCTGCTACTTCTATTCTTAATTCTGCTACTTCTACAGATTTTTCTTTCTCATGTTTGTTGGAATAAGATTCATTAGTAAGCAGATAAACACAATTTTTATAAATAAGGCAAAATACCTGAAATTATGGCCAATATTCATGTACAGGACATTGATAGAAATGTGAGCAGCATACTTTTCTCTTCAAAATCAGTGCAATGTAAGCACAGCTTTTCCAATTGATATTAAAATGTATTTTTTCTGAACTCTAGCCATTATTTCTGTTGTTACTTTCCAATATCTGTGTTATTTTTCTTTCTTTTCACTATGTACCGTTATTAATTTGGGTCTGTTTTGATTAGTTTACATTGCATTTGTGAGGTTTTCAGGTTGGGTGGGATTTAGTTTTTTCCAAAGCATCTACTCAGTTTCTTTTCTTTACATGCATTTCACTTTCTTTCAACTAATTCATCCTGCACTACCAGTGTTCTCCCTTAACAAACTACAGCTATTTCTTGCAGGCTTTATACTTGAAACATAAAAGAGCTCTTTCTTTTAGAATTATTTAGTAACATGGTCTCTACTTAGCAAATACACCCAACTAATGATTTTGGGTACTCCAGGTATGTTGCACATGCTACCTGTAAGCACACTATCTAGAGCTAGATTTTTTAATTACACCTCAGGCCTCCCCCAGTTCAGTTCCTGGCAACTGAGTTTAACTAAACTGTTTTCATCATAATTTCTAGTGACTTCATCTTAACTGCAGCTTACAGTTCTAGCAGTGAAGGCTTCCCATTCTTGGTCTGCTGGTTGTTCTTGGCACAACTACATCATTTCCGAAAATTTCACACTCATTGGCTTCAGGGTCTCCATTCTCTCCTGATTTTCCTCCACCCTCTATAACAGCTCACAAAGCTCTTTGGAGGCATCTTCATTCCACCCCAGCACTGTGAAGAGGATCAAACCCAGTGTTCTGTCAAATCCTGGGTTTGGTTCCCTAATCTTCTTCTGCCCCTGAATAATCAATCCCCTGGTGCACTTAACAACTTCATGCTCATCACTTACAGATCCACATTTCCACTCTAGGCATGAATCATTTTAGCCATGCTAACAACTCAGCCTGTCTTTCCGATGGCGCACTCTGGATGTGTAATCATCAGTGTAAGCTTAATATGGTTAATCATTCTCCCCCAGTAATTTCTTTTCCTAGCTCTGACAACGTAGTCTTGCACCATGCAAGTGTTCCAGCAAAGACAAACTTTCTACATTAAGATTTTTAATCTCATCTCATTTCTTGAGACACCTCTTATTCTTTCTTTTTAAAATTATATGAAGTTTAACCCAACCAGTCTTCTGTTTGTAGGACCCGTCACAGTCTAGGCCCTAATCTACTGACTGCATGTTTAGTCTTGAAATGCTGAGTATGAGAGGTCCTTTCAAATATCTTGTGATACAGCCACCTGTCACATTTTGAGATCTACACCTTTGCTTTCTTCTTTTGGCCTGCTTAGGTGTGCCTTCATGTGTCCCTGTAAAACGCTCCTTTATTGTGAGTACTAATTATGCTAACAGTGAGATAATTCAAGTTCCCTTTTCCTTACCAGACCATGTTCCACTGTTATGTTTTTGGGTTACTCTTAGATTATAAGCTCCAACAGGAGACAACCACCTTGACAGAAAAGGGGTTTATGGTACCTGAGTGAAAATTCTAATTTTAATAGAAATACATGCAAATTAATCATATCTTGTCCTTGTATTATTCTACTGTACAGAGTTCCTAGATACTATAATCCTTCTGTAAATTACACATTTTCTAAATAAAAACTAATTCTAAAGTACCCTGTCTGAGATCTGTAAGTTCTTGCACATTTCTAATAATTTTGTACCAAATTATATATTTTAATCTTATTTACTTACTAGAGCAGATGCATCCCATATTCTACAACAGTCAAGTAAAATGAGTACATACAAGAAGTATTCTCAGTCTGGAAACCTGGGAAATCAATAAGCAATTAATAAATACCATTTAAGTATTAATACAATACAAATTAAGAGTTCGGAGGAGCTCCCTAACACTTATACCTGAGCAGATTTATTTTAAAATACTTTTTTTATAAATCAGCATCCAGTGCATTGCAGAGATAATGTCTACATATGCCACTATTGGAATATTATATGAGTGCCAAGTGAAGTGACTATGCTGTTGCATGAGCAGAAAAAAAAAAGCTTTTTGCATATAGAGATTTATTTAAACAGTGAAGATTCTTGATCTATATATGAAATTTTGTAACAGTGTAATTGGAAAGAACTGCTACAGAGGAATATCCTAAAATTGCTAGAAAATAAAAATGTGAATTGGTAACTAAAGAACATTTATAAATACACCATGTAACCACTTTACTGTACAGAAACATATGTAAGAAATTTAGGAAAAGGTGACAATGATAGAAATAGCTTAAGGAAATAGAAATTCTGCATATTATGCAAACTTCTTAAGAAGCAGAAGTAATTTGACTTTTAGATTTTTTTTTCTGAATTTAAATTAATGGGTTTGCTTTCATTAAATGCTGTATGGCACCGATATATTTAATGTAACACTACACTCTGCTGAGTGACACAGCTGATTTGTTTAAGGAGGTGCCAAGATAAGGAAAATAAAAGAAACCTGTGCTTTTCACCTTTCGGGGGAGTTCTTACAGGATCCAAAATTGATCAGCATTTTAATCAACATTTCATTATTTCTTAATACATCTTCTGTTGTCACCTACCTTATAGTTTTCATAAGATGGGAAAAAAACCAGCACTGTGCTTTTTCTAGTCCTTCATCTATAGATCAAACCACTAACAAACTATCAAACACTTCCATTATCATTCAGCTAGAAAATTATATTTTAGTCTAAAGATCTTGTGAAAAAAAATAGAAAAACTTCCTTGGACCTGGAAATAAATATGGCAAGAATGGGTTTGATTTCTAGATATATTCACAAGCAGCTGAGCTACACAGTCTGATTCCTGTCATACTGTACCTGCCCATGTATTGGCACATATATAGATACAGATATCTTCCCTGCTTAATGTCTCACCAGTCTGTGACCCAATCTGGTACATGAAATTTCTACATCCCAACTAGTAAACCTAAGATTTATTTTTTAATTCTGCAAATATCAGAGGCTTCCTCTCTCTCTCTCTCTTTCATCTGATGAAATCCCAACATATTCACTCAGCTTTTCTCCACTGCTTTATGAGGCAAAAGTTCCCATCACTTTCACAACTTGCATTCACCAACTTTCCAAACTCATTATTTTCAGGGAGTAGGACCAAGATGGCCAGCTTGTTTCACCATGGGACAACTAGCAGGCTTAGGTCTCAAGTCTACAGGTCTTCTAAGTTCAGTTACATCTACTGGTGTGCACTGAAGATTGCCTACAGAGATGCCTTAGTTTCTCTGAAGCAATCTCTAGGTCTTTTACCCTGCTCACCTCTTGTCCAGCTGCCTGGGACTCCCCCAGCTGTGGCTGAATGTGGATTTCCCCCTAAATGGGGAAGTTCCCCAGAAGAGACAGGACTCACAAAGAAATAAATGCACGTCTCCAGTTGTACTGAGCATCGAAAAGATTCCCCAAGGGACTAACAGAGGGACAATTATTTTCTTCCCATGAATAACCTCCTCTCTGAATCTTGTGTTCACACTTCAGAAAGAAGAAAAAAAACCAACACAAAAATCAAAGACTGAAAAATAAGTACAAATCTCAATAGTCTAGCAGAGCATGCATAGTCAGAAGTAGAAGCAGGGATAGAGGATCATACATGCAGATATGACATTTCTGCCTGATACTGGTTTTGAGAAAATGGCCTGGACTTCTGGGAGCTCAACCTCAATAAATGCTGAGGAAAACCTGAGGACCACATTCTGCTCTATCACACTTGAGAAGCAGAGAGGAGAGATGAAACTCTTAGGAAAACTGAAACAGTGACAGACGGCACACGTAACAACTTTTAGATCCAGCCCAAGATATCTCTGGAGGAAGTAACTCAGAACAAGAGGACAGGATAGGTCAGTCCAACTGACCTTGGAAGGGGTCTGGCTGTGTCTGCAGAAGCATTTTTGTTGTTAATAATGCTCCTCTTATGAAACTGCTGCCCTGTTGCTTAGCCTGATTACAACACATGAATCCAGTCCTACTTCTGGAAGAGTCAATAGGAGTTTGACATCAGTGGGATCATGAAAATTGAGATCCATGCTACACCAGACATTGTTCTACTGCATTTAGTTTAACCTCACTGAAATATGGATGAGGGCAGAAGAAAATCTCCTCATTTGGTGCAATTTTTTCTCTAGTATCTACTACTTTGAAATTTCCCTTTGTGTTCCACTTTATACTATGTTCTGTCCTCACAATTCACAGACTTTCTATTCTTCATATTCTTCTTCTTTCATTTTGGTTTAATGATTCAGCTGCATCTTCTTTGGGGTCAAGAACAGCTTCACATGATATGATGTATGCAACGTGGGCACATTTACAGGAACTTGGAAGCATTTCTATAAACATTCCTATCAAGAAAAAACATTTTAAAACAGAATTTGGGGTAGAGTTTTTGGGGTTTTTTTCAGATTAAGTAGTTTCACAGAGTGTCTTCAGTGGTTTCCCTTTGTAGAAAGAAAGAAACTAAAAATAATCATTATTAAAGCTTAATGGTAAAATCTGAATAGTTTCAGAACAACCTTTAATTACCTCAGTGCTTTTTGTGTCTGATAGTGACATCTTTTGTTTACACTGAAGTAGTGCAACCAATACCCTTTACTTTGGATTACTGCTTTGAAGGGTAAGCTTTGTAGCTGCAATTCAGTGGATGTACATTACATAGCGTGAATTCTTTCACCCAGAATTCCAGTTTTGCCTTTTCTCTTGTGTTAGTATGAAATGAAGATTCAGACAAACACCGAAATTAATAACTTACATATTCTGTATCTGAACCAGATTCTGAAGTTTCCCACTTGACATCCTACTTCCTTCCTTGTGTCTACATTGCATGTTGAGAAAAAAAATTTCTACTAGATCCTTATCCCACAGATACTAATCCATGCTAAGTTATTACTTTCTCCCCCTATTACTTTCTCATGACTGAGAAAGAGCCACAGGGGGAAAAAATCTGTATTAATAGTTTCTTGTGGGTGTCTGTCAATATATCTTGTCACAGTCTAAATCAGGGACTGACTTTTGTGTGAAGAAGACGAAAATTAAAGAAATTTAAAATGCAGGACATGAATCTCAATAACTCAATTTTAATATTCTCTTCTTTTGCATGTACAGATATTTTAATAGTAACTTAATTACCAAAGAAGAAATGAACTTCAATCAATTATGGAACCGGAAATCCTGGAAGGTAAAAATGCTGGTCAGAGTAAAACAGTTATTTTTCTATTTTGCACTAAGAAACATTTTTATTTTTAAAAAAGACAATAAAGCAGTAAAACGAATATCAGTTAGAGACTGAATATGACTTTACCCACACCAGTCTTGCCTGGAGAAATTTGGGTTCATATTATGATCTCCTTCTCTTCAGATTGATGAAATAAGCAGTGAACAAACAATATAATGGAATATTTAGACCCATGGCAAAGAAATATCACTCTTGTGCCAGGTAGTGCAGCGAGATCAATGTGCAGGTGTTCATGTCAAGCCTTTTCAACTGTAATCTGTTTGTAGTCCCTCTCCTAGAGTCTTGCTCCATTGTGGATTTGAACACACCAAAAAATCTCAGTGAAAAAACAGCCCAGATCCAGGTAGTAATCATGCCAAATGACCGTGCCTTGGTTTACCTCAGTGAAAGACTCAAGTCAAGCTCTGCAAGAGCATCAGAATGCACCTTTTGTTTAGCCTGACATGCAGCCTGAGCCTGCTGTTGCCATACCAATCTTTAGTACCTAACTTTTTTCAAACTGCTAGGCAGCATGTTGGAATACTAAATGCCATAGCAAGAGTAAATGTTGCATGGTTTCATTCAAAAATGCTTACATTGTATCTTCAAATAACTTTGCCATGTGTAGCACAGCCATGGGTGAAACCGGCAGCTGCCTCTAGTCTAATGCTCCTATACCAAAATCCCTCAACAGATTTGACTCTTCTTCTCCACCATCTGCTGCTCTGTTCCCCCCTCTACAAGTCACCCTGTTCTAAGGGCAAATGCCCAGAGACCTCTGCTGCCCCATTCATATGTCCTCCAGTTGTCACCAACAAATAAGGATTTATTTTCAGGCTTCAGACAGGTGAACCTTTCTTTCTCCAGCCACAATGTGTTTCTTACTCCTGGAAACCAGTATCTGTGTGGCAAGTGAATAGTCTGCTAGGTTTTTTGCCACTTGAACCCAAATGCAAAACCAGAAGAAACAGCCAAATTCTCTACTTCCCTAAGTGGCCACACTGACCTGTCAACCAGATTGTGCAAAGCATTTGTACCCACACAAAAAGAGTGGAAAATTTCTACAGTGCAGTACTAGGTTAAGAAAAGGGATCCCCTTCCAACTGTATGTGCAAGTCTACTCTGCTCTGAAAACTTTTCTGAGTGGGAGTAGTGAGATGAGGCAGAAAGCTGGCTTAGCTCCTGAGAGTGCCAGATGGGTACTGGAGAGAAAGCTTGTGATGAGATGCAAGCCATGGAGAACAACTTTCCAGGAAGGGAAAGTCCCAGAAACTACCGTCAGGAAAAAAGGCCTGTGGGAAAAGCAAGTCACAGTCTTTTCCAACCAAAATTAGCCTCACTTAAGGTATCATTGAATATTCACTCTCTTGTTGTCCTGAAACACCAAAGGGAATGACCAACTACCAGATACAGATGGGGGTAACCAAGCATCTTACATTTTCCAAAACCTTTGAGATAATCTATATGCTGTTCCTTTATGCCCATGTCAAACTTCTTCTAAAGAAATTCCATCAACACTTTAGGGTTCACACAAACTATTTGCTATTGATATAAACAGCAGTTCATCTACTTGTTGTAGCAGGGCCACAGTGATTTTTCAAATCACTTCAGATTGGGAAACACACCAGATAATGACAGCTATTTAAAGAAACACCACACAATTTCTACACACTAACCAGGAAGCAGATTCCTCCTTCACACAGAATGAAAAACAGAATCCTCTCACACAGAATGAAAACAAAACAGGGCCACTTCCACAGCAGGGCCACTTCTATTTTCTTTGCTGTCATCAGTTTGTTGACTGGTCCTTGAGAAACTTCTTTTTACAACATTGCATTTTGCTGTCATTCTATTACCTCCCACTCAAAACCTGGAGGAAAGCACAAAATGATTAAAAATGATCTCAAATTTGTAGCACTTGCAAGACGTCCAAAGCTGTTTTGCCATAGCTTTCCTCTGAATAGTGCTGGGCAACTTGTTTCATCATTGTGCCGAGTCTAATGCAAGAACAATTTATTTTTCACCAGAGTACAGTAATATCAAATAATATGCTAATGGAGTAATTCAAATACCATAAAACAAACATAAAATTTTGTTTACAGCCTTTTATGTGCTCTTCAAAGGAAAAGTCCAGGTGGGGGGAAGAGGGGTTGTCCTGCATTGGGGGCCAAGTGGTAACATTTAGGAGTTTTCCATCATTAATAACCTCATCATGACCTGTGAGCTGCAGGGAGCATACACAGCGCCTTTATCATCCTTGTTACCTATTGCCTCTCACTTGCAGAGGATGTGGGTGCTGTGGGTTACCAGAAAATGTTGGTAGAATATGTTCCTCTTGCTTGAGAGCACAGTTCACAGTGAAACCAACTGTTCATGAACAATTCCGTACCACAGTCTTGGACTTCATTCATATCTGCATGGGAGTTATCAAGCAAGCCAAAATGCAAGTGCAGGGATTGGGACCTGCACAGGAGCACTCTTGTCTCCAAGGCAGCCTCTCTTCAGGAACAATGAGCAGAAAACACTGTTCTACTGCCCTGTGAAGGAGTGAAAATACATCAGGGATCTTCTGTCAGTTTTGGCAAATGCTGGCTGTAAAAGTCAGTGTGGTGGTCAATTCAAACCGTTAGTTACAGATTCCCATTTAAATCAACTTGAAATAAAATTGAAGTGCAATTTCATTCAGAACTTTCTTCTGTAGCTGACTGGATACCATCATTCAGCACATTAAATATTATTTATCATCCTAAATTTACATACCTAATTGACCTTACTGTATATTTGTAATATTTTAAAAAACAGTGGTTATTGAGTCTCCCAAGTGATCTCCATGAAATCAAATTTTCTAATAATGTGAGGGAGGAAAATAAATTGTTTAGAAAGCAAACTCTGTAGGCCCTACAAATAAAAAACTGAAGAACTACAGTTCTAGATGGAGGAAAAAACCTCTCTGTAAAAAGTATCTGGGAGTCCACCAAGCAGCAAGGAAAGGTCCAAGGTCACAGAACAAGTAGAAATGCACTGATTTCAGTTCAAGTTTTTTTAGTTTTGTATGCAGTCAATGCATCGAGCTTTTGGACCTTTTAGAAATATGTATGATATAAATTTAGGGGAAATGGCTACCTCATCTTTGCTGCATTTGCTAAACGTAAATATTTAGCAAAAAATTCTACTTTGGAAAAAACCAAAGATAATTCTGTGCTTCAGTGCAGGCTGTATACTCTGTGCTTTGCCTTTATTACATATAAGAGTACACACTTTCCATGTAAGTACAGACATATGCACATATATGTAGTGAACTAAAAGGAAAAGAAGTTTGCAGAAAATTAAGCCAAATTTGTGTGACTGGAGATGTGATGGTTTTAACCTTACATACTATCTCAGTGGAGACTTGGGTATGAATAAACTATGCCTGGCACACACCTGAAGCAACAAGGCAAGAAATGATGTCTTCTGTAATATCTGTAACATACCCAGTCGTCTAACTGCGCAGGAAGAATGGGAGGGATAATGGGTTTCCTGAAGCCAATATACCAGAGGGCAAATTTTTTCACATGCCTCTAAACAAGAGGTGTCTTTAAGGGTCTAGATTTGCTTCACCATCAAGTGGGGACTTCCCTTGCTGGGGAAATCCCTAGCTTCCCTATCACAGTGATTTTCCAGCCAGGTCTGAAAGGGACTAAAGTAGCACCTACATATCAGACCCTTGACATTAAATTGAATGAATTACAGAAAGTTCAATGAAAAATTTCTTAGTACACTGCATGTGTGTAAAAAAACCAAAAACAAAACAACCACCCACAAAAGGCAGCCCATCAGTACACCACTATCCTATTTCTGATCTGTCTCTGACATCGACATTCAGCTTCCTATGGTGAGCACAGAAGTAATTGGCAGAAGTTCAATTTGTATAAATTGTAACATATCAGCAATACAGTATAACTTCATGCAAAACATCAGCAGCAGACTTCCTCCTAGTAACAGTCACAAGATGAACTCAAGAAAGATCAAGAGGAAATCATACTGGTTTAATTTTTTAAAAGAACAATTAGAAAATTCACTAGAAGACAGTGTTAGCCTTTAAAAAAAGGACATTATAAGATTTTAGGACCTTTTTTTTTTAATTTGGTTTCAAAATAGATTACTAGAGTTTTGATGTAGGCTTCATACCATGTTTATCTCCCCACACACTTCTAGAATTCCTTCAAACCACAAATCAGTTTCTTAAGAGATGAGCTTTTTAGCTTTTCCCCTCTCTTCTCCAAACTCAGCCATTCCAACCCAGAGGGCTTGTGTTTCAAGGCAGTTAGACTTTACACTCATCAGTGAACTTGAGATTTGCTGTTACCAGGATATACCTCTGTATTCAGGCAAAGCTCTTCTAAAGCAATAGAACAACAAGAAGGCAGTAAAATTGATACAAGACAGCAGGATGTACCCTGCTCAGATTTTTGAGGCAAAATTACGGATCTTGGCATTTTCTCAGAAATTTGGATTAAAATCACAATATAGGTGTGGTAAATTCACTGCCTTGCTAGAAAAGCTGACACAGAATCCCATTGCTGGGACCATGCTGGGCCCAGGGAGCATTGGTAGGGAATATAAGAGCAGTAAAATCAGAACTGTACAGCTTCACTCAACTTCTGAAAAATTAAAGGAAAATATGTTATGCATAAAGTTCAGGAAGGATATCCAAATTGCCAATTTTGTCTTGTTCAAAGCCCCGGAAAGCAAGGCAGGTTACTGATGAAGGGATGGGTGTACTCAGAGAGGCAGCAACCATCAGAGAAACAGCAGCAATTGCTTCCACCATTCTTTTGTTGCCCAAGAGCATCTGAGCTTTCCTAAGCTCCACCATATTTCATCTCCCAATTCTTCCATCTTTATCTACTCCTACCCAGCCTTGACATCCTTGGGCTAGTACTGGCACTGGGCTGCTCCTGGACAACATGTTGGTAAGTCACTGCAGGGAACATCATGGCACTACTCTTGTGTGAAACATTCTGGGTCACCAAAAAGGGAAGGGTTTTCTAACCAGGCATGGAAATGAAACAATGCCCAGTCACAGAATACAGATACAAGAAAATGAAGGCTCAAACAGATCTTGAAGAAAGGGAGGCCCACAGGCTTGGTGGTACTTTTGTTACTCATAATGTAATTTCATTATGTATGTGGTCCCTTTGCTTTCTTTCATAACTTCCTTTTCAAAAGCTTGTACAATACACGTGCTAAGATACCACACTACTCTTACATTGGGAGCAGCTTCTACTTGGCTGCCAGACTCCTCAGGATCTGTCCCTTTTTAATCCCTTCATGCAGCCTCCCCCTTTTTTGTTAGATTTTCTAAGTGAGCTCAAAGTCTATTCTCTTCAGACTCCTTCAGCATAACCCTCAGCAAAGCAAATACAAAGCCAAACAAATCCCAAAGTATTCAGCAGGACTTAGATACTACCACAGCAGCCCAGCAGAGGAAGGAAGGAAGGAAGCACAGGACTTTTAAACAACTTCTCCTTTTTCACAAGCTCTTCCTGCAAGAGCTTTTGCAAGCCAGCATTGTAAAGTGAGAAGATGCAGAATCAGGCTGCAGTGTGATGCAATCAATTCACTACACTGGATTTTCACACATAGTGTTCAGTATTAAGGCAGGTACTTTGAAAAACTTTTTGCTGTATGCTTTTTTCCCCCCCTGGTAGTTACATGGAAAAGACACTACAGAACAGACCTGATCTCAACTCCTCTATAACAGCTTCTCCATAAAGTGTGGACTGACAGAGATTGTGAGATGTCTGTTTTGTAATAGAGACAATTACCAGGAGTCTTATTATTATTTATTAGGAATATTAAACTACAGTGTTCCATGGATCAAATCCTACAGAGGCAGCTGCTGGGGAGGTACATCCACTGAAGCTCTGTCACTAGGTTCCTGACAGATTTGGCAACAGAAGTTCAAATCCCAAAAAATTCAGCTCATCCTTCCATCTTTCAGATTACAAAGATGAGATAAAGATGTGAGACTTTCTCTGAATATGCCTTCACTTTCAAGGTAGAGTTCTGGAATACAGACACTGAGATATAACTTCACTAAAAACTGGGTTAAAATATTTTGGCTTCTCTTTTATAGAGGAGGTGTCTATAATTGCAGCTGCACTTAGACTGTCTGCAGTAACTGTTGCATAGCTATTTTAATTAATGCTAATCTAGGCCCTCTTAAATTGTGTAAGTATTTCTGACATTAAAAAAACTGCCAGTAAAATTTAAGATATTTATGCATGTAACAGAAATGGCATCTTGGACTGCATATATTGGCTTTATAAACACAGGCTATCAAACAGTAAAAGTTGACATTACATACTGAGGTAACTTGGCCGAGTGCTTAAACCTTGTACCCCACAAATGTTAAGAGTAAATAAAGACTTGTACCCAATTTATGATGAGTCTTTCTGTAGACGAAACAATCATTTATTATCAATAGCGAAGATTTATATGCAAGACTCACAGTCTTAGTTTCATGCAAGTTATTTAGTTTTGATTCTGGATCTTACAGAAGGCTTGTTCTTGGTTTTCAAGCTGACAGCTGTTTTCCTCTTAGTCCTGTACTATCTCTGAATGCAGCAAAGGTTGCTCTATTTGGAAAATCTCGTACAGAGGGAAACTAAGGCTCACTTTCTCTTCTTTCACATTGCATGACATCACTTAGATACAATCATTTCTCTCCACACACCCACATTTTTCATTTAAGAACTAAAATTTTTACTATGATTTGGCACATGATATTGCACAGTCCTAGGCTCCTGGAAAAACAGAGTTAATCTTTAAAGCCCAAACTCGCACAAGCTGCAGCTCAACCCTTGGCTCTCCATGTGTCTTTCTAACTCTAGGGAAAGTCAGAGAAAACCTTCCTGAGCGGCATCTCTAACACATGGCAGCACTGCTGCAACATTTTTATATTTTTAGATGCTGCTGGCTCTGAGCCGTCTCACCCTTTACACAACACATCCCGTAGCACAGAGGGGTTAGCATCTTGTCTAACACACTTTCAGCCTGAAACTATTCTTCTACACAGCCCTCACCTGTGAGTTCTGCTGGGGGCCAGGAAAAAATGATGCTGTCTAGACATCTGACTAGACCACTGCCATTTCCTTCTCATCACACAGATTCTCCACCCCAAGAAGAGATCGCAGTGGGGTTTAGAGGAAGGTGAACAGTACAACTGTTCAGTACAGCTGCTGAGTAGGATGATATGGATACAAAAAAGTTGCCAGCAAGGTGCTCGCACACACAGATCTTGGAGGAATACACAAGTGAGCATTCCCACATCTGTTTCAAACAAATGGTGTTTTCATAATCTTTTACATGAATCCCAGCATGTAATTGTAAGCAGGCAGTTTTCCAAAATACAGTTGTGTTGTGGAAGTGAGAAAGCAAATAATCAATGCGATGTACTACACAAAGAACTATTATGGTGTCATTCTTCTCCAGAGACCTTTCAACATAGTGAAAGAGTGATTTTAGGTTTTATACTGCTCCAGGGTGGCAAGTCAAGCAAGGAGTTTGGATATGGCAATCAAAAGGAAATTGAAATTTGTCTTTGAGAACAAGACTTTCCAGAAGCAGTGTCATGAAGAGAGAACATGGGCATTAGAAAGTCAAGTATCAGCCCTTATCAGAAACCATAAGAAGAGCTTTAGGAGTATTACCTGCCATGTGTGTGCACACAAAGAAATTAGTCACCACATCACTAGGGATGAAACAATTACAATTAGTGAACACTGAAGGCAATTTATTAACACAGCCTTACTCCAAGTCATGCCCCAGCACACGTAAGGCTCAGCAAAAGCCTGGCATGTTTCCAGCAGGCCTGAAAACACCACCATGCTTCAGAACATAGTGCTGGGAAGAATGGTTTGACTAAATGCCTCTGCAGCATAACCACCGACACCTACGAGGTTGTGCAAGCAGCTCAGGGTTTGTTCTATGATACTGTTAGAGCAATGCTCAGAGAAATTCAAGTGTGATCCATAAACCATTAGGTTATGTATTCAATTATATCCAAACCTGCCCGTGCTCAAACAGATGAAGTAAGAAATTTGAAGTCTGCCATGGAACAGAGATGTTTGAAGGAGAGCGGTGTAGGCACATCCTGGTTAAAGGTTTTGGTAGAAAAAAAAAGGTAAGAAATTGGTTTCTGTTAGTCCCAGGTTAAATGTTCCAGCTCAAATCCTATCATATCACTAATAAAGCAGATGATAGTTATCCACAGAGGTTTCTATTACCTTATTATTTTTTTAAACTCAATTCCATGACTCATTTACACAGCCCAGGAACACGTAGTGTATGTTCTTGTTCCCATTTGTCTCATATTTCTGTTTATACTTTCATATCCTTTCTTACAGTTAAAATAAGCTCGATTGAGGAGATAACCTTATTATGTGGCAGCAAGGCCTTCTAAGATCAGCTCTAAACCACCATTATAATTTACAGCTCTGCTGTGGAGCAACATTCAGTCACAACAAAGGTGTTCATGAGCAGAGAGCACTCAAACCCATGACCCCTTCTCAAGTCGGGGAGGTGCGGGGAGGAGGCAATGCTGTCAGCCTGCATATCACTTGTGAACTGTGATTCCCCAGAGAAACAGCAGCAGCAGGGGAGACGCCCTTCCTCCCCTCACTCTCCTGGAACACTCATCTTGGGCACTAGCCTACCTTCTGAAATAAGCATTCATGATAACCAGCATTTTCATAACTTTAGCCTTAAAGCCCTTCTTTTCAAAAGTAGCTTTTTGTTTCTGGGTACCCAATCTGAGCATGCTCTCATGAGTGCCTATTGCCAAGGATCCTCTAAGGAATATGCTGAGATGGAGGCTGAGTGGCCCTTTGGCACTCCCTCCCCATCTGTTTCAAGATAGGCATCCAAAAATCAAGATAAGTGAACTTAAGTGAATGACTGTTCAAAACAGGAGTCTATACAACTTTCCCCTGGCCAAGGAGATTGTCCGTGGAAGATATTAATTGTTCTTACTTCCCAGACTTGCACATATTCCCCTAACTGTCCTACCTCTAAACCACAATAATTTTTCATATTTGTATACTCACTATCACAAACACTAATGCACACTTTTCCAGGAACAATTGTGCTATAATTGCAGTAGTTGGAGCAGGGGAAGAAATTAAAGATATCCTGCTATGCTATCTTCCCCCAAGGTAAAACTGCAGTAATGAGGGATTCTGTGATGGGACAGAGCAATTAAAAGAAAAAAAAAAAAAAAGCTATGATGCCTCTTTACCCAATAATGTATGGAGAATCCTTTAGTTCAGTGTTTGAGTTTGCAGAGAGAGAAGAGGGAAAGGAACTTAGCTATCTTTCAATTTTCTACTTGGGGTTTTGCTGTAAGCTTTGACTGCTGCTACATTATTCGTCAGGCTGAGCCCCTGAACCACAGAAATTAATCCCAGAACAAACTATTTTGGCTTGTGAGGTGGTGTGAACACAGGATGCTAGATGACAATAGGCCACAGAAAAGGTCAAAAAACCCAGTGGGGGAAGCAATGCACATGTTGAGTGCTGTGAGAGTCATGCTGAGTAGCTGCACGGATAACTGAGTTTGGGGGATTTCTCAGCTCTGCTCATTGCTCTTGGGGTTTGCAATACTGCAGGTAGCAAAGAAGAAAAGGGGAGCAGAAAGGGCTGGGCAGCACAGATGTATGGCAAGGAAGTAATTCTCAGATGTGAGGGCTCTGTGACAGCAGTGGTGGATCTGCACGACTAGTTAGGGTGCTGCAGGGAAGTAAGTTTGTGCTTGTGCCTTTTGCGTAGGAGGTCTGGGAGCAAATGGGGATACCCCACAGCAACATGAAAAAAAGAAGTATGCATATAGCTATATGACTAATGCCACTCAGTGCATGGGACAGTCCTCTCTGAGCCATACATAAGTCTTTGCCAACTGTGTCATGCAGACCAATCTAGAAGCAATCTGAAGTAATGGGGCACACTGAGTTGTGTGCATTTTAGTTCACATTATAGCAACAAACTTAATATGTCTCAAGCCAGAACTCCCAAAACACTAAGCACAGGCAAATAATTGAATTAACAACAATTTGTATGAATAAGCAATTTTGCATCACTCTAACCTCCACTCTGCCAATTGCCAAAACCTTGTATTGGTCACTTCTGTAAAACTGTAACATTCTACCCTTTGGGCAGCTTACCAAACTGGGTTCTGCACGTGCACTGGAAGAACACCTCCATATGTGGGACCACCTTCCTCCTCTCTGTGCATGGGGAGGAGGCACATAGGGGTGTCGGTTACATTTCTGTGAAGATTACACTTTCACACCTCTGATGACTGGGATCCCGAGAGGGCGGGAGTAGCTATCAGATACAGTAACACTCCAGCCCTGCAAAGCCTTACATTGTATATTAATATCATAAACCTAGTATTTATCTGAGAGAATCACAGCCCATGAGCAGTCCATTGCAGCGCTTGGGCCCTGACCTATCAGGGGCTGAGAGGTGGGGATACAAGCAGTCATTTTCCAGAGGGCCACCAGCCAAACCCCAGCTGCTCCTCAGTACAGCCCCTTTGCTGCCTGCAGCCTGCACTGGGGCCATTGACAGAGAGAAGAGCCAACATGGACATCCAGGCAAACAGGCTTCAGACTTGGGAGTCACAGGGCCACAGAAAGATAGATTATCTGCAGCTAGCCAACAGTAATGCAAAAACAAGTAATATCCAGAATATGTCTTGAATCATTTGCTTCCCCAACCATTTTGGTACATCCCAAGGGGAAAACTACCAACAGGCCTCCACTCCCATACACAGAGGTCGGCACATATCTTTTCCCAAGTGTGTACGTGCTGATTATTTTTTCCCCTTCTATGCTACAGCCCAGTGATTAAGACTGGAATTGAAACTCTGTCTCCCTGGAGAGAATTTTATCACGGGTTTCACACTTCAGGGCACCTCAGCCACCAAGCCCCATGAAACTGCACAAGAGCGGGAGATGAGGATGGGGGTAAGGCAAGGCACCTCCGTGCAGGAGAAACTCCCGCCCGCAGAAGAGAGCTGAGGTAGCAGCAGCAGTTCTTGCACAGCACGGCTGTGGCCTGCTGGCTGGCCCTGGGAGTGCAGAGAGAAGTTTGGATCCAGCTCTGGCTGCAGGGACTTTCCCTGTGTTTCACGCTACACAGTCATTACCTATAAAATTCCAGGTCAAATCCTAAGTCAGAAAGTTTGCTCCAGGTGGATTTTGAGCATAACAGATTGGACAACACATAATTTAAAGGACTGAAATTTTGCCCATAGGCAAACTGGAGGGGGCTGTTTCTTTTAGTTAAGTCTCCCTTGGTCTCTAAGCATCAGTTTGCCTATCCATCAAACATAAATCATTACTCTTCTTTTGTATCAATTACCATGATGATGATATCTGTTCTATAAGTAGACTGTTACATGCATGGGTGAAACCCAAGATACCTAGATTCTTTATCTGACATATAAAACTGACCTAGAAAGGATGGTGGAAGTAACAACATAGCTGCTTAGCAGAGCAAACACAAAGAAACCTGGCAAACACAAGAAAGATTTTTATTCATTCCTATCTGTTTTGCAACTGCCCGGACAAGGGAGAAAACACACTGGTATGGGAGTGGATCTGCTGCTCCGCGCGGCTCAAGGTTTTTAAAGCATCTCACGGTGCCGTTCTCGGCTCTCCAGCACCCTCAGCTGGGCTTCGGTGGGGCAAGCGCCATCCTGACTATTCTGTCGCTCACAACAAGCTCAATTAGTTGTTGTCAGAGCACTAAAGAAAATCAAACGTTGCTTTGCTCCTATTGAAGCCTTAGAGAGTCTGGTTTTGGCAGAAATCCAGAGGGGCCTCACCCCAGAATTATGTCCCCTGCATAACATGATTCTTTTGAACTTTAGCTAAGTAGTTGTATTTGTTTTGAAGCCAATTGTCACTCAGCTGCTCACTATTTTCAATGCCAAATTGTTAATCTTGAGCCTGGGCAGGACACTGTGTGTTAAAACAATTTTCCTTTGATGACTGTTTTACCAGGATGGCTAGCACTCAGATCACGGGATGGTGTGTTCCTGTACAGGACTTGATCCCATATTATAGCTTGATTCCAAGTCAATGAAAGGCTGAACAGTAACTGGAAAGCAATCACCAAGTTACTGTCATGGATATGTCCCACAACAAGCTGCCAGGATGAGGTCATGGCACACTGAGCAAGTGGGTGCTCCCTCTTCATTTCCCTGGCTTTTCTCCCCATGTGGTTTGCAGGTGCACAGAGTGACCTGTCAGCACATGTTTCAGACTAGTACTCTGGCATGTAAGAGGAACCTGTAAAAAGTCCTTTGGAAAGAATATGTCATACTAGTTGTTTCTGAAGTACATTATGTCACACATGTCGCTGAACTCACCAGAGGCAGCACCTTATGTACCTCCTGCTGCCTCTCTGTGGTTGATCTGCTGTATAGAATTGTTATCCCCCACCACAACAGACTTCAGCCAGCGGCTGGGCTCCTTTCCAGCATTGTTTTTCAAAGCTAAAGAAGCATCAGCTTGAAAATGAAAACAGAATGCCAACGTGATGTATGACCTTTCCTCCATAATAGACAAATGTAAATCTTACATTAGGGATAGAAAGCAATTTTGATGCACAATGACTATTGAAACGGGTCTCCCAAGTTTTTGTTTCATCTAAGGGAAGAATTATTGGCATAGAAAATCTACTTACTCCCTTCTCCACCTCTCTCCTGAAAAAACCCACACCCTTTAAAACTCTGTTTCAAACTTGTGTTCAAAGTCAAAAAGATAGAGCTGTAGAATATCAGCAGATTTTAAAGTATCTTCTCAGGAAGCTATGCTTAGATGCGTTCAAGTTTTTTAATATCACAGCTAATGCATTGCCATTCTCAGTTCAAATATTCCATGAAGCACCTTGCCCTGAAATTAAACTGCTTATTTATTACCTCTTTAAGTACCAGTTAATATTAATTTCACTCTATATTTATATTCAATATTCCACAAGTAGTTGAGGGAGAATGCAGGCACTTCCTATTGCCTTTTGCTATCACAAATGGGACAAAGATAGACAATCACATTTAGCAAAGATTCTCATTATTCAAATGCAAAGACAAATCCTAGATCTGCTGTGCTTTACCCACAAAGACTGAGTTCATAGTCAATCTGAAATTTCAGCCTTTCTTCAAGAGAGTATCTCAGGCCAGATTTCTCAATCAAAAATTACAGAAGGGATTAACAATTTGAAAGTAACAAATTTTTATTTGAATGAACTAGTCCTCTTATCTCCTGGCAAAAATCTGCTTGCAGAAGTGGCAATGAAGTTTCAACCAGATAAAACCCTTAGATAGATATTTCATTTCTATACTTTCATAGTGTTAAGTATTTAACATCACAAAGTTTAAAATAAGCTAAACAACTAAGAGGTAATAAGAGATGTTTCTTGGGACACTATCCCTGTTTCTGATTTGCTTTTGATTTAGAGCCTGTACTATAGACTTGTTAACCCCAGAGGTTACCATTTTCAATTTCTGTTACTCATTAGCATACAGACAAGCTGAGAAGAAAACAGGTCACAGTGAGAGGCTGTTAGTCACACAGTCCTCCTGCTTCCTTCCTTCCTGTTGCACAAGCCTGTCAACTTTTCTGCTCTATGGAGAAAGATCAATACAAGAGCAACTGTTGTCTTTATTACCTGACAAAACAAGTCTAGGTATAGCTATGGTGTTATTGTGACACATAAGGGGGTGCAGACCAATGCAAACATATTTTCTTTCGGATATTACTTCTCAGTTTCTCTTTTTCCCTGCCTTTTCAGTGCAGAATCAGAGTACTCACTGGTTAGAACTGTTCTCCCAGTGGCTGTGTTCTCTGCAAAAGTCACAGAAAATTAATATTAAACAGGCATTCTCTTACACTAACGATTTGTTAGCGTCGTTTTTCCTTGATGCTTATTATCACTGGCAACAAAGGTTCTTAAAACATTTTGTCTGGCTCAGAACTTGCATTAAGGATTAAATGCTCATCCTTGGTGGAGGCTTAACTTCTGTGAAGGTAAACCCTCGCACTGGGCGCTAGAGGGCACAGTAAATATCCTTTAGATACACAGTATCTAAAAATGTTAATATACCACTCCAGAAACGGAACAATGTATACAATAAACTTCTTATTACCTGTAGGAAAAGGCATAAAAAAAGTTAAAGTGGTTCCTGCACGGTTATATTCTAATATATTTCATTTATTCTAATTAATTCCTTCTCTAAGATAGACAACCATACCTTGCACTCCAACCCACAGTATGTAATTTGTATGAAGAAAATGCACACATACACACACACACAAATGCAATATTAGCATTTCCACACAAATTATACAACAGCTATTACGGATCACAACATTGTGTGCTGTGTCATCTGATAAAGTGGGAGGGGGAAACTTTCATCTAGTTCAATTGCAGAAGAAATCAATCAACCTAAGTGCTGCATGTGTTTGTATTTTACAGTGGCATCTATAATGTCTTTGATTGTGTTTATGACTCAACTCATTGTTGGCTTGAAGCAACAAACCTGGCTGTTTCAGAGCAGTTTAGATGGAAGTGCTGAGCTCTCCCCTCCCTGATCCAGCGACAGTGGGAATGGTTCAAAGCTGCACCAGGACAGGTTCAGACTGGACATTAGGGAGCATTTCTTTACCAATCATTCAGTGTTGTTTCCCTCTAATCCACCTCAAAGGATTTATTAACAAGAAACTGGTTACCTTCACCTTCTGCAGTGGGTCACTACAGAACCCAGTTGCTGTTGCATGTTAAAAGTTTCAGCAATTCTTGACAAAAAGACTGAAGCCTTCCTGTTCCAAGGTCAACCCAGTGCCTAAGTAATAAAATGATGCCTGCTTTCTCTCTTTTTCTTCACCAAAATCCAAGATTTTTTTTTTTCTGCACTGAAATACCTTCAAAAAGAACTGATGGTGTACCCACTCCAGAATAAACAACCTGCAGTTTGATGTGGGGGTTGGTCCTTAAGAATGGGTGCTTGGTTTCCCTCAAGCTGAAGACAGGTTTAAATTCAACCCATGAACTTTCTAAATAAGTGGACCAATAAGCAAATATTGCAGCTGTACAAAAAAAAAAAAAAAAAGTCTACCCTCCTCAGCTGTGTGTCCAACCCCTGCCCCAATAAAATCAACAGAAAATCAAGTTTCTTGATTAGATTTTCAGAGAATAAAATTTATTCATCTTCTTTAGAGGGTTTCGACTACAAGTCAAGAGTAAAAGTATTTTAGATAACAGTAAGGAAGTGTACCTACAATATATCTGAAGAATAGTATTTAAGCTACAAACCTGTGCCAAATTCCTCCAATAGGTAAGTCATTCATAGAGCGCAAGGGTTGTTTCTAACCTATATGGGAACTAAGACCAGCACAGCGTTCTGAGTGGTGCTCAGGAGGTTAGACAAGTGAAAGTTATTTTTAGTCTCTGTGAACCTTAAGAGATGCTTATGGGAGACAAACCAACCCGCTGAGCCTCACTTTTAAAATAAAGGGCTTTGAGCTGACTATCACCACATAGGAGTAAAATCTTCTAATTATGACAGATAATTCCACACAGACATCAGCTCAACGCTCCATAGCAGTCAAAAAGTGAAATTTTACAGCAGGAATTATTAGGGCCACAGAGCAGAAAATCATCGGACTACTGGGTATATCCAAGGCACATCCACAGTGTGAAAACTATGTATAGAGCTGGTTCCCTCAGTTCAAGAAATGATACAGCAGAATTGGAAAATGGCAGAGAAGAGCATTAGGAAGAACTGAAAGTACAGAGCAGTTTCTGAACAGAGATCGTCCCCAAAGAAGAGTCGAGGAAAGAGGTGATTCAGCCGTCACACGCTGCAAATCCACAAAATCACCAGCGGACAGAGGGGAAGAGCACGAACTGACTCTTCATTGCCACTCACAGTACAAGAACTACAACTGAAAGGTATCAAATGAAACCAAACGCAAAGGGAAAAAAAAAAAAAAAAGCCGGGAGCCGTGGCTGCGGGCGACGGTGATCCTGATCCCGCCCCACGCTGGCGCTGCCCCAGGACCGGCCCGGCCGGGCCTCCAGGAAGACTTGGACTGGATGATCCTTGTGGGTGCCAGCTATCCAGCTCCGGATATTCCGTGCTTCTGTGAAGAGTCGGGCCCCGAGGAGCAGGTAAGGGCAGCCCGGCTTGCGCTGGGGCCGGCGCTTGGGGGGTCGTTCCGGAGCCGCTTTCCAGAGGGCGGCACGGGACCGGGAGCGGCGCGATGCACCCGGCGATTATTCTCGCACGTGTTCCTGATGTTTCTCACCAGCAAATCTCTCACTTGAGTTCCCAGGCAGTACCAGATTATCAGGAGAGAAGCTCCCCGGCACTCCCCAGCAATGGCAGGTAAGAGCAAATGCGAATGAAAACGCTGCTCGCTCCAGGCCGGGGCGCTGGGCACCTCAGCGATGGGACCCCTCTGCCGGGTTTAGTTGGGACACTGAGGAATTAGTTGTCCAAACGACTGAAACTACCTCAGTAAGTGATGCCTTGGAAAATTCCGGTCTCTGCAAACACTGTGTGTCCAAGTACCCTCAGCTCTATCAAAAGAGAAACAACCTGCAGCTTTTCAGAATCAAACTTAGCAGCTTGGGGAGCTTGCCCATCTCCAACTACTGAGCTCCCTGTTCTCTGGAAGCTGGAAGGAACAACAAATAGGTGACTGTGCCTGATATTCCAGAATAAGATGTATACAAGGGTTTAAAAAGTTTGTACACATGTTGAATTTATGGTAGCATTTAACCCAAAAGTTTTAATAGGTTTTTTTGCATAGCTCTTTTTCATGGACACTATGCATGGAGGAATAATTACCCCTTGTTATTTAGGTTAAAAATGAACTGTTGGTTCATCAAATATTCAGCTCAGCTTCTACGAGTTATCCCTGACACCCTAAACTTGCCTGTCACTTGGCAGGTGTTGCTCTGGGCTGTCCATCCAGAAGCTGTGGTCCAGAGAAACTGAGCTTAGGACATGCCTGAGTTTTGGTCTTGGCAGTCAGGAAGCAAGAGTTACATATTTTGCAGACTCTGTCATTTTCAATAATCCCTATAGATTTCACTCTCTGATTATCTACAAACAACTGCTTCCCCATACAAAATATTTCATCCTTCCTTGTTGACTCAATAGGAGGGGCAGTGTTTTGCTGATGTAGGGCAGTATGACCTGCTATGGAACTCTGTCCACTGAGTTCCACCTAGGAAAGCCCAATGTAGCACAAAATTCCTGGGCTGGGCACATCCAGCAATCAGTGCCTCCAGAGTCACTCACCGCTGCTGAGCAGGAGTCTGGCAGCTGCCACTGTCACTCTGCTTTCACTGGTTTCGTGCCCCTGGGAAAAGACACTATAGGAAGAGCAAGGAACAAGCCCCAACTCCACAAACTGTTCTGCACCTGCCTCCTAGATTCCAAATGATCTCCTGGTTTTCTTTCTGCCTCCAGGGAAGAAAGTCCTGATAGTCTATGCACATCAAGAGCCCAAGTCCTTCAACGGATCTTTGTTGAAGATCGCTGTGGAAGAATTGACCAAGCAGGGCTGCAGTGTCACCGTGTCGGATTTATACGCCATGCAGTTTGAGCCCAGAGCAACAAGAAATGACATTGTTGGTGAGACCAGCCAAAATACACCTGTTTCAAAAACCAGTGACTTGTAAACCCCCCTTCAAGTATCAGAAGACTGAAAAATGTCTCCCTGAAATCTTCCCCATGCTGTACAACCCCAACTCTCAGTCTGTCTTGAAAGGAGAGGTGCTCCAGCCCTTGGATCATGAAGAGATTAATAAGAAACTTATTTCATTAATAAGAAACTTATTCATGACCAGGCATCTGCATTTCTAAAAGTCCACTCCTGAAAACAAACTTTCTATCACTGTGAGATTACTAAGAGGGAAAGACACATTAGCACATGCCCATAATAAGTCTCTGAAGTCCATTTCTCATGGGGAGGAAATGCCTTCAGATAACAGTCTGAGACTTGCTACAGTTTAGTTCACAAGGCCACTATTGCCCCTGTCTTCTGCTAGAGACTGATGATCTGCTCATTAAATCAGTAGAGCTGGCCAATTCTGCTTCCCTATCCCTTGGTGAATTTCCTGGTTATAGACACTGGAAAGCAGCTCCATAGTGCTTACAAGTGCATGATGGCCTCAGTAAATGCTAAGGCAGAGGCAGAACAATTAACAATATTCTCTTAAATCTTCCACCAGCAGCACCAGAGTCCTGAGGCAAGCTTAGGCCATCATATTGCACTTCCTGTGTTGCTACAGGAAAGTGAAGATTTAGAACTCGAAGATACAACATTCCTCTCTATTTTAAAATCAAGTCATCATCAGCTGTGATGATGGTGAATATCTAACAAAGACAAGAACGTGGGAAAAATGGAAAGCAGTAACACAGTTTAGAACTGTAAATGGCAACCTGCATTCAGCTTTTATCTGGCTCTGATACTGGACATGGGGAAAGGAATGACTGTCCATTTCTACCCACAGGTCCCCTGCACAACTCAGAAGCGTTCAATTATGGTGTGGAGACCTGGGAAGCTTACAAGAGAGGAGGTCTGTCCAAAGACCTGGTTGAAGAGCAGAAGAAGGTACAGGAAGCAGACTTGCTGATTTTCCAGGTGATTATTTTAAACACAATTCAGTTGTGATGTTCACTTTATCTCTAGGTAGCGGTACAGTAAAAGTTACAGAGCACTAGTACCATCATCTGGATCATTACTACAGCAAATCCAGTAACTGAGCTGAGTAGCACAATGATGCAGGTTGAAACAATAGCAACTCCAGGAACTCCCCAACACTGGGCCAAACTTCCTGTCTGGATGCACAAAGAAATATGTGACCATGGATGTCAGGCAGGCTGACAGAAAGCAGAGCAAGGATTATTTTCTGGGTGAGGAGCTGGGGGGAGCCAGCAAGGTCAGGGAATTGGGCTTTCCCAAATGGACTGTTCTCATTTGTTGCTGAGTTGCAGAAGCACTACTGGGAATTGCTAATGGATCTTTACAGCCCATCTCTATTGCCCACTGTGCCAGCTCTGTCCCCAGTGTTTACAAATCCCAAAGTACTGTGAGGGGAAATAGTAGCTTTTCATTTCTTTGTATCCATGTTGGCCTTAGACATGACTTGATGGTATGGTGTCAGTAGGGTGTGAAAGTAAGTCTTTCTTAAGATCCCCTGGCATTTGTCAGCAGATTGTCAACTCACAACTGATCCCCAGATGCCAATCCTGCTAATAAGATATTAGATTCTTTTGCATTTCATCCAGAGGAGACACTACTCTGTACAGTCTTAAATCTGAATTAAATGGCACTCCCCTACTTCATCATATTCCAGCTTTAACGTGGATGGAAGCCCTCACATGCTCAGCAGTGTTGGTGTGCTGTAGGTGCTCAGGTCTGGCCCTGAGGTTACTACAAACAGAAAGCACTTCAGTTCCTTTTGCCAAGCAGAGGTACTGCCTCTCCTGACAGCGAGCAGGAAGAAAGTACATACAGGATCTGAGCAGGTTCAGAGGACAGGATTTGTCCTGTAGACCAGGCCTAAGGGTGGCCCACACTCTCTGTGCTAACCAGCTAATCTGCTCTTTGCCTAGTTTCCTTTGTTTTGGTTCAACATGCCTGCAATCCTGAAGGGCTGGATGGACAGAGTCTTGGTCCAAGGCTTTGCTTACGATTTGTCAAAGGCTTATGATGGTGGTTTGCTCCAGGTATGTTTTTGGGATTGTTTTGTTAAGGTCAAGGTTTGCACCATGTTCTTTGGGGTCCTGATCCTTTTTTTCCACTGTAGTTGTTTAAAGCTCTCACTTTACACTGTGTTGAAATAATGTTTTGGTAACATGTTGAGTGGCATTCTGGGTTGTTCACACCATCTGGAGGATGGGAAAATAAGGAAACTGCAGTGGTTCCTAAAGATTTAAACAATCTCCTAGAGATCTTTACTTGGCCTACTATATGGGCTTTATAATTTATTAGGAGTTTCAGAGTACACTGTGATAGCATACAGCTTGCAAACAGGTTAAATTGATCCATTTCCTGTAACTACAGCCTGTCGTTGTTCCGTCCAACCTCGGACTGCTCTTATCTTTAATGACTGACACACTAGAATTGGTGTCAAAGTCCTGTTCTGGGATTAGATGTCAAAGGTTGGAGTTGAACTATAAAACTTAATCAGAGATCCAAAATACCCAGAGTATGAGCCTCTGTCACAACTACCTATTTCGAACCTTTTCTACTCTGTACCTTTTAATTTGGTAAGAGCAGTATCTCTCCATGTCAATCCATACATTTTTCATTCCCCACAGCACTGGGAATATCACTGGAAAATTCTAGGCCCGGTGTCTGATGGATCTTATTTAGTAACAACTGCAGAATCAAAAAACAACCAATACTAGTTTCACATTTCTGTTCGCCTCATGTTATCTCTGTTACTTCTGATCCACTTGACAATTCCAAACATTTCAGTTTCTTAAATTTCAGAAATGGCTGCCTTGCTGACATAAATAGGCATAATCCCCAATGATCACATCTGCATACGGAGTTCAGGTTCAAGATACATGGGATACTGCACTGCGAAAATGTTAGTTCGATTACAGAAGCTAAAACTGAGATGAGAGAAGCTGAGCATATAGCTAATACCACAGTTACAGAAGCAGAAGAAACATGGTGGTTAAGCAAGCCCAAGTTTGAAGGGGGACTTGAGCAATAGATTTCTGCAATCAGAAAGGACAGCAATAAAGATTTTCACGGTAACACAGGGTTTTCCAGCCACAGTTTTTCAAACATTGCATAAGGAAGAACATGGATCAGTCCTCCTTCACACAAGGGTATCAGACACATAATTCATTTTCTTTTTAACCCATCTCTGCCCAAAGCCTGGACACTCAGTTCATTGATGTAATTGTGTGACATCAATCTTTGCCTCAGAATTACCAATCCTTGTAACGTCTGGGAAGGAAGAGAACACCCCCTCCTCTAGAAATCCATGCTGTCCAGGTTCCCCTGAATATCTCTTGAACTGTTCAGCCACTCTTTTTTAAACGTGTCTAACTCAAGCACCACTTTACTAATTCTAGGACAAATTATCTCTGTTTTCTTTCACCACTGGAGGAAGCAAAGAGAAGTATGCAATCAGAGGTGATATTCGCTATCTCCTATGGCCCATGCAGGTATACTATATGAATACTTGGTTACTGTTTGCCTTACTTTTTAGTATTCCAGCTATTTATAAACAATTGTTTATTGATTATTTTATACCAAACATAATAAGAAATAATTAAGTTGACTGCTCCAAGCAGCTGCAGGCTATAAACTGGGCTCTAAAATCCTGAGACTACTTCAAAAGTCCACATAATTTTAAAGTTGTTTTGTTCCCCTTTCTCCAGATCAGAATCTAGAGAAACCTTATGCTGTCAGCTTCTACAGTGTCTCTGGTGTTACAGGATTTCCTTTAGCTCTAGCATGCAGGATTTCTGTTCCCCGTGGTTACCCAGTTCATGCAGGATGCAGGGCAGGAGGGGGGTCTCACATGCTCTCCTCCCCACTGCAGTTACCAGCTCCCTACCCCTGAGGAGCTGTCCAGCTGCAGAGTTCACAAGTAAATGTGACAAAACCATGAAATGCAACTCTCAATTCAGAAATACACAGAAGGAAAATGGCAAGCTGAACTTCCACAGGTACCAGAATTCATACAGGATTGGATGGCTAAGCTGGAGGCAAAAGCTTAAAAAAACAAAAAAAAAACAAAACAAAACAAAAAGCCCCCAAAAAATCAACAGACACAAAAAAAACCAAAAAACACAAACCAAAACAAATCAAAACTAACAAACAAACAAAAAAACACCAACCACCAAAAAAAAAAAAAAACCAAACCACAAAAAAATCCAAGAAACCAACATGGAAGTATATGTGAAACACACTGCTGTTCAGAAAGAATCTGAGGGGGTTCAAACCACACAACGAACTTTAGATTCTCCGTTATCCTTGAAAACTGAACACATATAGCACCCAAAGAGAACAGTTCTGTGTGTTTAACAGCAAATTACTTCCCTTTTCCTGATAAATGCACAAGTTTAGAGAACCTGACCAATACTGTGTCAAAGAAACAGAACAGATTTGAATCTTCCATGTCCTTCAAATGAAAGGAAAAGAGTAACTATTTCCTGAGGCACTTCTTTCTTTGTTTTGTACCATGTCATCCAGCATGGAATCATGCACTTCTGTGGTGTCAAAGTCCTTGAACCTCACATCTGTTATGCTCCAGAGCATGCCTCTGAGGAGAAGAGGAAGGAGATGCTGACCGCCTGGACCCAGCGTCTGAAGACTCTTTGGAAGGAAGAACCCATAGACTGCTCTCCTGAGTGGTATTTCAAGTAGTGTTCAGGTGCAAGACTACAGAGAGAAGACTTGTTTTCCTCCATTCTTTTTGACGTTCTGTCTAAATACCTGAATGCTAATCTCCTAATTCAAAAATATTTTAAGAATCTTGAATACTACATCTACCAGTTTAACTGACAACATAGCATTTATCTCAACTATTCCCAAGGGATTCCCTTCAAGGATGGGTGCCAAACACTTGTTCTCCTTGCTCACATAAACAGTGTCAGCCTGCCTGCTTCTGGTTGATAACACACGTGGCATTTCATGGCAGATTACACCATTGCTGCTTGTCAAACAATACATGGCCAAGCTTATTTTATCACTTTTTGTGCCAGTTGCCACTTTCTTTCCTTTACCAGGGAATATGGTGTCCATGCCCAACTTGTCATTTAAAAGCCCAAGATTGGTTGTGAGAGTTCTACACTTGTGCCTTGGAGCTACAAAAGCACATCGTTAGTAGTGTTCCAAGAGGATGTACCATTGCAAAGTGTCTTAAGCAGCTGGAAAGCCTTGTGCACAGCCTTAGGCTTTTACACATATTTACAAAGCAATGTTAAAGCTATGACAGGTACCAGAAAAGGGAAACAATAAGTGCCAGTTTCATCTGTTGATATATGCATGAATTGCCTTCCTTTGTAGACTACAGCTCCCATTTGTAAAGTATGCAGCTTCCCATAATCAAAGTAGAGAAAAAATGAAATCCTGGTTTTGTTTCCTGGCCCCTCACACCAGTCAGTGTTGGGCTTTGGGTCTGGAAGGTGTTTGCATCCCCTCTGGCATCAGTGTTGATGGGCCTCCTTGGAGATCTCCAGCATCAGCAGCTGGTGAGGCAGAGCACCAACCCGAAAACCTGCAGGTGCACTGTCTGTCTATGAGTCAGGACCTGTGGGACAAATGGATTGTCTGGCTCTTAGCATCCAGGATTTTTCCCTGGAAATATAGCAGGATTATTTTTGTGCTTAAGAGCTGTTAACCCCGTTTGTTATATGCATATGGCAAGGGGTGAGTTTCTCACTCAGCGACTGAATTTCTTGCTTTGATCAGCTCACCTAACTGCTGCCTTTGCAGTTCATATTAAAAGAATGTGGCTGCAGTAAGAACTAGTCTCCTGAGTCACTGTCAAACACCACCTAGGCCTCTGTGCATCTGCCATACCGAGCTTTGTGCAGTTTTGTCACAGCCCAGCCTTACAGTTCCTTAGGGGCCATTGGGATAATAAAGGTGCTGAGCTCAGACCCTGGAGGCACAGTGTAAGCTGATACACCAGACTGGGAATTGTCCCTGCAGGGAAAGGGTCACGTGTTCCAGTTTGCTCCCATATGAAGTGAAGGGCCACCTGTAGCAGAGACATTCCCCAGGAAGCAGAGCTGCCCCAAGCTGTTGCAGATGTCTGCTGTAGGGCATGTGAGCCAAAGTCTTTAGATTACACAAGGGTGCTGCTCTTGCCATGCTTTGGAAGCCATCAACTGTGCAGTGACAGTGAGTGCTGAGTCAAGAGTTGTTGCCCTTGTCCTGACATGCTTTCAGTGCCTGCTACACAGGGCACCGTGCTGGGCTGCACATGTGTTCTGACACATGCCTTTCCAAAACTCAGAAGAATTTTACCACATAGAAAACCAACAGAGACTGGTCTGTGGTTAGTAAGGAGAGAGAAATGATGTGGCAGTATTACTTTCTTAGCAGCACTGAAAATGTTACAGCCAATTTTAACTAGAGAATGATTGTTCTTCTAAATCAATTATGCTAAAAGTCAAATGTTAAACTGCCAAACTAGCACTGATTTCATGAGAATGAAACTAGAATTAGGTAAGTAACTCACAGCTGCATTTCAGGCTGGGGAGAAAAGTATAAAGGAGCATGCTTTCCACTTCCATTTAGTCTGGGGATTTGTTTTTTCTTGCTGGTGGTCCTCCTCTCCCACAGATGTCTAGGCAATGCTCTGATCTTTTTCTCTGACAACTTTTTCCAGAAATCATGACTGTATTTCTTTTATTTGATGTTCTGAAATGGCAGGTCAAACAGGCTTGCAGCTTCAGAAAAATAGAGGAAAACAAACAAATCCCCATCTTAACTGTGTTACCAAGAAGCCTCGTAGCCTAGAAAAGCCAAGACTGATGTCTTGCAGTAAGGTGCCTTGAATCCAGATTTCAAAAAAACTTACATTTATAGCCAGGTGTAGTTGCTTTTGTGGTTTAATACTTGGTTCCTGAAGCAACATCACTGAGATGAGCTGTCTGTTTGCAGAGGAATATACTTCATAATAGATTAATTATCAACAGGTTGTGCTGAAAAGAGAAACAGCCAATAATAAAAACCATGCATAATACAAGCACGATTTTTTTTAAAGAAAAATCCTACTATGTTATATCTTAAAGCCTAAAGAGCCTACATTTTACAGAAGAGATGCAAAGAATTTAAGCTGAGGCTATACTCGAATTAGTGCTGGGTAATTGTCTCATCATTCTAAGAGTATTAAAATGCTCAGTTTCATGCAGCTTGAATGCACAGGAGTTCCAATACGTTTGAAAACCTCAGGAAGGAGACAAAAGAACAGCTTCATCCCCTGGGACTGTGGAGCCAAAATACCCCATAGCTGTTTCTGAATTGCCCTTGAAACATTTTGTTGACATCCAAGAGAGAGAATAAACCAAGACCTAACCAGTTTGTCCACATACCAGGTTGCCAAAACTGCAAATACTGTTGTATCCCAGTGAGACCTGCAGAGCAAAGGTGGTTCTTCCCTGGAATTCAATAAGAATCCAAGAGAAAATTAAATTCTCTCAATGTACTCTTCGCATACATCCTTCTATTTCTGTCATCTGTTGCTAGGCCACAGCTCAGCATCTTTGGAAACGTCAGGTAGTTGTCTTCTGAACTTAACTGCAGTGACAATTTGTGGCTGCAATCACCAAACACAGTGGTTCAGAAGTCTCTTGGGGCCTTCCATTCTGCATTCATACTCCCCAGGGGGATGCAGCCCTTCTCCACAAGCATCAACTCTGTTGCTTGCACAGTGCTGCAGTTTCTCCCAACTCAGCCTTCTGAGGGCTCAGAGAAATACAACACGAGTTTTGGTGCATGGATGATCCAAATCTAGCTAAGATCACAGCTTCTTTCCCTAAAATCAGCTCTACAGCATAATATCTTCATGCTGTTGGGCAGCAGGGGGATCAGTCAGACCAGATAATGTTTTACTTTTTGATTAAAAGGTAGATTACAGAAAGATTGTAGACAAATATCTCCTTAGGGTTTTGCCAACTGGTGATCCCCCTCCCCAGAGTTCTGGACAGGGTACAGAGTCCAGAATATTCCAGCACTGAGTCATCTCCAGAGCTGGAAATCTCCTGTGTGAGAGAACACTCATCCTTGCTGGGTCAGGCAGTGTTAAGCCAGGGACAGCCAGAGAATGATTATGCTCAAGTCCCTACAGAACTCACAATTAATCAGAGAAATGGAGAGGGGAAAGTCTCTAAAGAGATACTCGGCAGCAAACTACAGGAGGAGAGGAAGGAGAGTTAAAAATTAAACCTCTGTTGGCAAAGCTTAGTACTACAACACAGCCCTTAAAATTACTACCAGGAAAACAGATTCAAAGTCACCTTCCCATTATGGCACAAGCTTACTGTGATTGGATTTCTAGTTAAGATTAAGGAGCTAGATAACAAGGCTACATTCCAAGTAGCCTTGGTCTAGCACTGTGGAGAGTTGATGCTTTTTATTCATCACTCCCCACACATTTTCCAATGGTGCAATGAAACATGCAAATTTCACACACAGTAATTTTCATCCTGCTGATAAAAAAAAACCAGCTACATGTCAAAGGTATGGCCTCAAGCACATGCAAATAGATGCCAATTCCTCCCTTTCTTTACCTAGTACATGCTGGCAAAACCCTGCTGAATGAGACTTCAACATTTTGAACCCAGCAACTCTTATAAATTCAGCCATCTCTCTTCCTGCCTTCAGCCCCATAAATAATGCAAAGCTCCAAAGTAGAAAAACCAAATCAAAAATAAAGCTCAGAAGTCAAATGTTATCAAAAGTTTCCTGTAATGTTTGGGATTGCAGGAGAAGATCAAAACTGCACAACTGGCCCACCAAAGATACCATGTCTGTATTCGCATTTGTTTTATTTAGCTGACAAATGTCCCAGACTCCCTGCAGGTTCAACAGCGCTCTCCTTGCAGTACTTCACAATGTGGATGGACACAAAATTGCTGCATTCAAACTACAGTGAGCTCAGTGGGGCAATTCAGCATTTTGTCCTGAGTATCCTCTTTACAGTAGGTGTGATCAGGCCTTGCATTGGGAGCTCTCAGAGCATTAAAGTCCTGTTCTGTCTCAACAGCTGATCCAGAATCAGTGGAAAAGAGGAATGTGCTGGTCATGCATCTGTCTCACTAGTTCCACTGTCAATTTTTTTCTTTTTTGAGCGGAAATGATTGCACTCAATTTTTATTTTATTTATTTATTTATTTATTTATTTTTTTTTTTTAAATCTTGGAAAGAAGCTGTTTGTTCAGTTTGTCCAGCACAGGGCAGTTTTGATACTCAAGAGAGAAAACTTCATCTTGAAATGATCACCAAGGCTGCTCTACCTCTCCAAACCTACAGCCGCCTGCATTCTTCTGTGTTCCCCGTCTTTCCCGTGAGACACCTCTCAGAAAGCCGACACGAAGGAGTCCCCGGCTCCCGGTAGATGCCTGCTGGCCTGCACAACGCACAAAGCAGAGGGGGCCGCCCCTGGAAGAGTAAATAAGAGCAGATAAGTTCACATTCTGCCTTGCTGGGAGAAATGAAGGACGGAGTCTGTGCTTGGAGAAGAGCAGAGACCCAGAACAACAACAAAAAAAAACCCGAGGTGATGTAGGCGTCCTATGTGGTCACGGCCGAGCGCGGCCTGGAGCGGAGCCGGAGCCGCGGGCGGCGCCGACCCCGATCCCGCCCCGCGCTGGCGCTGCCCCAGGGCCCGGGGCGGGCGGGCAGCGGGGCCGTCGGGAACGGCCGCTCCCAGCCCCGCCGAAGGTGTGCACCGGGCCCCCAGGAGCAGGTAAGGACAGAGCAGCTTGAGCTGGGGCCGGGGCTTGGGGGCCGTTCGGGAGCCGCTTTCCAGGGGGCGGCACGGGACCGGGAGCGGCGCGATGCACCCGGCGCAGCCCCGGGCCGAGGCGGCCCTGCCGCGGCCGCCAAGCGCCGGTCCGGCGGCCGGAGGAGAATTCCTGCTCCACGGCCCGGGCCGAGAGCCAGGGGCTTCCCTCCCACTCCCCAGGAATGCCGACGGCCCGGCCCAGCGCCCGCCCGTGTGTGAGTGCCTGTACTCACACCATGGCACCTTTCCCACTGAAACACCGATTCTCCTCGCACCTCTTCCTGATGCTTCTCACCAGCAAATCTCTCACTTGAGTTCCCAGGCAGTACCAGATTATCAGGAGAGAAGCTCCCCGGCACTCCCCAGCAATGGCAGGTAAGAGCAAATGCGAATGAAAACGCTGCTCGCTCCAGGCCGGGGCGCTGGGCACCTCAGCGATGGGACCCCTCTGCCGGGTTTAGTTGGGACACTGAGGAATTAGTTGTCCAAACGACTGAAACTACCTCAGTAAGTGATGCCTTGGAAAACTCCGGTCTCTGCAAACACTGTGTGTCCAAGCGCCCTCATCTCTATCAAAAGGGAAACAAAACAGCATTTTTGCAGAATCAAATTTAGCACCTTTTTGGAGCATGTGACATGTCCAGTCACTGAGCTCCCTGTTTGTTGACAGCTGGCAGGAACAGCAAAGAGGTAACTGCTCCTGATATTCCAGAAGAAGATATGTACAGGGGTTTAAAAAGTTTATACACCTGTTGAATTTATGATAGCGTTAGACCCACAAGTTTTAATTGTGTTTATTGCACAGCTCTTATTTCATGGATGCTATGTACCCACATCCCTAAGCTGTGCTGCAGAGAAACTGAGTCCAGGAGATCCCTGAGTTTTTGTGTTGGCAGTCAGGAAGCAAGAGCTGCATGTTTTGCAGATCCTGTCATTTTCAATAGTCCCTGTAAATTTCCCTCTCTGGTTATCTGTAAGCAACAACTACCCCATCCAAAATCTTTCCTTTGTTTTCACAGATGAATTTTTTAAACTGTAGGGCCTATGCTCAATAAAACTTTGACCACACCATGGAGCACGTTGAGCATAACCTTGTTACGTGCCTCTAAGAAGCTCCATCTCAACACACCTACTTGGCCACTTGGCTTACCTTGAATCCACTTTGACAGCAGTTCGGGATATACATGACAGTCTAACCTCTAAGAAAAAAAATCCCGTTGCTGTCTGTAGAGATCACTGTGATGGTGCCGAAGCGGGACAGGGGCATCTTAAATGTTTCCCCTGATGCTGTCACTTCCACAGCACTAAAAGATGAGGGGATCCCCCACTGCAGTAGGAAAGTGTTCTGACTTCTTAGAAGTTGTTTCCATGACACTTTGAGGCAATCTAAGCTGGCACTGGTTTTTGGGTGGTAGTGGAATCAGACAAACAGAAATGTTGTCTCAAGAGAAGGGGCTGGGTTGTGCTGATGTAGAGAAGTGTGACCTGCTATGGAACACCCCCTCTGTCTACTGAGTTCCATCTAGGAAAGCCCAACGTAGCACAAAATTCCTGGGCTGGGCACATCCAGCAATTAGTGCCTCCAGAGTCACTCACCGCTGCTGAGCAGGAGTCTGGCAGCTGCCACTGTCACTCTGCTTTCACTGGTTTCGTGCCCCTGGGAAAAGACACTATAGGAAGAGCAAGGAACAAGCCCCAACTCCACAAACTGTTCTGCACCTGCCTCCTAGATTCCAAATGATCTCCTGGTTTTCTTTCTGCCTCCAGGGAAGAAAGTCCTGATAGTCTATGCACATCAAGAGCCCAAGTCCTTCAACGGATCTTTGTTGAAGATCGCTGTGGAAGAATTGACCAAGCAGGGCTGCAGTGTCACCGTGTCGGATTTATACGCCATGCAGTTTGAGCCCAGAGCAACAAGAAATGACATTGTTGGTGAGACCAGCCAAAATACACCTGTTTCAAAAACCAGTGACTTGTAAGCCCCCCTTCAAGTATCAGAAGACTGAAAAATGTCTCCCTGAAATCCTCCCCATGCTGTACAACCCCAACTCTCAGTCTGTCTTGAAAGGAGAGGTGCTCCAGCCCTTGGATCATGAAGAGATTAATAAGAAACTTATTTCATTAATAAGAAACTTATTCACGACCTGACATCTGCATTTCTAAAAGTCCACTCCTAAATATGAACTGTAGATTGGAACCGGTACTTAACTCTTCTCTGGCTCTGATACTGGACATGGGGAAAGGAATGACTGTCCATTTCTACCCACAGGTCCCCTGCACAACTCAGAAGCGTTCAATTATGGTGTGGAGACCTGGGAAGCTTACAAGAGAGGAGGTCTGTCCAAAGACCTGGTTGAAGAGCAGAAGAAGGTACAGGAAGCAGACTTGCTGATTTTCCAGGTGATTATTTTAAACACAATTCAGTTGTGATGTTCACTTTATCTCTAGGTAGCGGTACAGTAAAAGTTACAGAGCACTAGTACCATCATCTGGATCATTACTACAGCAAATCCAGTAACTGAGCTGAGTAGCACAATGATGCAGGTTGAAACAATAGCAACTCCAGGAACTCCCCAACACTGGGCCAAACTTCCTGTCTGGATGCACAAAGAAATATGTGACCATGGATGTCAGGCAGGCTGACAGAAAGCAGAGCAAGGATTATTTTCTGGGTGAGGAGCTGGGGGGAGCCAGCAAGGTCAGGGAATTGGGCTTTCCCAAATGGACTGTTCTCATTTGTTGCTGAGTTGCAGAAGCACTACTGGGAATTGCTAATGGATCTTTACAGCCCATCTCTATTGCCCACTGTGCCAGCTCTGTCCCCAGTGTTTACAAATCCCAAAGTACTGTGAGGGGAAATAGTAGCCTTACATTTCTTTCTGTCCCTGTTGGTCTTAGACATCTCTATATATATTCCTCTGTCCAATGTTAGATTAAATTTAGGATGGGCCCATATCTCAATTAAGCATTTCACTCTAAATTGTGGTCATTTTCACACTATTGCTTCCCAGATAAGAATAGTAAGACATGCCCTGAAGGAAGTGGTTGCTTTCCACTTTCTGTCTGTAGAATGCTATGAAGAGCTGAGTGTGTTCTGGTGCAGGAAAAAAAAATAAAAATTTAAAAACCTCTAAGGGACATAATAAAGGAATTCAAAATTTGCTACAGACTATACTCACCACTTGTAGTGACTGTGGTGGTTGCCCAGTTTCCACATTGTTTCCACCTTAAATTAAGACACATGTGGTTACATGTTTATAGAATTTCCTCCTCAGTGTGCAGTGTGTACAGAGGTTTAGGGGTAGTGATGCAGCCTAGTATAAGAGCCCATAAAGCAGTCAAGATAATGCCGTGAAGACATAATAGCTTTGGGATGCAGTCCCATTGGCTAACTGACAGATCTAGAAACCAAAGCTCCAACTGTTAAAGAAGTCTTTTTCTTCTCAGTAAAGGTATTTGGGGTCATGATGTCAGCAGGGCTTGAAAATAAGCCGTAAGAGACCCTGGCATTTGTTAGCAGACTCTCAGATCAGAACTGATCCCCAGATGCCAATCCTGCTAATAAGATATTAGATTCTTTTGCATTTCATCCAGAGGAGACACTACTCTGTACAGTCTTAAATCTGAATTAAATGGCACTCCCCTACTTCATCATATTCCAGCTTTAACGTGGATGGAAGCCCTCACATGCTCAGCAGTGTTGGTGTGCTGTAGGTGCTCAGGTCTGGCCCTGAGGTTACTACAAACAGAAAGCACTTCAGTTCCTTTTGCCAAGCAGAGGTACTGCCTCTCCTGACAGCGAGCAGGAAGAAAGCACATACAGGATCTGAGCAGGTTCAGAGGACAGGATTTGTCCTGTAGACCAGGCCTAAGGGTGGCCCACACTCTCTGTGCTAACCAGCTAATCTGCTCTTTGCCTAGTTTCCTTTGTTTTGGTTCAACATGCCTGCAATCCTGAAGGGCTGGATGGACAGAGTCTTGGTCCAAGGCTTTGCTTACGATTTGTCAAAGGCTTATGATGGTGGTTTGCTCCAGGTATGTTTTTGGGATTGTTTTGTTAAGGTCAAGGTTTGCACCATGTTCTTTGGGGTCCTGATCCTTTTTTTCCACTGTAGTTGTTTAAAGCTCTCACTTTACACTGTGTTGAAGTAATGTATCAGCCCTGCTTCACACAAGGGTGTCAGCTATATAATTCCTTTTCTTTAACCTGTCTCTTCCTAAAGACACACAGTCTACTGTATGACATCAATCTTTGCTTCAGAACTGCCACTTCATGTAAGGTCTGGGAAAGAAGAGGTCACCCTCTCCCCTAGAAATCCATGCTGTCCAAGTTCCCCTGAATATCTCTGGAACTGTTCAGCCACTCTTCTTTCAATGTGTCTAACTCAACCATCACTTTCCTAATTCTAGGACAAATTATCTCTGTTTTCTTTCACCACGGGAGGAGGCCAAGAGATGTATTCAAAAGAAAGTATCAGTGGTGATATTCGCTACATCCTGTGGCCCATGCAGGTATAATATATGTACACTTGGTTGTTGTTTACCTCGATTTTTATTATTCCAATTATTTTTACCAATTATTTTATTGTTTGTTTTAAGTGAAATATAATAAGAAATAATCATCAGTTTCAAGAATCTGCAGGTTGTAAAGTGTTACCTAAAATCCTGGGACTACTTTAAAAGTCCACTGACTTTTAAAGTTGTTTTGTTCCCCTTTCTCCAGATCAGAATCTAGAGAAACCTTATGCTGTCAACCTTTTCAGTTTCCCTGCTGTTACAGGATTTTCTCTAGCTCTAGCATGCAGGATTTCTGTTCCCTGTGGTTACCCAATTCATGTAGGATGCAGAGCAGGAGGGGAGCCACACACTACCGTGGAATTAACAATCAGCACACAGAAGTTAGCATTCCTCTTCTAATTGCTACCCTTTTATCAGAAGTGCCAAGCATGGCTTGGGAAATACAGGTGGTAAGACAAGTTTTGCCAGCTGCTCCCTGAAACAATCCAACAGATGAGCTGAAATTCCATGGTCTCCTCCCCACTTCTATTACCAGCTGCCTGCTCTTGAGGAGCTGTCCAGCTGCAGAGCCTGCAGGTCAACATGGCAAAAACGTGAAACACAATTCTGAATTCAGAAATACACTGAGGGAAAATAGCAAGGTGAGCTGATTCCAAAGGCATTGGCCTTCCTACAGGATCATTTGACTAAACCAGAGGCAAAAGGTTAAAAAAACCCATCCCAGAAGTAGATGTGAAACATACTTGCAGTTAGAGACCAATCTGAGGCATTTCAAACTGGAACTTTAGGCCACCTGTGAGCTTTGCAAAGTGAACATCTGCTAAAGAGGACAGTTCTATGAGATTATCAGCTGTTAAACATAAATTCCACAGAGCAGAATAAATGAAGTTGCCCTTGTCTTTCAGTGTCTTGTTTGTCATTCTGCTGAATGCCTTCAATAGTGACTGCCTGGATAGGTAGTGAACTTCTACAACTTATTTTCATTTTTCTGATAAATGCACAGGTTTAGAGAACCTGACTGATATGGGTCAGAGAAACAGAACAGATTTGAATCTTCCATGTCCTTCAAATGAAAGGAAAAGAGTAACTATTTCCTGAGGCACTTCTTTCTTTGTTTTGTTCCATGTCATCCAGCATGGAATCATGCACTTCTGTGGTGTCAAAGTCCTTGAACCTCACATCTGTTATGCTCCAGAGCATGCCTCTGAGGAGAAGAGGAAGGAGATGCTGACCGCCTGGACCCAGCGTCTGAAGACTCTTTGGAAGGAAGAACCCATAGACTGCTCTCCTGAGTGGTATTTCAAGTAGTGTTCAGGTGCAAGACTACAGAGAGAAGACTTGTTTTCCTCCATTCTTTTTGACGTTCTGTCTAAATACCTGAATGCTAATCTCCTAATTCAAAAATATTTTAAGAATCTTGAATACTACATCTACCAGTTTAACTGACAACATAGCATTTATCTCAACTATTCCCAAGGGATTCCCTTCAAGGATGGGTGCCAAACACTTGTTCTCCTTGCTCACATAAACAGTGTCAGCCTGCCTGCTTCTGGTTGATAACACACGTGGCATTTCATGGCAGATTACACCATTGCTGCTTGTCAAACAATACATGGCCAAGCTTATTTTATCACTTTTTGTGCCAGTTGCCACTTTCTTTCCTTTACCAGGGAATATGGTGTCCATGCCCAACTTGTCATTTAAAAGCCCAAGATTGGTTGTGAGAGTTCTACACTTGTGCCTTGGAGCTACAAAAGCACATCGTTAGTAGTGTTCCAAGAGGATGTACCATTGCAAAGTGTCTTAAGCAGCTGGAAAGCCTTGTGCACAGCCTTAGGCTTTTACACATATTTACAAAGCAATGTTAAAGCTATGACAGGTACCAGAAAAGGGAAACAATAAGTGCCAGTTTCATCTGTTGATATATGCATGAATTGCCTTCCTTTGTAGACTACAGCTCCCATTTGTAAAGTATGCAGCTTCCCATAATCAAAGTAGAGAAAAAATGAAATCCTGGTTTTGTTTCCTGGCCCCTCACACCAGTCAGTGTTGGGCTTTGGGTCTGGAAGGTGTTTGCATCCCCTCTGGCATCAGTGTTGATGGGCCTCCTTGGAGATCTCCAGCATCAGCAGCTGGTGAGGCAGAGCACCAACCCGAAAACCTGCAGGTGCACTGTCTGTCTATGAGTCAGGACCTGTGGGACAAATGGATTGTCTGGCTCTTAGCATCCAGGATTTTTCCCTGGAAATATAGCAGGATTATTTTTGTGCTTAAGAGCTGTTAACCCCGTTTGTTATATGCATATGGCAAGGGGTGAGTTTCTCACTTAGCTACTGAATTTCTTGCTTTGATCAGCTCACCTAACTGCTGCCTTTGCAGTTCATATTAAAAGAATGTGGCCGCAGTAAGAACCAGTCTCCTGAGTCACTGTCAAACACCACCTAGGCCTCTGTGCATCTGCCATACCCAGCTTTGTGGCAGTTTTGTCACAGCTCAGCCTTACAGTTCCTTAGGGGCCATTGGGATAATAAAGATGCTAAGCCCAGGCTCTGGAGGCACAGTGTAAGCTGATACACCAGACTGGGAATTGTCCCTGCAGGGAAAGGGTCACGTGTTCCAGTTTGCTCCCATATGAAGTGAAGGGCCACCTGTAGCAGAGACATTCCCCAGGAAGCAGAGCTACCCCAAGCTGTTGCAGATGTCTGCTGTAGGGCATGTGAGCTAAAGTCTTTAGATTACAGAAGCAGGAAATTTACTTTGGCTCAATAGCTCTCTTACAGGAAAAGGAAAGTAAAGGGAACAAGGAAGAAGGTGTTACAGGTATAAGTTGTGGGGAAAGTAGATTCATGCCTAAAAGACTTAAGGAGAACAATTTAAATTTACCAAGAGGAATTTGAGGACAAGTTTTAAAATTGCGTAGAAGAGAAATCGTCCTTATATTCACTGTGTTCAGCTAGCAGTCTATTCAGGAAAGAAGGAAATTTGTGAAAGCAGAAGTTGCAACTGTCAAACCAATGTTACTGCTTTGGATCAATTGCACAGCTTAGTGGGGTTAACTATTAGATGAAGAATGCCAGGCTGACCTGTATGTTGAGGATACTGTGCTTGACACTATCTGGCATACACATGCCAGCCTCCACACATATGGTAGCACTAAGTTTTAATAAGATGGCTGAGATTTTTAGTACAAAGTATGTGAATGGTTGAGATTAATGCAAGTTCAGTTAAAGTTAAAAGAAAATTAACAGGCTTATTAAATTTTCATTAATACTAAAATTGAAGAATTCTGCTCAGATAAATTCATTATTGAGAAAAGCACTAAATATGCAGCAATCTTTTTGTCCATTTAAAGATAACCTTTCCTTATTCTCAATCAGAACTGAGACATTTCTCTGTAAATTCAGATTGCATTTCTGGATCGGTTGATTTTCCCTATTCATTTAATGAAGCAATGTCATGACTGGCAACACTGACCTTAAAGCACAAACAAATAAATGCCCATTTCTTTCTTTGCCTAGTGCTTGTTGGCAAATCACCACAGAACGAGACCGTTGTCACCTTTTTAACCAAGCAATTAATATAAATTCAGCCATTTCTCCTCCTGCCTTCAGATCACACCTTCAGCCCCATACACAATGCAAAGCTCAACAGCAGAACCAATCCAAACAAACCAACTAACCAAAGAAAGAAAGTCTCAGAAGTCAAATGTTATCAAAAGATTTCTGTAATGTTTGAGATTGCAGGAGAAGATCAAAACTGCACAATTGGCCCACCAGAGATACTACGTCTGTATTCGCATTTGCTTTATTTAGTTGACAAATGTCCCAGACTCTCTGGACTGCAGGTTCAACAGCGCTCTCCTTGCAGTACTTCACAATGTGGATGGACACAAAATTGCTGCATTCAAACTACAGTGAGCTCAGTGGGGCAATTCAGCATTTTGTCCTGAGTATCCTCTTTACAGTAGGTGTGATCAGCCCCTGCATCGGGAGCTGTCAGAGCATTAAAGCCCTGTTCTGTCTTAATAGCCACTGATCCAGAATTGGTGGAAAACAGGAATATGATGGTCGTGCATCAGTTCCACTGCCAACTTTTTTTTTTTTCCCCACTCAAAACCTTGGAAAGAAGCTGTTTATTCAGTTTGTCCAGCACAGGGCAGTTTTGATACTCAAGAGAGAAAACTTCATCTTGAAATGATCACCAAGGCTGCTCTACCTCTCCAAACCCACAGCCGCCTGCATCCTTCCCTATCACTCCTGTCTTTCCCGTAAGACATCTTTCAGAAAGCCGGCACGGAGGAGTCCCCGGCTCCCGGTAGATGCCTGCTGGCCTGCACAAGGCACAAAGCACAGGGGGCCACCCCTGGAAGAGCAGGTAAGGGTAGATGGATGTCTTAGGATTTCACATTCTGCATTGCTGACCATCACAGGGAGAAATGAAAGACATAATTTGTGGGCTGCTATTGCCCTACCGTGTTGACCTGCTTCTGCTCTTCTATTAGTGCCACTTTAAAGCACTGTGGGGAATGCAACAGTTCTGCAGAATGGGAAAGATCATGGTAAAGGCATTAGACACTCAACATCGCCGTCTTTTTCACGGAAGAATGGCAAAAGGATCGCCCTTATGTAAAGAAGCTGTATTAACTATACACCTGCCCTCCGGAGGAGGATAAACTAGGTGGTTTACGGCGATCCTTTGGGTTATGTATTTCTGCAGCTGTCCCCAGGACTGTTACCTATGACTGACTGTATTGACAAACAGAAACTCCTGACTCCGCCCTTCCTGAACAAAAAAAATCCCCACATTTCCAGCGCCAAATCTGCCATAGAGAAAGGCAATTCCAACACCCCGTGCACTCCCAGCTGCTGTCAGGCTCGATAACGTCGCCAGGTTTTCACGATTCAGAGCGCGCAGAGCGCGCAACCAGTGACGAGTCACGGCGCGGCACCGCTCCAAGCGCTCAGAGAGTTCAACCACCGCTCCGGGCCTGCCCAGCCGCCTCCTTCGCTCCGCCTCCCGCCGCCCGGGACCGAGGCGCTCCCTGAAGGGGCGGTGAGGGCGAAGCGGAGCGCCGGGGCCGCCCGGGAAGGCGGCAGGACGGAGAGCGGCGGCGGCGCGGTAAGGCAGGGTTGCCGGGAGCGGGAGCAGCGGCAGGGGGCCGCGCTGAAACCGAAACCAGCGCGGCGACCCCGCCGTGCCAAGGTGTCCGACTGGCGGTGCCCGGGGGACTGCCGGGGTGACGGGCTCCAAGGCGAGATGGCCCGGCGGGGGTGCGGCGCTACATTCCCCCCGTCCCGTCTCATCCCGTCCCACCAAGGAGGGTCTCCTGGGCACGGGGGAACGGGAAGCGGCGGGGCTGGGGAGCGGTGCGTCTGTGAGAGGAGGCGGCCGCGGCGGCAGGAAGCCGCCGGGAGGAGAAGGGCGACATGGCAAGTCTCCCAACGAGGAACTAGGCCAGAGAAGCCCTGTGTTAGGGCTCCGCGGCGGGGCCGCGCTGGGGTTGAGCGGGAGCGCGGGGCAGCGGCTGCAGGAGCGCGGCTCACAGCCACGCCGAGACAGCCTGCCCCGATTCCCATACGGAACGCACACTTTCGTGACCAGAACCGACTGTGACACCTTTGCACGGGTACAGGCCACTGCACAGACCCCATCCTTTTCTCTTCCCATGCCTCCCCTGCTCCTATGAAAACCTGTGTTGCATAACACCTTTATTTCCCTTGTATTGGCTTCTCCTCCCCTTCCCACGGGATCCTTTCTGTAACCTGCTGATGATCTGGCACAGCTATTTTCTTTGCTATTTCCAAAAGGAAAAAAGAAAAAAAAAAATCGTGCCTTAGTGAAAAGATGCATCAGCTGACAAACCTGAGCAGAAGGGAAAGGTTTAGATGGAGTGAGTTATGACAGTTACAACAACAGATCTGAGATGCCCTGACAATTCTTGAAACATCATTCACACACGCAGTATTTTTGTTATCAGCTGTAGCATCTCTTCTATTTGTCTCGTGTTACTCATTTGGGAATACCAGCTTTGGCTTGTTTTTTATTCATTTCCGTTACTGAGCAATAACTCAGCGGCCACGAGTTTTGGCACTTGTAAATGTGCTAATTTTCTCCAATTAAAGACTGTAGCACCTCTGAAGAACTTATGTGCTGTGAGCATCATTAGACTACAAAAGCTGCAATCAATGTTTTTTCATATTACCGTGCTAATGCGCTCAGCGCTCCTCCTTAACCATTCAAGTCCCATCAGATCAGTAACAAATGGTTAGAACTGAGCAAAGCACTTTGGAACAGTGATTAGGGATATGACCTGATAACCTCATGTCCAGGGTATGATTCTTGTGAATTTATATGCCCTTTAGGAGTTAGAGGAGAGGACATAACCATGGTGTTAAAAAGAAAAATGCCACAAACCCACTTATTGCCCTTCTGTCCTTCTATAAGGAACACCAATCATACTGGTGGACAAAAATTCCTCTCTTCTAGCAACTAGTATTCAAAATTTTCATAATACATGTTGGCACTTGGTAAATATGAACCCATCCTAATACAAATCCTCTGAATAGTATACAAAAAAATTGCTTTATAATTAATCAAGTATACAGATGAGGACTACTTCACAGGACATAAATTAACCGCTAGAAATATGCATAGCTTCTGTAAGGGTAGGCTGAATCAAACTACAAAATTTCTGTTCTCTTAACCACAGATACATAAAGTATGAATTGGTGTGTACTAAGGATACACATAAATTACCCTGTATCTCAAGAGGCAGTAGGGTTGGAATGAACCTGAGTCTTTGAGCTTCCATCCTTTATTTTTTATCATCTGACATTTCAAGGTATCATAAGCCAATATCTCATGTTAAATAGTATACCAGAATAAGTAGTCTTTGCTTTAAAGCCTGGCTAAAGATTATTTTCCTGTGATATTCATTCTACAAAAAAAACCCAAAAACTTTGGGTTTGAAATAAGTCATTAGATCAGAGAGCTTCTATTCAGAATACTTCATTACTTAATAAGAACAGCAAAAAAAAAAAAAAAATTGTAGCATGTTCCCTCCCACCTCTTAAGAAAATTCCCTCTTCTTGAATGTTACCCAGCTCACTTCAGCAGATACATTATGATTTTAGAACTTATTACTTCTTTTGAATTTCCAAGACTTCAGGTTATAGTGACTACATGTGGCTTGGTAGGAACAGAATGTATTAACAGTGTAAATAGGAACAAGGTTCTGTATTGTTGCAGTTTGGGGCAGAGCTGTTTTTTGCCAGGTGATATGGTATTGAATGCCAGTCCCAGCCTATCAGTGGTACATTAGAGATTTAGCATTCAAAAATACACTTGTACTTTGCATGCAGAAGAAAAGCATGTGCAAGTCTTATAACTACTACCTAGATGCATAATTGCTGTTAGTATGGAAAAACTAACATACATAAGGGACTTCAAACCAATTCTTGAAAGGGAGACCCAAATAAAGAAGCAAGATGTTAGTTTATGCTACGTTTGACTCTAATGACTGAATTTAGGCCCTTGTACGTGTGACATCCACCCCATCTGCACAAAAGTCAGTAGCACCACCTTAAGAAATCCAGAGAACCATTACCAGAAACTTCCAGGGAAATGAAAGCTCAGCTCTGAAAGCAGCTATGGCACTGCTATGAGTCATTTATTACCAGCTATTTGATTTGCTGTAAAGGAATATAAAAAAACAAACAAAAAACCCCACCACAACAAAAAAAATACAAGCAAAATTTTCTCTAATTATTATTAGGCATAGCAGGACTTACCTTCTTACTAAATGAATGCAGCCATATCCTCAGTCCTGTGCTCATAATGTAAGCTAGCACTGCAGCAAAACAAAGCCTGCATCTTTTTGAAGCCCGGAAAGCCAAAGCAGAAAACTCTGAAGAGAGGACACTGCTCTAGGTGTAGGGAGGTTGTTCTCTATCTGTACTACAACAGCCTGCAGAGTCTCTATATGTACTTTGAAGAGGAAGCTCTTGCTCTAACTCTTCTACAGGCACTTTTTTTTTTTTTTTTAATTAAATTTACTCTTCCCTGTTTTGGCTTGTCAGAGTTGAACTGATGAGACCATTTCCAACTCAGCACCGAAGCATCTCTCTTCCCTCAGATACCTACTTTGCACACACACTATCACTAACTCCTTAAGTTCCCAGGCTCCCCAAAGAGGCTGTGGTAATGAGGCAGTCAAAATTAGGCTGCAGCTGGTATTCACAACAACATTAAGCAATCTTTTCAATTAGAGATTTGATGATACAGGTGCACTGTAGCTTACAAGAGTTGGCAGTCATTTGTTGGTCTGGAAAAACTTGGGGAGTCCCTTTGCTACACTATTTAGAGCTCTTAGTTACCCAAACGAGCCAATGTACTGCTGCTGATAGTGGCACTTAGAGGTGGTATCTTTCTCCCAGCTGTCAGTGTCATAGTTACTGAAGATGAGTGGAAAATGAACAGCCCTGCCAGTCTCTTGGACTTTGTCTTTTCTCAGCAAACACTTTCTTTACCTGATGTAAGGTGCTTAAGTTAAAAACTTAGTGAGGGGAAAAAAAAGCAGAGCTTGTTGGCTTGCACCAGTGCTAGCAAGGCAGCTTGCTGGCATCTGCTGAAGGCAGGGGCTGTCTAGCCTGGGAAACATATTAGGCAAGAGAGTACCACAGCTTTATCAAAGGATTAAAATTATTCTGGCATCCACTGGCATTTACTTATCTATTACTAATCTATTTACTTATCTATTACTTGCCCATTTCATGGGATCCCCCAAAATCTCTTTTTGTCTGGATGCACTTAGGAGTTACTACAAGTCTTCACAATTTCTTTCTTCCTCTTCTTTTTAATGGGCAGAGGAGAAGTTGCCATACATATTCCTTCCTAGCACTTGTGTAGTTGAATTCATGTGCAAATAAGTTTCCCATAGAAGCTGTCTTTCATTTCACCCTCCAGAAGAACCTTTTATTTGGTTGTTTGGTTTAAGCTTTAAGCAAACCCTTTAGAGCTAGGTTTACAAAGATGCCTAAAAGGTAGCTTAGAGTTTTATAAGAATCTGGGCACCTGACAGGCCTATGTTCAGGCATTTCAGAAAACAAGATACCTATCAGAATCATTAGGCACTACCTGCCATTGGGACCATGGCTCTTGATTTTTCTGGGGTTTGGATTTTGCACATATGAAGTGTAGAGACAGTACCAATCTATTGCATATTGTATGGATAAAAACTATTTATCAACAGCACTTTGACATCCTCAGATGAAGAAATGGTTTTACACCAACTGCATATAACTGTAGTGGGTTTACAGGATAAATCATTGGGATCGTTGGGTCTGATTCAGTGAGAACCACAGCATCTTGGGTTTCCGCTGAGCCCTTTTGTTCATAAGAGAGCTTATGTTTCTGTCCCACTCCTTAAATGTACACTTATTTAGTGGAACAGCTAAATGCTTTTAATGACACTTCTTTTTCCTCCTTCATACTACAGGTCCAGAAGCACGCGGGTACTTGATTTTAATTGCTAAGCCACAAAGACTGCAGCCATGTCTCTTGAAGACATCCACATGAACACCAAGGATTTGCTTGAACAAAAACAATTAGATGCTGGAGGATTCGGAACAATTTCTTTATGCCTTCACAAGAAACATGGATATGTAGTATTAAAAAAAGTGTATACAGGACCACAGCGCGCTGAGTAAGTTACAGATCTCAGTTCTGATTTTTATTTCAGTTAGTCTAAGTCCTCTAAATTTAATTAAGATAAACTTAAATAGAGTGTAATTTCATGTCTTTGGATTCTGAAGATACTGTATATGGAGAAAATAAGACAATGCTAAGAGCTGTCTTGCAAATTTTCCTTTTTTCCCCCTCTCAAGACAACTTTTTTAGTTTTAACTCATTGTTCCAGTGAAGTTCCTGGTTTTTGTTACAAGGTGAGCACTACCATGAATTGTTAAGAATCAAGAGGACTCTAGCACACTTTAGGAAATGCAGGAACTCAGTGGCCACACAATATTTTCAAACTTGCAGATACGTTTTCAATGAAATTATCCAAGTGCAGATGTCCACTAGGAACTAAACACACATAAACTATCAGCAGGATCCCATGTGTATAATACCAGGAATTTAACCTTCTCTCCATTGAGAAGGAGCAGAGTGAGTCAAGCCCACTGATTTAATTCAAGGATTGAATTAGCTGTTGATTTCAGTGGATTCAGGTCACATTGCAGCTCTGCTACCTCACAGCCATAACAATCCTAAAACCCTCCCATGAGTCATCCACTTGAGAGAGACAAAATTCCATGTTTTTTCTACTTTGGGTTATGATAAATAAATTAACTGAGTTTTTATTCTGCTGGTGGAAAGCAAATTAAGAGATCCTAGTAGTTTGCAGACTGCAATGACAGTTTGGGATGACCACAGTTAAAATGGACAAGCCTGCCAAGTGTATTTCTGAGTTTGTGTTTTTATTTTCTCACTACACAGGCTCATAATTTCATTATTTCTTAAAATATTGAATGCAAAGGCTTGAGCAAATTTTTTAACTGAGCCTAACGCAAACAAAACAACCAGTTTCTTCTCTAGTAATACAGAGGAACACAGATGGAGAAAGCAGTTTCCTTTTAAGTCAGAAGGTAGGAAAGCATCAGCAAGCAGTATAGTTTCAAGATTTTCTTACATCCTTTTGTCTGATGACTAGAACAGGAACAATAATAAAAATACCACCCCTTCTATTCATTATCTAATGGATACTATTCTTTTTTAAGACCCTTAGTGAGCTCCCAGCTATGTACCTGTGATTATTGATGGGTTGTACTGAGGCCCAGGTAAAGAGTTAGGCTTTGAATTCATCCAAAACCAGTAATTGTTAGCAAATGCTATCATCATTTAGTGGGTGTGTGGTTCCCTTGTAATAAATCCATTTTGAACATGAAGCCCTTTGGAAACAAGCCCTCTATAAGTTTCTATACAAGAAGTAGTGGAGCAGGTCTTGATCCTCCTTGCTCCAAGGCTCTTTCAGCCCTGCCCAGATCTCACCCCAGTTCAAAGATCTGGACATCCACAGCTACCTGCAAGAAGAATGCTTATGCAATTTCTGAAAAACAGGCCTTAAAATCAGGCTGAGCATACAGTCTCTGTGACATCTGAGCAGAATCTTAGAGAATATAACTTGGCATGAACAAAGCTGTATCTATTCAAAATCAGCTGAAGGTATGGTTAATCTTGCAGGGGTTCTAGGGATGTTGACATTTTTAGCCATGGTTTTCATCATGAATCAGTGTGATTTTCATCCCTTTGTTCCTTCTAGGCTGGCCCCTAAATTCAGTGTAATTTCTGTTTTACAGGTACAATGTTTCCCTTCTTGAAGAAGGCAGGATTATGCGCAGGCTGCAGCATGACCGTGTGGTAAAACTACTGGGTGTCATTTTGGAAGACGGAAACTACTCACTTGTGATGGAGTATGTGGACCGGGGGAACATGATGAAAGTGCTACAGAATGTGAGCAGTCAATTACTTCATCCCTTAGGGTTGATGAGCTGCTTGAAAGGAACAGGATGCTACTGTCATATCCAGAGAATGAAATCTTTAATTTCTTATTCTTCTTTTAGTATTAAAAAGCCACAGGCAGCACTGCTTTCTCTAGAGACAGCAGACAATGCCAGTGGCTTTCCTGTGCATCACAGAGGAGCAGACCAGTTACAGATTAAAAAGTTATAGAAGGGTCTCTATAGATATGCAGAGAATTTGCCAAATACATAGCAAATACTTGTAAATATGGAATGACTCTAAAATTACTTTAATGCCAAAATTTCGATCCAAGAAGGACCTTAGAACCATAGAATGTCCGTAGTTAGGAGGGACCTTGAAAGATCATCAAATCCAACTTGCACCGGACAACCCCAAAAATCACAACCACCCTCTGGATGAAGAATCTTCCCCTAATACCTAGCCTAAATGTTGCCTAATCCAGCTTCAGTGCCATTCCAGCAGTCCCTATTACTGACCACCAGAGAGAAGAGATCAGTGCCAGTCCCTCTGCATCCCATCATGAGGAAGCTGTAGACCATGATGAGGTCTTCCCTCAGTCTCCTCCAGGCTGAACAGACCAAGTGACCTCAGCCCCTCCTTAAATGGCTTCCCCTCAGATTCTTCACCATCTTTTTGTCTTCCTTTGGACATTCTCTAATGGCTTTATATCCTTTTTAAGTTGTGGCCAAAACTGCACACAGTATTCAAGGTGAGGCCACACCAGTGTGGAGTAGAGTGGGACAATCCCCTCCCTCAACCCGCTCGTGACGCAGGTTTTTCTTACCACAGCTTAAGCAGAGGTACTCTTGGGACTGAGGAACATTTTTTAAAGACTGAGTTTTAATTTGATTGTTGTAATTGTATTTTTTAATAGATGGCACTTCTTGTTCTTTCTTTTAGCTCTCACTACCTTTGTCAGTGAGAGGCCGTTTCGTGCTGGAAATCACAGAAGGAATGCTTTATCTGCATGAGCAAGGCTTTGTACACAAAGACCTAAAACCAGAAAACATCCTTGTGGACAGAGACTTCCACATTAAGGTACTTGTTAGAACGTGAATGGAGAAGGCTGGTGATTTGGGTTGAAGAACCATTTCAGCCATGCTGGTTAGAGTTCCTAACTTGGTAGGACTGGTAGATGAAAGCCTTTATAGTTTAGCGAGCCATCACTAAGAGAGTGTTAGCCCTGGATCGCTGAATTATGGTGGCCTATATAACCCTCTGAGCCTGAGATTTGCACAGTATTCTTTAACTGAGAAAAAGTCACTAAGGGCATTAAAAAATAATATTGTTGAGAATTAACGAGTTATAAATAACAAAACTACTAGAAAGATAAAACAAATGTTAATACAGAGTTTGAAACAGAAAGTCTTAAGGATAATGTCTTGTGTCCTTTATTGCTGTAATTTCTCCTTCTGCCTTCACCCCCTTCTTTTTATTCCTTTCTTTCTTTTGCCTATTATCTTTTCCTCTTTTGTATCCCTCTTTTCCCGTAGTCATCATTTTTAAATGACATCCAGGAGCTACAAAAAACCCCATCAGGACACTACTTCAAAGAATGGTTTATAAGCCTATTCTGAAGCCCTTCTATTAACTCTAGTGGGGTTTTGGATCAAGACACATAGATATAGAGGTTACTGAGGAATAAACCTGAAGGGAATTTGCAGCAGTCCTCATCAAATATCCTGTCTCTAGTCAAGGTGAGTTGTTGAAATAATCACCCCATTACACTTTGAAACTACAGAATAAATTTCTGTGAAGAGAGCTCGGTCATTTTCTATTTCTCACACATAAATTAGTGAGAAGTTCTTTGACAAGGTTAATATAGTATCAAGTATAGTATGAGAAGCTTGTAGATAAGAATTATACATTTATTTCTTTTCCAAAAATAAAACCCCCATCATGATCTGCTTTAAATGTAGATTGTATTGGGGGTTGGGTTTCAGCTCGCTTATATGGACAGGACCAAACTAGGCTATCATCACATTTCATGACAAACTGATCTGGAATCCAGGATCAAATTCAGAATCAGATGAGGCTTCCTTAAGTAGCTTGATCAAAAGTATAATTTAAGGCAGCTGTTGTACAATCTATCTGCTTGAATGTGTCTAACATTGTTGATAATTAGAAAGGGAAATAGTTCTTCCAGGAAATTGTAAATGTGGAAAGATTTATGTCATATCCTTCTCTATCACTAGACTTCTTCTCACTTGTATACATGAACCTGGACTCCTACCTCCTCAGCAAAATATCACCTACATTTTCCTCTGAATACATGACCTCTGAGCGTAGCCCGAGGCTTCAGAAACTCAAGAGGAACAATAAGCTAGTTAGAGGCAATAAGAGAGACAAGTGAGTTAGAAGTGAGGCAAGGTGTCACCTCACTCTTATCTGAAGTAATTGGGTTACACAACTCCATTTGATAGCTGCCCATGGCCAAGAGAGACAGGCCCATTTTCTTGCAGTTTTCCTCTCCTCTTGACCTCCTGTTCCCTTGTGTTAGCACTGGTGCTAATCTGAACACCCTGCCTTGATTTAGGAAGCCAAACCAGCAGATTACCATTTACCTGGTTGGCAGTGCTACCGTTCTGTTGGGGAGCACTTAGTTCAGCAAGCTGCTTGGCTGCCTTGCATTAGGTCTTCCCAGGTAAATGTCAGTGCTGGAACAAGAGGAGCAGAGGGAGCACAAAATAGGAGACCGGGGGAAAGGAGGGAAGGACTACTTTCTTCACCACCAGCCATTAGTCTAGGTGCAAAACTGCAGCCTAAAGTTTCAGTAATGTCACATTGTCAAGCACACAGGTATCTCTGCTTTAACTTATTCCTTGCTACTCTTTTCCATGTCTCTTTGTCATACAAATCACATCATTTTAGATCCTCTTCTTCCCCTTTTCTGAAGGAAGATCTAAGGAGGTTAAATGAAATCTAAATGGAAAGGGCAGTGAGGGAGGAGGCACATCTGCCTATCTCATACATTGATTCTACATTTGATTCTTAGATTCTTCTCATGTGAGTCTTCTGTTCTCCCATGAGCACTGCAGGCAGACCTCAACTATGATTGTCAATATTGAGTGAAACCAAATTTTTCTATCCTCACATTGTACAAGTGTTCCACAATTAATAATAAAAGTTCAACCTAATGGCTCCCAATTGGCAGTGATACTTTATTTAGGACAAAAACCAACCAACCAACCAATGAAAATGAAGAAAAAAATCAAATAGTTTGTTTTCCTTTCTTTAGTTGTATTTTTTCAGTATTTAATTTTCAGATAAGTTATTAGATTAGTACAAAGTCTTGATAAAATTGAGCACTGCATGCAATACTTGTTTATCTCCTCTTCATTACAGCACTAGCTCTGATGTGTCTCATTTTTCAGATTGCAGATCTCGGTGTTGCCTCCTTTAAGAGCTGGAGTAGGCTGACCCAAGAAGAAACTGTCCGACAGAAGCAAATCAAGAGCACTTGCCAGAACAATGCTGGGACTCTGTTCTACATGGCCCCAGAGCATTTACGCTGTGTTAATGCAAAACCAGTGGAGAAATCAGATGTTTACAGCTTTGGCATTGTGATCTGGGCAATTTTTGCTAACAAAGAGCCATACGAAAGTACGTTACTTCCCAAAGGATGCAATCAGAAAAATAAGTTACCAATATTAAGTATTTAATGTTATAAAATTAATAATAGTAGATTGAATCACCCATGACCTAGAATCGGTTTGGCACCTTGTGGCCAGTGAGAGGAATTAATTGCATCATTCCTGACTTCTAAGCATGGACAAGAACATCTGAATGAAATGCAGCCATGAGCTGAATCTACTCACACCCACATGGTGTGGGCACAAACCAGACTTAGTGGCAGAAATTAGGCAAACCTCAGGTGGGCCAGGATGGAAGCTCTGACGGACACTATTTCCTGAGGCAGACTAGTTATGTGTGGAAATGGGAATGATCCCACAGTCAGCTACCGATTCTTGGCTGTGTGGTCCTGATTTCTCAACAAAGCCAATGGGCATGTAGAACAATAGGAGCCAACTGTGGAATTCCAGAGTAACACGTGTATGACTTTTTTCCTAATTAAATGGCTAAATATTGCCTGTGTGGCCATCTTTGTGTTCATATCTGTGCATAGCTGATGCACCTGAGATGCAGCTTCTAGAGAGCTACATCTGTCACCTTCACTCACACTGCGCATGTCTCACATATAAAAGTAAATCCATTAATCTTAAAATAATTCTCTAATCCATGGAAGTCAGAGCAGTGGATTCAAATTCACTAGTATGAAAGATTTGTAGCTGTAATTGAACATCTTTGAAATCACATTTTACATATTCACAAACACACAGGGAGCCACTTCATTGTTTATTTTACCTACAGAAAGGTAGAAACACCCATGAGCAGAACCTGATAAGAAATTTTATTTTTCAGATGGTATAAATGAAGCCCAGATTTGCTTTGGCATCATGAATGGAAATAGACCAGACATAAAGGAGATCACTGATAAATGTCCAGTGGAAATTATTGACTTAATGAAGGAATGCTGGGATGAAGAGTCAGAGAAACGTCCAACCTTTGCAGGTAAGACATTACTTTAGGATTCATTTTTGTTTGGGTCCATTGATAGTTTATAATGCAGCAAAACAAACCTGAGTATTTGCTTCTTGAAATAAGGTGGGGTTTTTTTTTAAAACTGAAGTGGCAATTCACGTGTTCTGTAAAGCGTGCTCTCTGTACCATGACCAAAAATGGGATCTGATACAGCATTTACAGGTTTGAGAAATCCTAGTAAGTGGATGGAGCTAATTAAGACACTTTATACCTCATAATTTCTCTTCATCTTATTGCTGAAATTTACAGAAAAACTAACAGCAAGGGATATAGTATATATCTTGACCATGACTGAGAAAATATCCTATTCAAAATAGTCTAGATTCAAAAGCTGTCCTAATTACCCTTCCATAAGCAATCTGACTTTCACTATCTAATTATTCTTTCATATGGTCAGATGCCAAAACACTTCCAGTCAGTAGAAGTCTTGGCTGAATGGTCTGGGAAGGAGACTAAGTGCATTCAGCAAATATGTCAAAATTCTATTCTCATTGCCTCTTCTTTTTGCCTCAATATATAGTGCCACAAAAACCCCCAACAACCCAGAAAACCCCAAAAAAACAACAAGAGGAAAAAAACCCCAATCCACAAAAAAGACCCCAACATATAACAGGAAACTGAAGTTTTTATTTACACAGGGGCACTAACAGCTTCATATACAGCAGGCATGTACTTAAATACTTAGAGGAAATTTGTATCCCATGAGGAATCCACCTACTATCTCCATATTTGACAAATATAACCTACTGTTAATAGATGAAGCTTATGTTTGCATTGGGTCTTAGCTTCTAATTTTCCCATATGCAAGTCAAGGAAAGATGCTCTCAGCTACAGATCATACACAGATTTCACCCTAAAAAGCAATACAACAACAATAAAAAAATCCCTAGAAGTCATCCTGTTCTTGTTACTGCTTTAAGACTAAATGTACTATGTGAACAAATTCCAAATATATGTATAATTTTCTTGTTTCTGACATCATAGAAGTCTTCATTCAATCCTTTTCCATCAAGATTTTTAACAGTACAAATCACTTTTACTTTCCATTGAAAACCACTTTCACCTAGTTCTTTTCTTTTTGCAGAAATCAGTGAAAGATACAAGCCATTTTACTATCAAAATCTAGAAAAAAATATTGAAGCAGATCTGAAGAATTTAAAAGTGAGTAGCTGTCTAAGCATTTTAAGGTGTCAGTTCCCCACACTCCTTCTTCTCAACCCCAATTAAGGCCAGATTCTGCCACATCAAGACTGATCCTGCTTCACTGATGTGATTTCCTTCTGTGATAAAATGACTGGATTTGTGCATGAGGGGAGAGCAGTGCATGTCATTTATCTGAGAGGTTTTTAACACTCTCTCCCAAACTACCCTTGTATCCAAATTCAGATGTTACTGTGTGGATGAGCAGATGAAAACAGGTTGGATGGCGAGTCCCAGAGTTAATGTATCCTACTTCACCCCTGGGCCAGAAGCAGCTGCAGCAGTGCAGGGGTCTGGGACTGTCCCTGGTTTGCTCCTCTGTCAGTGACCTGATAGAAGTAGTGGAGCACATATAAGGTGTGCAGGTGACACAAAACTAGAAGGACCAGTTAATGCAGTCACAAGGACAAGGCTTACAGCTGCAGGCTGGAGGAATGTGGTGACAGAAACCTTGTGAAATTCAGAAAAGACAAACAGAACATGTTACACCTGGAATTAAATAACTCCTGGCTTCAGTGCCAACCAGGGCCTGCCCAGCCAGGGAGAAGCACTGCTGAAAAGAACCTCTGGGTGGGGGTAAGCAGCGACCTGGGCACCAGCCACACCCTCCCTGGCACCAGCAGTGTCACAGGCAGCAGATCTGCTCAGCACTTGTTAGTCCTGCCATAGGAGATGGGCCTGTTTAAGCCCAGACATGCAGTGGCTTTGGGGGACATAAAGAAATAGCAACCTGCCCCTCTGTGTGAGGAGTTTATTGAGAAGATAGAGCCAAGGTCTTCACAGTAGCACATCGTGTGAGGACTAGAAACAGCAAACAGAAACAAGAGACTCAAACTGAATATAAGAGGGAAACAAAAAAAAAAACCTCAAAACTTTTTCCTCTGAGAGCAGCAGAGAAGTGGCACAAGTTACTTAAAGAGGTTGTCCAGTCACCTCATTAGAGGTTTTCAAACCAAACTGCAAAAAGCTCTGAGCTACCAACTCTGATCCCATAAGCAACCATGTTTTGAGCAGGAGTTGGGCCCAAGGTCCCCCAAGGTCAGTTTCCACCTGAGTGACACACTGATTCTATGATGATACTCTGCAAAAGCTCCTCATATATATATTGTCTCACTCATGAAAAAAAATGTTATTCCTAGCAATTCAAAAGTGTCAGAATCTGATTTAAAGTAACTTTGTAAATTCTTGGTAATTTTTGCCCTGCCTTCAGGCAGTGTCTCATGAGTCTCCGCCTGCTTGAGACCAGGAAGCTATACCAGAGTAATATCAACAGGTAAAAGTTAAATTCAGACAGTTTTCCTGAGTGTCCAAGCTGGTTTCGCTTACTTTTCTGGCTGTAAGGTTAAAAATTATCATAAAAAGAATCATTTCCTGACTGAAAATAAGAACAACTTGAACAACTGGGCTGATAATGGAACCTTTTTATCATAGATTTTATGAACTTAGTCACTTGACTATACAGACTTCACTCACAGACAATACAGACAGTATTTTAACTAAGAAAAAAAACCAAACTTCCTTGTGAAACCATTCTTTGCATTCTTTCACAATTTTTTTTTAAAGTGCTTCCTTCTCACCAAGTCTTCAGTTGTGGAAATGAAAGTTACTCATTTCATGTGATGTTTATGAAGCACTGGTAACTGTTCAAAAAAACAACAGAGTTTTGCAAAATGAAACTGATGAAACAGATTTCTTGGACTGATTTGACCAAATTCCTAGTGTGAACTGTGTATGTGTCTAATTTATGATAGCAGCCCCAAATCAGGACCATGCCCAATTTTACCAGATTCATTAGCTCTCTGCAGATGTACCTCTCAAATCATAGGGACAAAATGACTATTTAGAAAATGGGCTGTGAGTTTTTTACTTTCTCAAGAAGGAAAGCATTGAATATAGTCAGGACACAGAATGTAAATAGTGGATCCAAGGTGAATCACTATGTGAATTACTAGTACAGCTTCAGTAGCAACATGAGTTAGAGGATTTGGGCATAACCTCCCTGCTGCCTGTTGAGCAATCATGGAAGCCTCCTAACTAAAAGGATCACAGGGTCACAGAATGGTTGATGAATGGTGAAAGGGAACAAAAGTCATTTGGTCCAATGCCCCTGTTCAAACAATTCCATTACTCAAGTAAAATCTAAGGACCTGTGGTTGTAATGAATGTTAGAATGTCCTTTTGCTTTTGGAAGGAAGTTGATTTTTTGGGAAGAGATAGATAGGAATTGCTGATTTTTATCTATAAAAGTACTTCTTGGGTTTAATTAATTTTAAAAAACCCACTAACAAACTCTGCTTTTGGAAATTATTTTATGAGTAAGTAGCACTTGGGGAAGTTGAGAAATAATTTTTCCAGGTAAAAAAAAAAAATTAATAATGGGAACATCAAAAGAGTAGAACAGGAATGGATTTTGTCTTCACTCCAGTGAAGTGAGGTTGAGGGTTATAGAAAGAAAATTACACTGCTTCTTTCTGAAAATTTCCTCTAAACTCCTTGTTCCTAATAATCTTCATAGAAGTCAATGTGTCTACACCTGAATGTTAATTATTTCTCACCTCTTCCTTCTGCTGATGAATGAGCTTACTAAATATAGAGCCACAGAACAGGGTGCGTGTTTGCTACCTTTACCTCAGCAGCATCCCCTCACCAAGATTGTTTGCCAAAAGTCTGGCAATTAAATACAAGTCAGACAATCCAGAGCCACTCTGGATTAAGCTCACACTCATGTAGGCAAGGGTATTGTTTGGCCAAATCAGAGTATTATATACTGCAGTTGCATTGTAGTCCTTCCTCCCTTCACTGAAGAAAAGATTTTGCCCACCTGTAGCAAAGCAATGGGTATTCTCTGTCAGTCTCTGCTCTCTGCAAGAGTAGGGGATCTTTTCCTAGAGATTCATAGAACCTGTTCACCCAAGTCACTTCACAGTGAAGCTGAGCTGTTTCCTATTCTACAGGCACTCCCTTTGGTTAAGAATTTGCCTATAATTTGATCATTTGTTCTTTCTCACATGCAGAAAATGTGGCCTGAGTCTAATGAACTGCTGAATAGGATGGAATCCCTTCAAATAGATGCTGTGCCAGAAGATACCAGCAATGGTCAAGTAGGTAAGTCACTGGCACCTAATTATTCTGTGTATTTTGCCAAAGATAAAGTTGTGTACAAAGCAAGTAACCTTACCATTAAGATTGTTAAGAGACTCAATTATCCAGCACCGCAAAAAGAATTGTAATCACTGAGATGTTATTTGCTCCCAGAAGTCACACTTACTATTTCAAATTTTCCATCATCTGCAGTTCAAACCCATCTCCTTTTACACTCTTCTGCTTTCCTCTTCCATGCGAAAAGTTCTGTTCAACATTAAGCTTTTCAATGGTCACTTTGATAATTACTTTTCATACTTGATCTTTCTTCTCATCTTTTTAGTTATGCCAGCTGCTTGGTTTGTAGGCTTTAATTTCATTAAGACTTTTCTTTTTCCCCACTCCATCCTTTCTTATGAATGCTCTGAATATGACCAAGATACAAAATTGTAAAATATTCCTTTGTTTATGACCTTGCTCTCTGAGGAATCTGAGAAACACTGGTAGATAGTTTTTTCTCTCCTTTCTCTCATACTTTCATCAAATCTTGGATGAATTACATGTTTTGTGATTTTATAGAGCTGGCTTTCTAATATATGATGATACAGTTAGAGGTTTGTGGTAGTGTATCTGGAATTCTCTTACCAAAGTTTCTTAATGTCAAGGGACACAGGATCTTATTTGCAACACTGATTTACAAGAAATAATAAAAAATCCAGTAGAAGTAAAATTCTGCTGAGTTATCTCACATCACTTGAATGACATGATTAAATTAATAATACTAAACTGTAACATGCAACTAATAACTCTTCCCCAAAGCTAGGTTTGCCATAACTGTTCCTCAGTGGAACTGATGGACTTAGGGGCAGCCCCACTGCTGTATTTTTAAGCAAGTGTAGTTACATTTCCTGAGCAGAAAGAATCATGTATGACTGCTGCAGAGTGCAGATGCTCCCGTGTTTTAAGTACAAAAGACTTTGTTGTGAATCTCCACTGCAGAAAGATGCCATTTTGATGGCCTGTCAGTCAGAAGCGGGGATTTTTTCTCTAGTCAATGGGCATTACTCAGACAGTGATAGTGAAAGGCATCCCACAGGATCTATTCATACATCTCAAGCTTGCCCTGGAGAATAGATGCCAGATAGTTCATGCTAATACTGAATTGCTAAGAGCTGTCACTTTGGATGGGGTTATTTCTGTTATTAGCCATTCCTCCCACTCCCTCTCTAGCAGTGGTAGCAAAACAAGCAGAGCAAGTCAGACTCAAGGTGTACTAATATACAGCCATCCAAAGGAACTAGTTTTGGTCCTGCCTAATATGAGCTGAGATAATGTAATTAGAGGGGGAAAAAAAAACCCAGTTCACTGGCATTATCTGACCTAAATAGAAGCACATACATACACTTTATTCCAGTTTTACAGTGCTCTGTAAGTGTCCCTTGCTTCAAGCAATGTATAATATTTTCTAGAAAAGTGTGAAGCTTTCAGAACTCTAAGAAAGCATCTGTAGTCCTACCCCTAAAAATATAAGTACAAGTAGTAACAAACAGATTTTTACGTTTCTTACTTAGTTTTGAAATGCTACAACATTATACAGATTATAACTCCATGTAGTTCAATACTGAAGTAGAGCTTCCTTTGATATTGAGAATTAGTTTGAAAGATGTAGATGACACAGACTATTTCATCTGGTAGACATTACTTGTAAAAATGTATTCTTTGGGACCACAGTATTCATCACGAAATACCCAGACAGGATACTTTACATAATCATTTTTAAATATGATTTTATGATAAATTATTTGTGCTGTATGAAGTTACACCCGTTATTACAGTGGTGTTATTTTCCTTCCTGTCACACTTCAGTTTTGCACTGATTAAACTCCAGTTAATGCCAGTGGAGACACACCAGAAAATCAGACCCTGCAAATGCCTCCAGGAATGTTTGTTTCAATGGTTGAAAACTTGATATCAATATAAGCAGAGTATGCAGTGAATTCTCACACTACTTAAGTGAGATTTTGACACTGATAGCTTAAGCAAACCTATACTTCCTAGATAAAAATCTCTTCTACTTGTCAGTAAAGCTGTGTTTTATTTTATAGAATGTCTTATGCTGGATGTTTTATTTAAACATTTTAGATATACCATAATAATAAAGTAGGTGAATAGATTTTAGTATCGTTGCAACAAGTTAAATACTTGCATTTGAATGTTTTCAAACATTTAATGTCCCTCCCTTTCAGATCAGCCTAATTCCCTACACAGCTCTCAAGGTCCCATGACCAGTCAGGTTAATGAAGCCCTGTTTGCTGCCTCCCCTGTGAACCAGCCTGTTGAGAGCTGTGAGACCTCATTTGCATCTCCTGATAATCTGGAAAGAAAACTTCAGCATGAATACAACTACCACGTATTTGGGAGCCGGATGGATAAAGCAGTTCCACCTGTAGTGTACAGCCCTGAAATGGTAGAGGAGGAAAGGAGACGGAGAGTTTCCTGCGATCCGTTTGCAAAGCCATCTCCTGCTTCTCAACGGAGTGAACTGTATCCAAGAGCTGGAAAAACAGCATCAAACACTAATCCATTTTTCTGGCCAAACATTGATCCAAATTTCCGGTCACGGGCAGCTGCAACAACACCAAAATGGGGAAATGTAGATGTTTTGTACGGGCCAAATGCCAGCAGTCTTCTAACAGGAAGCCCAGAGGATACCTATGGATTGGGTTCAGCCAGTAACTTTAGCCTAAGTAAACCTCCTGTGCCTGAATCTGGACAAAACCTGCAGTCACAGACCAACGTAAACTGGTATTCAAAGAATTCAGACACGGATACAGGTGAGACTTCTCCTTCCCCAATGCTTGTGTTTCTGAAAACACACTTTTCCACTATTCAGTGAAGTGGTCAGGAGAGTTCTGTAGCTCATGGAACAACCTGCTTATTGCAGGCTGGTCTGTAATACAACAAAGGTGAATTTATTTAATGAAGTTCTCTTTGTTTACTCAAAGTTAAAACACTATAGCTTTGACTTCATTATGCTGCTTTCACTGATGTCAGGCTGATGTCAGGCTGCCAATTTCAAACAAACATTCCTAAAGCATCAGTGTCACAGAAGAGCACGAGACCCAACACCTTCAGCTACCAGCCAAGGAAGAGCAGACAGCAAGTACTACTAAAACAGCTCCCAAAACCAGGAGCTGCTACCAGTCATCCTAGGAAAGCTGAGGAGGACTTTGACTCTCAAAACCACAACATTCATACCATAGGTTCTGCTTGTGCAGAAACAACATTTGTAACGTTTCAGAAAATCAATGGGTGTTTTTAGCTTGATTTGCAGCAAGCTGAGAGACTCCTGAACCTAGGGAGCCAGCAAGGAGCTAGGGCTCATAACTGGTTTCTCCAGAGAGCTCGCCTGATGTTCAGGGAGAGCTTCTGTTGGTGTTTGCTGGTAAGCTATGGAGTAGAAAGAGATGGAGACAAAGGAAGAGAATATGGGGCATTGACAAAACATAAGTAAGTGGTAACTAGAGACCTACAAGATACAACTTTGAGGAACTAGCGATGGCATGAGATACCTGCTCCTACTCTTGGATATTTTTAGTATGGTGTTATTTTCCAGGTCATCCCACAAGAAAATCAAGGATGCCTAGCTTTTTACAAGCAGAATGCCAGGAAGGTGTTATTCTGTTAAATTATTTATGCAGAGGCTGTGATTAGTTGTTTATGTGAGTTTATTTACTGAAATGAATCCCAGGGCTGTCATGTCAGAAGGCAGGCATTAGAATTGTCAACATCACTAACAAAGGAAAACCTGCTGTTTGAAAGAAATAAAGAAAACAGTTACTATAGGAAGGCTGTGTGAAATAGTGTAGCAGATACCAGACTGAAGTGCAGAAGAGCTGCATTTCAGCTCTTTACTGACTTGCTGGGTGACTGTAACCCAGCTGCTCTTGCTGCCCCAGTAGGAATTACAGAGCTCATCTGTGAGCATTCAAAAACTCATATTTGGGAGTTTGGAATTTGCCAGTTTGAATACCTGATACAAGACAGCTCAGTCTGTAACTGCAGTGTGCTGTGATCCCACACTGCCAGATATTCCACCCACGTGGAAGCCCATTGTCCTCACTGAGATCCAAGGATGGTTAAGGCTATTAGTAACTGAGCAAAACCATGATAAGATCATTGCTTAAACTAGAGTTATTCAAGGAGACTTAATCCTGCTCATTAAAAAGCTTCTCATCTCTGTATTTAAGAGTACTGTATACTCACAGTATAACTCACCCTGTTACAAATATGGCAGTAATTGTTAAGTACATCTACTTTTCTATTTACATAATGCTTTTGGCATTTCTTTGTTTTTTTCTCTTTGTACAGGTAACAGGGATTCCACTTCTTTCCCAAGGGGGACGTTTGCGTACTATCCTAGTGCATCCAGAGTAAGCCCAGGTACGTGCTGTGGCCTTCACCTGCCCTGGTAGCCAACAGGCCTCCTGACCAGTAAAGCGAAAAACTTCAGGACCTTGAAATAATTTATGTTATTGCTTAATACCTCTAACCATAGCTGAAGCTTTCAGTACCAGTATGTAAAACTAATTCCTGTCTCTAGCAGGACCTAAACACACCATTAAATATGTATTTGATAAATCAAGGACAACATATTCTTTTATGTAAGAACTTTAAAAATATGAGAACATTGCAAGATCTGCTGTACACCCAAACTAGTCACTTCCTTAGATTAAACTTCAGTTTGCTGTGATTCTACCCAGCTCTTGAATCACATACATATTTGGGATACTTTGTCCTATCTTGCTCTGGATTTTAATACACATTTCTAGCTGCATGCTTCATGCTTATCAGCCTTCATTGAGATACAGGTCTCTACAGTTTTATTGGCCTGAACCCCTAAAATCATGTCATGTCCATCTGGAGTTGTTAATATATGCTCCTTTCAAGCTGTGTTGCTTGGGGCACTCTGAATTAACCCTTTCAAAGGCTTGTCCAGTTTCTAAGCGGTCTACACTACAAATAAAACTTGAAAGAGCAGGTTTCTGTCTTCTTCACTCTGCGCCCCTTAAATGATGACCCAAACCTGACAAGCTGCAAAGTGTAGAGGCTTGGGAAAGGAGATTTATAAGCACAGTAAGTTTTACTGTTAATACTGTAATATTGACAAAGTATTTGTATACATTGTTGTATCTTACGCTAAATTCATTTTGTTACCAGATAAGAACACAGCAAACATGAGGTTTCTTTATATTTTTAACTACAAATATGAATGTATTTCCTGAGTCATCTGGCTCTTAAAAAAAAATACAGGAATCATAATGTTTTGAGTAGAAGTAATAATATTATGAGACATGATAAAACACATTCCTTTTTTGCAACTTCAACAATCTAATCATGCATACATATAATATTTCTGACTTGCAGTTTCAGGTTAGCACTTAGGTTAAGTGCACTTAGTCAGATTTTCATACATAACTATAGATTTTCATACTTCATGTTGTAATTGAATGTGTAACAAGGATATTTGTGCATCTAACCATGATTTCAGGTTGATTAAATACACAGCTTGTATTATTTTAAGTATCTGTACTTCAATTTTAGACCCAGGTTGTGAGATTCACCATTTAAACTAGAGTTAGAATGTTTAGTGGATGATTATCCAAGCAGAATTCAGAAAACACTGTCAAGAGAACAGAAAACTGACATCACCTAGCATAAGTAGCAACTTAATTTCATGCTGGGTACGGAAATCAGACAACAGTAAGCAAAAGATCAAATTATGTGTTTAACTCAGCATATCTTATGAGCAACATGAAATTATTTGCTCTAGTCCCACAGAAATCATGATTGTAAACCTGAACTTATATCTGTGAAAAGTAAAGCTGAGAGGCAAAAGTGAGGCTTTAAGATTTAAACAAAAAGAATGTTGAAGTCAAAGCTGACCTCCTGAAGCTGTTAAGCAGAAGAAAGCAAGACTGCTACTATGCATTCCCCAGGCACAGAGAACATTATTTACAGTCTAGTAACTGTCAGCTTGGTTGTAGCACTCTGTCATAAAATACACTGGGCTTTCACTAAAGTACATTTCTGTCACGCTGCATAGTGAAAATACATTCACAGCACAATTGCCAGTAAACAGCTATTTCTACATCAAGTGCAATGAATATCACTTCTCTTATTAGTAGAACTTCTTCCTCCTTATGTTACTTCTTGACATTTTAACCTTATGCTGTTTGTAAATTTGTGTTCAAGTTCCTTATACAGAAGATTCAATCAAGTACAACATAAATAACAGCTCTGGAATTCAAATTGGATCCTACAATCACATGAAGATTGACGAGCACAATCAGCACATCAGCACTTGTCCCATTGCTACAGAAGCAATTTATACACAGTATGAAGCAATGGGTATATTTGGTAAGAGAAATATCTCCCTGGTTTTCATGTATTCACCACATATAATTATCTGATAATCATTTGGTTTGGAATGTATGAAACACTCAAACTGGTAGAAGCAAAGCTAGGATTGGAGATCCTCACCTGACTTACAGTTTAAGTCATAGAATATCCTGAGTTGGAAGGGACTTATGCAGATCATAGAGTCCAGTGCCTGACATGACACAAGAAAAACTAAAATTTAAACCATCTATTTAAGAGCCACAACAACTTCATTTAGGTAGAAGTTGGAAGTTTTTGAAATTTAATTTATGTGCATTGGTCAATACTGAATTAAACTATCCCTCTGTATTCCTAAGTAAAAAAACTTGTCTCCTGGAATATAAAACTTATCATACATCTCTTGCAAGAACTCTAGGAAGGGGTTTTTCAATCTTGCAGGTTTAAGGGACAAGCTATGATAGCTTCAGATCAAAGAGCAAGTCCAGCAACTGACCTGTGAATACACATGCTCTGACTGGACATTTCTTGCCTGCCATCACTGGATTCTGCTGCCTCCATGAAATCCACTTCTGATTGCATCACTAAGATTCTGTCTCCAGATATTACCAATAAATACCTGAGGGAGGACAGGAGAGAAAGGAGCAGAAGAACTGTTGAATGATGCCATTTTCTTACACTCTTCTTCTTTTTGCAGACAATACTACTGTCCTGACAGATAAACATTTGAACCTAGTGAGAGAAAAGCTGGCTAAGCAGTGGAAGCACTGTGCTCGGAAACTGGGCTTTAGTGATCCCGAGATTGATGAAATTGATCACGACTATGAACGAGATGGACTAAAAGAAAAAGTTTACCAAATGCTGCTCAAGTGGGTAATGAGGGAAGGCTCCAAAGGTGCTACAGTTGGAAAACTTGCCAAGGCCCTCTTTGGCTGCCAAAGACTGGATCTCCTTACTAGTTTGATGCAAATCCAAGAAGAATAAGTTGACTGAGAACAGACTTTCTGGAGTCCTCCTTTTTGCACAGACTTTTGGGAACATATTTTTTCCACCAACCAGTTCTCAGTGAATGCCTCCAATAAATCAAAAAGTTTATGTCACAATATTTGGTATTCCAAAGGATAAAAAAAAAAAAAAGCATCTTCCTTCTCAACAGAACAATTCTCCAAGGATAACAACAACAACAAAACACAAGACAAATACCAATTCAAGGAGAATGTGGTACACAAAATTTCTACATTCTAATCTTGAAACACATTGGTTCTCTTGTTCAGTTCTGAACAAATAAGTAATAATATGTGAAGATTGCCCCACTCCTTGAAAAACTTGTACAGAAACCAAAATCAACTCTTACATTTTGCCAGAAGTGCCAATACTTACCATACCAATATTATTTGACTGGTCTAAGTCAATAAAATATTTCAAATATTTTTATCATTTTTATTAAATACAGATGTCTAGAATTATGCAGAACAGAGCATATATAAAAGCAAAACCTATTTCTGGCTTTAAAAGTCTATAATTGACATTTTATAGGTTAATATTGCATTAGATTTTTACATTGTTTGGTAGAAAAGATTTTACAGGGTAAGAGTCTCATCTGCTTTATGAAATAGTGAAAAAATAAGTTCAATCAGTATGCAATCCAAAGTAAAAACTCAGGAATACAAGAGTTTTGGGAAGGGAAAAGTGCCTTATTACCTCTTGACTGAAGACCCATTCTCCTACTCACTCTGGGGGCTCAGACTGTCACTGTTTTCTGACTCTCTTAGGCTGCTTTTATATTAGCAGATTAAATGTGCCTGGGAGTGTTGCTGGATGCTGAGATTAAACTGGCATGTGTAGCCTGCTGCCAGAATAGCAAATTCTTTAAACCTCCAAAATGTTGTGCAATATTTCACAGCACTCAGGTTGTTTTTGGGGAACACTGGAACAGCTCTGTAGTGTAGGTGATGGTATCCCAGTGCCTGGAAATGTTCCTTGTCAGTCTGATTTCCTAATATTGGAATAATCTCAGTGTGCAGTATCTACGAAAGAAGAATTACTGGAAATTTTTTTGCCTGAAGGATAATTATGCCAAACCCTTCCTATGAGTGACAACACTTTCTGTTCCATCAGATTTACGGGTATTTCAAGCAGATGTTCTGGAGCAGGTAGTTGTTTATGCTGTACATAGAGCACTAGGTGTTCCATTAGTGTTCATAACTATTCATTGTTATTGTCAAAAAAAGCTAATAATTTAATGGAAGTGTAGTTAGAATGGATTTCTGCTCCTTGATACAGCACCCACCATTTTAGTGGAAGCAAAATGAAACTGTAATCAAAGCAAGCATCAACATATTTGTCATCTTTAAAACTGCTTAGAATTTATTGCATTGCCATACAGTTTTGACTTAGCAACATGCTAAATTTTCTATAAACTCTTGAGTATAATAGAATGATGTGGTTTATCTGTCCAATATAATAAGCATATACTTTCCAGAAAAAAAATTACTATTCTTAAAGCAGATAGAGAGATGGGGTAAGGGCTGTCTTCTCTCTGTCAGTCCACAGAGTTACAGCCAGCAGCTACCGTGTTACTTCATGAAATAGATCCCTGAAGAGATCACAAAATCCATTTATGTTCTGTTAAAATTGGCCGCACTGTATTGCAACATCAATTCCCAAGTCCCCATTGGGTTTTAAAGTCTCCTATACCTGCAGTCTTTATTTATACAATATGCAATTTTTCAATCATAAGATCCTTGTCTTATTTCATACACAGAATGAGTGGTGATCATTTAATGGGTATACATTCAATGCTTCATTTGCTCTTTATTAAAGCAAGCCTGGACCTTACTTTCTGAAACAGCAAGAACAGAGATGTAGAGCACAAACATGAAGCATTTTAGAACAAGACTTAGGCATAGGGCAGTCCTAGATCTTTAAAGTAGGACATGGGAGATGGAAGGTCATTTTAGCTTTGGTGTTTGTCAAATCCAATTCTAGACTAGTGCTCATAGTTCATGTGACATTGCAGATGGTACAGAAAACAAACAACTGAACTCGGCTAGAGACAAACTCCTTCAGTACAGAACTCGATCACAGAAAAGGTTCAGGTTCCTGAATAGGCAAAAAGGCTAAAGTATGACAAGTCCTTCAGCATGTTGTAGAAAACCACATAATAGGACACAATATCTGGCAGCTGCAGCCAGGCATGCCAAATTAGAATACATATTTAATAATAAGGATGATTACTACTGGAATAAAATACCTAGGGAGGCTGTGGATCTTCTTGGTATCTTTTAATTAAGACTGGTCTTGTTTCTTAAGATGGCTATAATTGAAATGAAAGGTGTAAGTCTCAATACAAGGGTAACTAGGTGAAATGTAAAAGCAGATGGTGTACAAGAGGTCCAAAGAAAAGACTTAGTGCTCTCCCCTGACCTAAGAATTTACAGAAATTTTAAGTATGGAAGAGAGAGATCAGCTAATACTAACTTCCTGGATTGCTCATTTCATCTACCACTCCATACCCCTTCCCCCTCTGCTCAAAAAAAAAAAAAAAAAATTAGGCATGGAGCTGATTTTGGAAAAGCAATCTATCATGAGAGATCAAAAATGCAGGAAAATAATGGGGGCAAGGATGAAAGACATTGATGTATTATGGCATATTTTACCTTTCACAGCAAAACAAAGGAGACAAAGAACAGAAAAGTAATTTCACATCAAACTGGCAAGCTATCAGCCTCAAGGGCAGAGGCAGCAGTAATGCAGCAGCCTTACACAGAGACTTTTCTTAACATTGGTGAGGTGCAAGAGAGGGAGGAAAAGGCTGTAGGTTGCAGCAGCAGACATCCCCCTCATGATCTCTCCTTGAAGAATAGGAGGTGAAGAACAGGAGGTGAACTCATCCACTTACGCACAAGGACATTATGTTTTCCCATTTTAAGAGAGTAAGTGCTTGGAGACTTTAGATCAAATACTGCTAAAGTATAACCCCTGCCCACTAACCACCCTCATCACACAGCAGTCAATCTGTGCTGAAACTCTTAAATGCAGAGAGGACTGAGTCCATGTAATTCAGTGCAATTAATTTGGTTAATTTTGTAACCATGCCCCCACTAACAGTATACAAGCAGCTAACAAATGTGAGGAATTTTTACTCCTTCCAAAATAATTGCTAAATAATACAAATTAATAATGCTGAATTAAAAACTCAACACATTGTTGCAAGTATTTGATATGTCACCTTTGAATTGAGCTGGCAACATACAGCTCCTCTTCCTCAGAGGCCAGTTTTCAAGGAGAGGCAACACTCAAGAAACTTGGCCTCTGACTGATTGAGTAGCTTTAAGTAAACTATGTCACTTTCCTCTGATAGATTTTTCACCACTGTTCGATAACAAATTAAAACCATTTTTCAGCATAGAGGCACATGGAAAATAGAGTAAGAATCCCTGAGCCTTTAAAACATGCTCAGCCATGTACCCAGTGAGAAGGAGCTACAGGGAAACAAAGTAGGAAGGATCATCCAGTACAAGCTGGGACACATTAGTGCTGAGTAGCACTTGGGAGGGCTTTCTTCACTGGATTCTAGTGCTCTCCAGGCATTTTTTCCTACTCCTTCCTCATCCCAGTCTCTACAGACCACAGAAAGTGCTCCTTGCAGCACGCTAGGTTTCCCTTCTAGCATACCAATTAGCACTAGGAGTCAGCCGACCATGCTCATTTGTTTCTCAACACACAACAGCGGCTAGTGAAAGTGCAGCTCCTTAATACAGCCCCTGGGAAAAGATGAAGGGGGAAGTTAGGATCAGAGCAGGGTCTAGGCTGCAGAGAGTAGAAGCTATCTTTGTGCTGGAGGAAGCATTGCCTATGACTGAAATAAAGGAGAGTTCTGACTTGTGCTGGCTTTCCCCCTCCTCTACAACTCTAAGTAGGTCACTTCCTTTCTCTATAGTACGGTTTCCTTGTCTCTTTGGTACAGACACTAACTTCTGCCAGAACTGAGATGTGATCTGATAATTAGCATTGCAGCCTATAGAGCTCAGAGAGATGCTTGATAAGAGCTGTTTGAAACAAAAACCCACACTAATTTCCTTAATAAACAGTAATACTGCCGGATTTTGAATGATGGGTTGCAACTCCTGTGCACCCCACACACCCCCCTCTCTCCTTAGTTAAGAGAACTAAGTGGAGCACTGGAAAGGATGTCTTGGTCACCAAGCATCAAAACAGACTTGCACAACCCCTTCTATAAACAAATCAAGAACCATCTTCCAAATGTTACTCTTGCCTTCTCCAAGGGAAAAGCTGTTTCCTCTTTCATACCAGAGTATTTGGAGTAATTTCAAGTCTCTGTATTTAGATGGTCCTAAGTATGGACAGAAATTATACCAAGACTATGCTTGAATTTACAAGATATTCAACTCATATTCAACTTTGAATTACAAGACCACCTCCCATTGAAGTGCCCAAGTGCAGGTGTGTCAGATTTATAATGCAGTCATTATGAACATACAAAAGATGTGCAGATACTGCTTAAATTGACAGACACTATCATTTGCTAGCATAAGAAAAATGCAGGCAAGCAAAGAAAACCATTACATATGTGTCTGTGTTTTAGTTTCTTCATCAGTCTGAAATGTTCTTTGAGACAAAGTATCTGGGATTTTTTTCTATGAGCTATTCTGCTTATGACAAAGCATCCTTTCCTTTGTGATATGTCTGATTGTTCTCACCCTGGCTAATATTCTAACTAAATAGGCCTCCTACTACAAAACCGCATGCTGTACTCCCCATACTCCACAGCTTCAAAAGTCATGCCATATTCATTCAATCTGTCTTGTTTGGAAGGTCAATACCAAAGCACAGAAATATCAGCATTTTCACATCTTTGCTCGGAGTTTGGCAATTCCCCACTACCCAAATCTTACCTCTTTGTGGAGCTGAAGCAGTAAGATTTTGTTCTAAGGTGAAAATGTAACAATTGACATCCAAGAGGCACAAGAGCCCAAGCAACAAAACAGGCCTGAAATAGCAGGACATTTCACCTCATAGAAGCAGCTAAAGTAAATGAGGCAAAAATCAGTCAATGTTCTCACAGACTGAAGAAGCAAAGTCTACAATAGTACCTGGATCACTGGAGACCCCAACAAGTCACAGACATGGCTGTAACAGAGCAGGGGCAGGGATTGATGGCACTGTGCTGAGCTGAAATTAGGCTCCATGAGTCAGGGAAGAGACCCCAGCTGAGGCTGATCATGGCCATTAAAGCCTGTTAGTGCCCGGTGGCCCTGACAAAGAACTCGTTCTTGAAAACTTCAAAGTTAAATCCCTGTTAATGCTGATGATTCAGGTGTCTTGTATGGGATTGCAGCTCCTGATAGGAGAATCCCATGTGTGGGTGAAAATAATGCCTCTTGAGAATGGAATTAGTCTTTCTGCCTGATGTTCCAGCAGATCTCAAGGGACCCGCTATGTCAATAACTGACTAGGTCTTTTCTAGATTTTCTACAACCTGCAGAAGTACAAAAATAGCAGATACATATATTCTATCCAACCATGAGTCAGAAGACAGCTCCTTGCAATTCAACAGACATACTGAAATTCTCATGTTCTGCAATTTGTCCCTTACAAGAAATTTTGGAAAACTTTTTCCCTGGTGTTCCGTTCTGTAAGGAACAAATCCATACAGCACCAACAATGCAGACTGGTTGCAGGGACTGTGATGGTTCATCATAGGTAACAAAGTCCCACAGTGCAGCAGTGATGCCCTCCAGAGCATTACCTGGATATGAGGGAAACCTTGCCAGCAGTAGATGACTATAGTGAAGAGATGGGGCAACACCAAGGAGTCCAAAAAAAATGACAGGGGCAGTTAAAAGGGAAATCTGTCCTCAGGGACATGTCACCAGCAGAACAGTGCTACCTCTTGTATATATTTTCTTTTTTTCTTTTCCATGCAATAGCCAGAAACAGGTAGTGTCCAGCCTCAACCACCAGTAGTAATCAGACAAATAAAAACATTTTATGGGAGTGGTCAGGAAAAGTAGTGCTCCAGTTGTTCTCAACTCTTTCATGTGTGTAAAAGCAAGCCAAAAAGCTTTGAGCAGCCTGTGTCTGGCTTGCTCAAAGTTTTTTTCTCTCCTTTCAGCCAGTAATTTATGAAAACATATTTGAGGAAATAGTTGAACTGAAATACTGTATTCTCCCAGGCACCCATCACTATGTGCAAATCTGCTTTACTAACAAGACTGGATGTGAACTGACTAGGTTGAACACAGTTTGAACTTGCAAGTTTACTTTGCTTTTGTCTTCAGATCATCCACCACCTGCATTCAGCCTTGGCAGAGTCCTGCTTCCACAGCTGTGCCTGGGGCCATTGCCCTGTGGGCCCAGACAGCAGCTCTCCCCTTGAGTCACCGCTCACAATGTCAGTCATTTAACACACACGCAAAAAAGGTCTTTTGCCAATGCCATTTCTGCCCAACTGCCACACTATTTTTCTCTCTTCAAGCCAAAGAAGGCAGGGCACTGCCTGGGGAAGGGGTTGCATGGTCCAGGCACTTGGGAGAGGAATGGCCACTTTACAGGCCTCCTATGCTCCAGAGCTGTGATTGCAGCTGGAGATGACACACGGTGCAACAGCTCAACTGTGGCAGCCTTTTCTACAGAGGGACCTCTCAATTTCTGTCACACTGACAATGGAGCTAAGCCACGGGAAACTTTCCCAGATCTAGGTGGTACATAAATCTGCTCAACTCCCTTTTCTCTCGTCTGGGAAGGACATTTAGTTTTACCTTTCTAGTTACCTCTTCCCCCGCCCCTACACTGTATGACAAGCCCTTTCTCCCTTATCCTTCAGCACACATTCTGAGAAGTTGTTACGTTTCCTTCAGCCTTAGTAAGTAGAGGATATGGAGAAAGAATAGACTGAAAGGCATTTTAACCAGAATGAAACCGGATACAAGTTGGAGACCTTTCCCTCTCACACATGAGATAGGAGCCCCTTTTGATTGAAAGAAAATGCAGAATTCAGAAAAAAAAATTAAATTTGTACAGCAGTAGACCAAGCTACTTCTTTGTCCTAAACACAGAATAGTCAGCCATCTCCTCCAGTCATTTTCCACCAGAAAGAAAATTAGACAGTGAGACTCACAACAAAGATGAGCCTCTGAAAGCAGCCTAAGAACCAATGAAACTGCAGGGACTTGTAAATTTCACCAGACAAGAGCAGAGACAGCTAGACCTGATGAAGGATTGCTTGTAGTTATCCATACTAAAGGCCTTAATCTTAAAGGGTTTGATCTGCTTAGGGGATAAACTGAACCAGTATGCTTACACAGCTGAGTTAATCTCTTCATGCACTGGGATTTGTTATGACTGTCATTCACCTCTAAGACTTGTTAGTCTCATGCACACATATGGCAATGGGGTGGGAAGGCTGACAACTATTGACTCCCAGGGCAGTCACTGAGCTTCTGCTGGGCTGGAATATGCAACACTGGCCTTGTGTCTTGAGGAAATTACTCTCATCCATGTATAAGGCAGAAGACCTTTAACCCTAGGTCTGTTTCAAGCTTTGTACCAGCTCTGCTGCTTTCTGCTATTTTCCTCACTACCTTCTCCATCACCCTGGCTGGTTGTGACTCAGGTTCATCCATTCTCCTCCACGCTTCGAAAGCAGACACCAAGGAAAGCAGCTGGTCTCCTTGGTGTATTATGAGCAAATTTTGAGAAGGTCCAGAAGAACGCCAGGCCAAGTGCTGTGGTAAAAGAAAGCAGTCCGGCTGCTCCAGAGGCGACTGGCCCTGATCAGTACGGGCACTTGTCAGGCCAAAGCCCTTGGCCAGGAGAAGTTCCCCACAAGCAGGCCCTACAAATTGCTGAGACACAGTTAATGATTCCTGCCAAGGGCCTGGGAATGCCTGGACTCTGGGATGCTGCAGGCACCGCCACAGGGGAGCTGCGGTTCCCAGAGCTGCCTTCACTGTCCCAGCTGCCCAGGGAACCGTTCTCCAGGGAGACCTGGAGCCACAGATGAGCACCGGCCACAGATGACCCCGTGTCCGCTGTGTGCTCACAGTCCATGGAGCTTCTGCATCGCAGGCAGTGCTGGAGGGCAGTTCATGGCTTCAGGTCCCATGTGTCTCCTAGGGCTGGGATCTTTGCTCCCTGCAGACGCCCCGGGCGCTGCCGTGGCTCGGTGTGTCTCCGCCTCTTGGAGAGGCGGTGCCTCTCTCCCCGACACGGCCGACGGTGCAGCCGAGCACCTGCGCGGCGCTGGGCGCTGCTCTACTCTCGGAGCCGGCTGGAGAGGGCAAAGCCTCTCAAGCGAGGGCAGCACTATCTCTTTTGGGACTCCAAGGTGGGATCAGGAACCGAGAAAACGACCCGGGAGGAGGGACCAACTGACCCACTCCGGTGCTGCAGCTCCCGCCGCCGACTGACCAATCAGCGCCGCGGGGGGGCGGGGACACAGTCCGGCAGCCAAACCCTCTCCGCCCTGCCCTGAGTGACAGCGGCAACCGCCAATCAGAGCGCGGGCAGCGGACCGGCCCTCTCCCTGCACGCCCCAGCTCATCCGGGAGGTGGCCGGGGGGCGGCCCCGCTTCGCGCCCGGCGGGGGCAGGGCACGGCAGGGGACGGGAGGCGGGCAGGTCCCGCTTCCGGCCCGGCGGGGGCAGGGCATGGGAGGGGACGGGAGGCGGGCTGGCCGGCCCCGCCGTCTCCTTCCCTCCCCGCCGGGCCGGCCTCGCTGGGTGAAATGTTTTGCCGGAGCGCGGGCCGGGCCCTCCGGGCGCTGGTGCTGCTGCAGTTGCAGCCGCCCTCCCGGGCAGCGCCGCTCATGCCCCGGGGACCGGCCGCCAGCTACGGGTAACATCCACAGCCGCCTCCTTCTCCCTTTTCCCAGCTCCCTCCTTCCCTCCTGCGGCTCGGGGGAGCGGGTGTTTGTGAGACGGGCGACGGGATGGACACAGTGTGTTAGCAGAGGGGTGTGCGCTGGATCGGGAGCGGGGCGTGACGAGGTGGGGACTCGGACAGTGTCCTGAGGAGCCTGATCCTGTTTTCCCTGCTGTAAGGATCTGTCCAAGGAAGGTTCCGCAGCCCCGTCTGGTCAGTGCCTGTCATAGAGTATGAGGTGGAATAAAAGATCTGCCCGCTCTGCATCTGTGCTGCCTTGGTAAACATAGACAGTATGTATCCGATGCTTCTCAAAGAGATACACACCTTAACGTTACTAATTCAAAATACCAGGGTGGGGGTTTTGTTTTGTTTTACCAGTTTCCAATTCTGTCAACCAACGGAAAAAACATTATGTAAACAGAAGTGAAGTCATCCTGTGACAAGCAAACTGATGAAGTGATTTCAGACTGACAGAAATCTGGTATTGGGAAGACCAAGTCTGCCTTAGATGTTGCCGGTTCCAATACAGTTTCTCAGTGCATAAAAAACCTAACTCATTTGTTGTTAGTCCAAAAAATATTGAAAATACCCTCTGTGTGAAACTCCTGGATTTCAGTGGACTTCACACCGAGGCACAATCCAAGAATGGACAAACATCACAGACTCAGCAAAATTCTCAAGCCCCTGATGTTAATAATTAATCCTAAAAACGTAGAACTATGTGGAAAAAACCTCTGAAAAGCAGACTATATAACTCTGTCTATTAAACTGTATGTTGCTAACCTGTTTTAAAAGAGGTAACAAGATGTTGATTATTTCTGTTTTGTTAGGAACTAAAAGTGCTTTTGGCAATTATTAATCATAAGCAAAAAAAATTAACATAATTCTTAAAACTAAATAAGAGCAATGTGCTGATATACTGTGGTGAGAACTATAATAAAATACCTGTTGAAATTAATGAGAAACCAAAATATGGCATATGAAGAATAAAAAAACCCTTATAAAGAGAAAAATTGAAAGTCAGTATTCAAAAAGGGGTAAGGCAGACATCTGAGTGCTACATGCAGAATTCAAGTTGTGAAGTGTATAAACCACATTAGATGTGATACACTGACTTTAAGGAGGTTTAGCATTACAATCAAACTAATCATTTGGATCACATTAGCCAAGCAATTCAGCCAAACCCACTGAAATTATAATGTCACAATGAATTTCTTTGGGCTGTACTCTTGCCACAGATCTGCATTTGTACTCCAGTTCTCAAATTAGATTTGCACAGAAGGAGCTGATACTATTCTGTGCAGTCACAGCTTTTATTCAGGCATGTGGCATGATGGGTTACACAGACCCAAGAATTTATGTAAGATCAAAACTGGCTTTGTGTTGAACAGGTTCTGTGCTTTAACTGCCACTTATGTATTGGGAACCTGAGTTTGCAAGCTATTGTTCATTTTTCTTATGAAAAGAGTTTAGAAGGATTTTTTTACCCATAATCCACCACTTTCAACTCTATATACACTGTAAGTAGTTCAGACTTTATATATTAAAATTGAATTTTTAATGAATTGACCAATGCATATAATGGAATAGAGATTATTGTTACAGCTAAGACTGGAAAACAATGTCTGTATGCACTTGAAATTCACAGTGATTGAATTCATAGGGCAAGAATATTTAATCTAGGTAAAATGAGGATTAATCAATAGGTAACCAAATGGCAAGATTTTTATCATATTATGTTTAAATAAAATAAGTTAGACTGTTGAAAAGATGTTTTTCAGCCATTAGGACACAAATTTGCCCAGGAGAACAGATGCAATGGTTTGTATTGTTAGGAAGATACTTTGAATCAATGCTTCTTCTGCTTTCTCACTAAGTGTTTGTATCTAGACATGGTTTCTCAGGTCACTTATTTGCATTTACACATATGTCTTGCTTTGTACTGAAGATTAGTGTAGGGGTTTAAGTGTTGGGGCTGAGGGATGGCCTGTACAGTTGGTTTCTGTGGTGATTTTTTAGTGGGTGGGTTTATTGTTCGTGTGGTATTTTCTAATTAAGTGCTATCTCCTGGTGAGATTACACTGACAGAAATATTATTATCCCGTTCTTCTTCTCCACTCTCATCTTAGTGCAAAGTGGCTTTCATTGCAGACCCTGTGGTTCACGAGGAACAGCAACAATAGATTGTGGTTTCTCTGGCAGATGAAGAGGCTCAATTTAGCAATAGCAAGGTGAACACCAGCCATTTCCAAAGTTAAGCTGTGACAGAATGAGGTTTCTCCTCTCTAATGTATTTATTTCAACGTTTCTGTAGCCATGTAAAACTGCCTTTATATTTTCCTGGTTGCACTGTCAAGACTGTTTTTTCCCCCCAGCCATTTAGCCTAGGTATGAATGCTGCATAGTGGTCACAACTGAAAACTTCTCTGCTCCTGAGAAGCTTTTTTTCAGTCTTCTGTGCACCCATGAAAGGCAAGCAATCCATTAAAATCTCACAGTACTGTCAATAATATCTAGGGAAAGTAATTATTCTGTATTCCTGGAGTGACCCTGTAGTAATGAAAATTAACCATCTGAATGTTTTCCTCTTTCTTTCCTCTTTCCCATCTCTAGTACTTCGGTAACATCTGCCAAAATCCAAGTGAATGGAGTCCACCTGCATTATCAGCAAACAGGAGAAGGAAGCCATGCAGTTCTTCTGCTTCCAGGAATGCTAGGTTTGGAGATTTCATCTTGTCTTTGTAGAGCAACCACCTCTTTATCCATCTGGTCTCAAGCAAGAATGCACAAAAGTATTTTGTAATGTATTCAACACCTGATTATGGAACATTGTAAAAAAAAAATGCAGCACTTAGAAGGGAAAATGCAGAGTTGTTGACATCAGTTAACAGTTTTTAGAAGATTTCGTTTATCTCACCAGGCACCTTTTATACAATGTTTTGACTTACATGGTGGTCACTTGCACTTTTGGATTTAACTGTGCACAGGTGCTGTCCAGGACAGGTGGCAAATAGCTACCCAACGTGGAAAAAAAAAGCAGAAGGGGGGAAAAAATCAGGTCAGCTATATTTGTTACACAAACTGAATTATGCATTCCTTTTTAGAACCTGGATGGATTCCAACTGAATTAATGGGCATAATGTAACCCTTACAGTTTATTGCGAAAAAATCACTGTTAAAACTTATTTTTTGCTTAAAGATGTATTTTCACGTTTTGTTTATTCAGGGCAACATCATTAAGATTCTCAGTGGCTTTTTGAGATGGGCAACAGGTTCTTCTAGCTAAGTGGTATCTGTCCATTGAAACCACTGTTTTTGATAACAACCTTTTAAAATTAGCACAGCCTATTTTTTCTGGGTTCTTGTAGTTCTAAAGGACCCATCAGACTTACCAACAGTTCATGGCAGGCTGTCAGTAGGACTGTTACTGTGCTCAGAGTTGGGCTAATGCTTAATTGAATCACTGGATAAGATGATAAAATGTAAAGAACTGAAGAGCAGGAAACACTTGTTCTTCTTGGCAGCAATGTTTTCAAGTCTTCATGAATTAGTTCTTTCTTTCAAAGACTTCTCAAGGGGAGGGTGGAAAAAATTAATGCTAGTCATCCTTCAAGTAGTCATATGTTTCAACCTATTGATTTTAAACAGCTTTTTAAACTAGCAATCCTGTTGCCAATGCAAACTCCTAAATAGAAATAATGTACTTCAGTTGTGAACAATATTATTACTATTATTGTTGATTGTTGTTATTATTTTTTATTATTATTATGTGTACATTGCTGTTGTGCAATTAGCATTATTAGAAATAGTAGACCTTAGACTTAGTATCTTTAGCCTTATAAAGTTTATAGTTTAGCACTCATGGGCAACATGTGGGAAAGAACTTCACATTCGGATTGACGCATCCTTCTTCCCTTTGTCAGAAAAAAGGAAGGGAAGTTTTCCATATTTTTTTATACCATTTACAGTATTAACAGATGAATAAGTTTGTTGTGGCAACGAGGTAAGTGCTTTTAGCTCACCAGAATTAGTATCTAGACTATTTGTAAACTAGATTAAAACAAAATAGATGTATCTCTAGCTACAAAAATAGTAAGAAAACCAAGAAAACACAGCATTCAGATATGCTTTCAGTCTTGTGTAATTTCTAAGTGATAAAAATATAATATAACAAGCATGTTCATGATAGTGCAGAGGTCATACAAGGCCTCTGGCAGAATATGAGATTAATCAGTTTATGTTGGCATTTTTCTAGCAACCTGATATTTTGCTTCTGACTCTAGCTATTAAATAGTTTCACAAGAGATCATGTCAGGTTGTAATCAGCTCATCATAGCAGGCTTCATACAGCCTCTTTTATAGCTTAAACCTATTGATGGTATCTGAGGACAGATTTCTCCAAGTAAACAGAAAAAAAAGCCTTAAATGCCTTTAAATGGCGTTTTTAATATAGCAACGGGTAGCCAATTTTATATTTCAGCACATTAAATTTGAATAAGTTTTAATCAAATATCATTTGCTACTGTTACCACATGACCACAACACAAATAAGACATAAATTGCAGTCTTACCTTCATGCTAGATTATGTTCATTCATACAAAGCTTAGTGCAATAGATGGGAGTATTTCATTTTTAAATCCTGTGAAGGTCTGAGTCATTAATAAAAGAAATGGTTCTGCATCAGAAAAAAAACCGGCTATATTTGGCTTATTTTTACATATTAGAAAAATCAAAATATGCAACGTTATACTTCTGTGTCACCACAGTCTCCTCAGGCAACAAAGTATTTAAAGGTCATCTTTAAACATCAATATTCTCAATTTCTGAGATTATTTGATAAAGGTGCTTTATCAAATAACAACTGTCTGGCACCATGCTTTTCACTTACAAATTTGTAGCAGAATATTCCTGCCCTTTCAGTTTCACCTGTGCTGCCCAGGTAAGCAATGACCATGCTGGTGCTTTAAATCTGTTGAAGATAAATCCCTACTCAGGTAACTAAGTTTAGGATACTGTATTTAATCATATGTGAGAGCACTGTTCTTGATAACCTTTCATACCTACCAGAAATGGTTTGCTCTGAACATGCTGCAGATATTTCTAAAGATTTTAGTTGTGGTACTTCCGGTCTGAGCGTTGCAATGGATAGTTACAATTAAAGAGTACCTCACTTTATGGAGATTCTCATGTTTAGAATAAAGTTACAAGCTTTCCCCAGTTTCCCTTCAGAGTTTGTATACTATGTATGCATTATGGTGGTTAATAAAATTGGAATATTGTAATGTTTCAGGGAGTGGTCAAACTGATTTTGGACCACAGCTTAAGTCTATGAATAAGCAACTTTTCACAGTTGTTGCTTGGGATCCTCGGGGATATGGAAAGTCCATTCCTCCATCTCGAGATTTTCCTCCAGATTTCTTTGAGAGGGATGCAAAAGATGCTGTGGATCTCATGCAGGTAAATCTATTATGAGATTTTATTATTTCTTCTTTTTTTTTTTTTAAGCTGTTTTCCTTAAATTTTGAGAAGGAGGAAGGTTGTTTCCAGCAAACAGCAGATTATGAAAAGACCATACAAATGAAGGCTTAAAAGTGAGCATATACACACTATTCCAGAAAATATTTTCTTCTTCCACCTATTCTGCAAGATGCATAGAGGTTCAGCAGTAGGAATTAATATAAAACAATATGCTTTTATTTCAAGACCCTGCCCTGAGAGGTTTACAGCCAAAAAACATATAAGTTTAGGTAAAGTGTGTGTAAGAAACAAAGCCTATGCAAAGTAGTTTAATTGAAGGGATTATCATACTGAAAGGCTCTTAGAAAATCTTCTATCAAATAGAACCTTGACATTTTGCCCTGAGCAGCCCATTTTAAGAAACATTTAATTCTAAAAATTAGCTTGATACTTTGCATTTTACAGAATATTACTGAAATAATTTTTGTGGGAAATCAAAGGCTTCCTGTGACCATACCAAATCTTACTAATTAGTATAACTATTGTGATTAGAAAGAATATGGCCTAAAGCTGTTATTGTTTCTCCTTCTTGCAGAATTTTTAATTTAAATCTGTGTTTCTGTGTTCGTGTTTTATTCTGTCCTATAACTGCTGACACTATTTTCTGGCTTTTTTATATTAAGCTATACAGTCTCATTGATCATGTTAAGAAAGTTGGCAGAGCATTAAAATTCCAAAAATATGAGGCAAGATTCAGACAGTCAGTCCAACTGTATTTCTTAATAAACAATAACCTTGCTGAAAAACCATCTGAAACTGGAGATGTGGCCTTCCTGCTGTATTCTGCATAGCAGAACAAAGTAAGTCTGACAGCAGAATCGGGATTAAGACACAGATTTGCCCTCTAACCATAAAAGCTCTCTCTCTGTACTGTAAATCTTCAATTTCTTCTGCTACACTAGTAAAGAAAATAAAGATGCTGCCATGAATATGTGACAAACTTTCAGTCTAAATGGTTGTAACCCCCTTTCTTGTCTCTGTTCAAATACTAATAAATGCAAAATACTGAACAGAGCTTTCCCCAAAGGGAATGTAACCATGTAGCTTCCAGCCAAACAGGACAGCAGCCTACCAATCTCTAGAGCTGCCAAAGCAAATGAGACAAAGCATCCTGTTTTTCTGAAGATGTTTCTCAATATAAGCATATAATAAAAAATTACTACAATCTTACCAAGTGTGAGTAACTTGCTTCTATTTTAGGATATTACAAAGGATAGCACAAATCCCAAGGAATCATTCCAACTATGATTTCCAGAATATAATGGTTTACATACATCATCCATCCAACAATCAGCAAAAAGCACATCCATATGGGTGAGCCTTCAGAACCTTTATTCTAGTCTCCTTCAGATTCTGGTGTTTCTGTTGGAGCTGTGAGTGATGCAAGGTTTCTGTGAAATAACAAAAGCTGAAATTTAGCACCTTTATGCAAAAGACACTGTTCTGTATCCCTGTTTGTGTTCTGTGAAGGAGTTTGCTTGAAATAAAAGGAGTGTAATGCACTTAAGTCCACTTTGCTGCCATCCACCCCAATGTCTAATGCTAGCAAAGTCAATAGCATTAAAACAATCATGAGGGAAATAATTAGTGTTAATATTTAAGAAGTTCTTACTCTTCAGAGCTACCGTCCTAGCAAAAGGATAAGCTTGGGCTTCTCTATGTTTTATCCAGCACATCTGTTATATCACATTATTTTTCTGAAGGCTGCAAAGGATAAATTAAATTCCTCCTGTTGGAAAGGCATCTTGAGATACCCCAAAGAATGCATCAAGATAAAGGCTAGTAAACAAGAGAAATACTGGAGGCAAATAGATCTCAAATAACCTGGCATGAAGAACAAAAATTTTAATCAGCTATTCCATCCATCAGCCAACTTTGAGCTCCATAATTTGCTATTGGCAGTAGGGGAACAGTAGCAACATCAAAAACTCAACCTTTACAAGCACTGCTGCCAACCCCCAAAACCTACCAAGATACCAAGAACCCTTCAGCAGCACAATAATGAGTTGGGCATAGATTAACTACATCTTCAGCAGACCAGGGCCAACTTCTGATCAGTTGCAAATATTCAAAATTCTCTTTTCTTGCTATCAGCTCTTGCTTTACATGTCCCTTTCTTTCCCCTACCTTATTTCTTTTCTGTTTAGTAATTATAGCTTTGCAGAGTGAAATCTAAAATTGGTCAACACTACAGTGAGCAGAATACCAAGGATGAAGCCAAAACCAGAAAAGCCTTATAGGGATAGAAGTCTGCTAAGTATCGAGTTGATTAGTAAAGTTATACCTCGCTCGAGCATCAAGTTTACAAACAAAGTAGAAACTTCTTTATCTCCCTCTGTAGTTATTTCTTTCATTACCTTCATTTTTGCTTTCTTCTGTCACAACAAAGAAGACCTGGACTTCCAACACCACCAAGCACCAAAGCAACTCATTCAACTAGCTTGCTCTTTTTCCTCAAAAAGTACAATATCCTCCGTAATTACACCTGAAAGGCTGTAATTTTTGCATAATAAAAGCTAAAAACACTGCGAAATATATTTTCTTGTGAATGAATTCACAAACTGAAGTTTCTATATGCAAAACTGCAAGTATTTCTTAACCATTGAATATCGTCCCTCTACAACCTTTAGATGCATTTTCTCATGAGTGCCTTTACCTTCCACACTCTTTCCCCACTGAACATAACACACACAAAATCCTGTCTCCTGTGACTACCAGGACCCTCTACCACATGTAGTGATTTATGAGGAAACAAGAGTTTCAAATTCTAGTGGAAAGCATTATCAAAGAATCACAGAATCTACTGAGTCGGAAGGGACTCATCAGGATCATAGAGTCCAACTCCTGTCCCTACACAGGACACGCAAGAATCGCACCATATGCCTGAGAGCATTGTCCAAACACTTCTTGTACTCTGTCAGGCTTGGTGCTGTGACCCTGGGGAGCCTGTTCCAGTGCCCAGCCACTCTCTGGGTGAAAAACCTTTTCCTGATATCCAACCTAGACCTCCCCCAACTCAGCTTCAGGCCATTGCCTTGGGTCCTGTCACTGGTCAGAATGAATAAAGGTCTTGGTTGTCATATTTTTTGCCCTAAGCTTTCCTTTTGAAGAAGGAGGAATTTTTTTATTAATGTTTTTGAATTGCAGCTCACTGTGAAGTAACATTTAAAATATACACAGAAAAGCTACAGAAAATGTGAATTAGCAACTGAAACTTGATGCAATCCTTTAGAAAATACTTTAAGCATTTTTTGCTTTTTACAGAACATTATTTTTTTTAGCATCAGTAAATCAGATCACTGGATTCCATTTTTCAAGTCCTACACTTTTCTTTTTCTTAAGTTTAGCTTAATCTTGGATTGGTTACTATCCACACTGTGATAGTCTTTGCCAACTTCACACCAAGAGAATCCATGGATTCTTCATATCATCAGGCTCTCTGAAAAGGTCTTTACTCTCCATTTTAAATCAACTTTTTTTTTTGGAGGGCTTTTTAAAATGCAGCAAGAATCTAACAGGACTACTGCCTGTTTCCTTAGAGAGTTACAGAAAATTGAAATGGCAGGTGTCATTTCTTGTTTTCTAAATATTTGACTTTTTAAAAATATTTTTATGTACAGGAAGAAAGTGATATTTTCTAATTATGAAAGCTAGCTATAGTTCAGCTATAGAGTGGTGTGCCTAAAACTGTGCAGTTAATTTTCAAGAAATAGTTGACATTTGGTTGTAAAACCAGCTGTTGATTTGCATATAACTTTCTTGTATGAATCAAGGCACTAAAGTTTAAAAAGTTCTCCTTGCTGGGGTGGAGTGATGGTGGAATTACAGCGCTCATTGCTGCTGCGAAGTACCCAAATCTTATCCACAAGTTGGTTGTCTGGGGAGCAAATGCCAGCGTTACTCAAGAGGATGTGAGAATTTACAATGGTATGTACAAACTGCATGTCGTATTCTAAATGAATTATTTTAATTTCTCCTTGACTGAAGAATCATAGTCATGTAACAGCTAAGTGGAGACAGAGCTGAGGACACAACAAATCTAAAGAGACAGGACACAAAATTCACTACATTGCTAGGTATAGGGACAGGTTAAAGTTATAGTGAGAAACTCTAGTAGTTACTCTAAGGGTAATAGAATAGATTTTTTAACAAGCCCTTACCAACCTACCCTGATGAAAAGCAGAAGTTATAATAGCTTATCAGTAATTTTCAGAAGGTCAGATTTTTGCTGTTATAACAAATTCCTAAAAATAAATTCAAAATAATGCTATCGAACCCCAGGTTTGATTTCTTATCTCACATCTTGCACAACCTTTTTTAAACCAGGTCCACAGATAATCACTGGGCTAGCTCTTAACAGCTTTTACCTCTAGTGCCTCTATAATATAGAAAGTAAGAAAACAAGTTCATAGCTTACCTTTTAAGTTCAGGAAGCAAATGAATCATTCAAATCAATGTCCCAAGATGTCTTTACCATTTGCATTCCTTTAGAGTTAATTATTGTCATTAGAAAACCTTTGCAAAATAAAGAAACCTGGGACTTCTGATCCTTATTGCACTCATGTGAAACAGAATCTGAGATCACTTCTCACTATAAAGAAAAATAGGAAGAAACAGCTGGTGAACTCAGAAAGGGACTGTATTTCCTTTTGAAAATGGAAAGAGTTAACCATGTAGGCTCTCAACAAATGTAACCCTGTATAGTTTCATTTTAGTGAGTGGAGTTTGATTTATACCAGCTGTGAAATCTGTCTGGCTTCAGCAAATTACAAGTGTATGTATTGCACATGCATATTTACCTCACCTATACTAAAATTAAAGTAGTAGTAGTAATATATTTTTTAGTGCAGAAAGCAAAATGCTTTTTAGCTCTGTAAAATGCTTTATTTCTTTACATGTTTTTATATTTATGAGATTTTTACTGTATATATATGAAATGCATATCTCCTCCCTGCACAACAGGCTAAAATGTATAAAAGAAAAATAACAATAAAAAAAACCAACCAACAAAAAACAAGTCTTATTTACATGGAGCACCCACTGCAATGTTGGCCTTTGTTCCCTTTGTGGATTGTTGCTTTCAACATCTCTCCCTGGCTAATAGAGCTGAGAGTAGCAGCACAAGTCTTCTCCAGCGGGCTCATCAGTGCATCTCAGCTGCAGTGGAGGGTTTTGTAGAAGAGAAAGATGTTGATTTGGTATCTATGTCCTTTCAACATTGGCTTCTCCCTTCTTTTTTGAATTGAATGCCAGCCACAAGGATTAAACAGTAGATTCTATATGGGAATCAGTTGTTCAGTAGCACCTGGCCTGGGATGAGCAGACTCATTTACAATCAGACACTGTTATAAAACACTTTCAGTCACTACTACCTTTGTCATTTGACTGGACAGGTTCTCTTTGTTAATTAATACCTCACTCCTTTCTTACTTTAATTCCCTTTTGAAACCAGTTAAAACCTTTGCTAGTGGCAAATATTGCTGTTTGATGATTCAGTACTGTCCTGTTCTCTGCTATGCCAACTTTGTTTCAGACTTTAACAGTACAAAGCTGTACAGCTGAAATATTGTTTAGTGAAAATAACCCTTTTGCGTACCTAGTTTGTGAGCAATACTGAAAATTTTAGAGGGAAAATAATAGAAAAATCTGATAAATAACTAACTAAAATGTCAGATTATTTGTACAGCTTTAGCCAGGCTACCATGAGTCACAGGACTCTGCTAAGTAGAGTCACTTGTTTTTGTGTAAAACTACAGCAAATGTACCATGATGTCAGCCTGCTGGAATGTCTTAGTAAGACCTTCCTTCCTCTCAGAGCTGGTAGGAGCCATGGAAGGACTTCCATCTATGAGTCAATGCAAAAGGCTAAGGGATATAAAAAAGAACTGCCAGGTCTAGCACGCTGTTATGAAATAGTCCCATTTTTATAAGTTCAAATACCCCTTGAACTTCTCATATTAAAGCCTTCCAGAAAGAACCATCAGAAGTTTTAGGACTGAGTCCTTTGATTATTATTTTTTTTCTGTTGTTCCTTGAGACCTTAATAACAAGATGGTCCCCTACAACTCAGAAGACCACAGCAGAAATTGCACAACTGTCTTTTTTATACCCTTTCCATACAATGAGTTATTTAAAATATTCATTGCAGTTCCAAGTTTGAAATACATATTTGCAGTCTGGTTTGAAAACTTCCCCATATTAGGTGTGGTTTTTATCTTGTTGCTGGAAAGGACATAACATATTTAAATATTATTTTGTGTAGGCATCCGAGATGTTTCAAAATGGAGTGAAAAGGTCAAGAAACCACTGGAAGAGCTGTATGGACATAAGTACTTCGCAGAAACCTGTGAGGCTTGGGTAGATGGAATATCGCGCTTTGCTGAAAATTCAGATGGTAAGGCTTTCACAGTGTTGAACTGAGACAATTAAGAGTAGCAGGCAGTTCTGGATTAAAAAAATCTAACAGTACTTCTAGCAGCCAGTAAAGGAAGGGCTCTGCCTATGGCATTAAAAGCTAGGTCTGACTCACACTCAGGAATAACACAATTACTCTGTAAATGGTTCACAGAGCCAGAAAGGTACAGGAGGAAAATATTTATGGAAAACATTAGCTGTTGAGGCTCTCCTCTTGTTCCACCACAAAACTGCATTATTAAGTCATTGCTTTTGCACAGACTAAACAGGAAGGATTCTGCTCAAGCAGAATCTTTTTCTCCTCTTCTGTTTCTGCCTCAAAAGATTATCTCTTGGTGACATAGTTAAGATGTACCAAAAGTAAGGCATGCTCTTTCCAGTTTTTGCAAAATGGAGCTGAAGAACTCTTTCAAATCTAGTAGCATGAAAGTTAAAAAAGAAGGCACTCTAAATTTTGAGAACTCAGAATTTAAAAAACACATTTTAAAAACACAATTGAAACAGCTCAGGTGTTAAAAATAATTTTTAAAAATGGTTAAACTAGACAATATAATTGTTTATCCCTGAAGATTTCTGCAGTTACTCTACATAGACCTTTTCAGCCAAGGATATTATGAATAATAATCTGCAGTTCTATTTTAATTCAGAGGAAATTTGCTTTTAATTTGCCTAAAGCAGTAATACATAATACATAAAAAAAGGAGTTTCTAACTCTTATACACATTTTCCTGTAGCCCTCATAATGAAAGATAGAAGGCGATATACATTAGCAGGCAGCAGGTACTACAAAGAAAACATTTCTTCATGTCATATTTTTTCCATAAATTTTTGTATAGGATCAACACAGCACTAGGATTTCTTCCAGTAAAGTGGTGTAACAAATTATGTTCCGATCTTATTTTACCCACTGTGGAATGCATCTCCTTAAAACTACTTTTTCCTGAAGTACAAAGCCCAGACTGGTGAATCTGTGGCTGTGACATCCTTTCACTGCCTGCATATGCCTCAGAACTATGAGATAAAGTGACTGCGAAAAAGAAGCCACCTAGAAACATGTAACAAGGAACTGAATTACCTAGATGCTGAAACTGGGTCAGATATTGGGTGAAGCCTACTGTTTGCTGCAAGAGATGAGCAGCTATCAGACTGCAGGTTTGTTTTTCAGGGGAAAACCAGTTTTCCAATTTAGATTACAAACAGGCCACCTTGCAATTCAAGTTAAGACACTGCAACAAAGGCACAGATACAGCCGATATAAGAAAAGGTTTTAATAAAACCCATCAGAGATAAAAGAAGGACAGTAAAGCCAATGTTAGTCAAAAACTGAAGCTCTTTTTGAAACTAGACTATTTTCCCTGAATGAGACAGCTTTTAGTGTGAAATACCATAAGAAATGAACTTTTAGAAGGGGCCAATACTTAAAGTGAGTAAGTTACATAAAGTCTCAACATCCAAGATTCTTTTTGCTGTTCCATGCTTTTAGAGTAAATATAATTTAGTGGTTATAGTACAAAACAATTTTAGGATTGAAAACCAGTAAATAATAGTTTGACTGCCAGCTATGTCCCAAGATAAATAACCTAAATTTACTTGGTACTTATTCTGAAAAACACTCAACATTTCTGTAGGTGTTAGAGGACTATGGGTAGAATGTTCTAAATGAAAATATTTAAACCAGTAGAAATGCGAACTAAGGCTGTATAAATAACGAAGCAATTGGAAAAACTCAAACAGCTTCTGACTTTAGAGCTAAGGAAAACATGCATGTATAAGCATTAATCTTACAGCTGTTGGTAGCTGCAAGGTGACAACTACAAGTAGACAAAGTTACCTCAAAAAAAATGGAACATAAAGCTCATCACAAATGTTTTGCCCAAAGATTCCCTTGCAAGAACATGGGAAGTCAGGCAGTGAGTTTGGAAACTGGGTTACTACGAGAAAAAAAGGGGAGAAAACTCAGAAAAGTCTTTAAGCAAAAGCATTAAAATTACTTCTAATGAAATTAATGACTAGTAAGCATAAAATTATGAATGGGCAGGGAAAATAACCTTTGAATAGTTTTAGTACAATTAATATCAAATGGTTATGCATTTGTATTGGGTTTGCATGGCCAGGTTTTGGTAGCAGGGGAGTTACAGGATGCCTAAAAGCTTCCTCCATGTCCAGCAGAGCCAATGTCAGCCTGTTCCAAGACAGATATGCCAAGGCCAAGCCAATCAGTGATGGCAGTAACACCTCTGTGAAAATATATTTAAGAAGGAAAAAAAGTTACTGCACAGATGTCGTTGCAGCCAGAGTAGAGCAGAGTGAGAATATGTGCGAGGAACAACTCTGCAGCCACCAAGGTCAGTGAAGGAGGAGGAGGAGGTGCTCCAGAGCAGAGATTCCCCTGCAGCCCATGGTGCAGTCCCTGGTGAGGCAGCTGTGCCCCTGCAGCCCATGGAGGTCCAGAGATCCATCTGCAGCTCTTGGAGGAGCCCATACCAGAGCAGGTGTATGCCCGAGAGAGGTCTCTGTACCTGTGAGAAACCCATGCTGTAGCAGGCTCCTGCTGGGACCTGCAGACCCATGGAGAGAGGAGCCCACACTGAAGCAGGTTTCCTGGTAGGACTTGTGATTCGATGGGGGACTCATGCTGGAGCAGGCTGTGCCTGAAGGACTGCACCCTGTGCAAAGGTGACTCATATGGCAGCAGTTTGTGGGGAACTCATAGGATGCTCATGGGATAGATTCATGTTGGAGAAGGTCACAGAGAATGGTTTCCTCTGGGAGGGACCCCACACTGGAGCAGTGGAAGAACTCCCTGAGCAGCAACAGGAACAACCTGTGATGGGCTGACCACAACCCCCACTCCCCCTCTCCCTGCACCACAGGGGGCAGGAGGTAGAACCCAGGAAGAAGCTTCTAAGATTTATTTTACTTCTCCTTATCCTGCTCTGATTAGTAATAAATTCTGTTAGTAATTCAGTTACTATCTCCAAGTTGAGTCTGTTTTGCCCACGATGGCTCTCTCCTCGTCCTTAACTCAGGAACCTTTCATTCTGTTTTCTCTCCCCTATCCACTTGTGGAGGGGAATGAAGAAGAGGCTTAGGTGGGTGCTTGGCATCCAGCCAGAATCAACCCATTAGAGCACTGCAGATAGCAAAGGGCCTGGGAGGTGCAACAGGTATGAGTACAGCCTAAATTAATTTGTTCAATGAAAGTAGCAAATCTTGTAACCTGACAATTGCTGTAACAAAATGCAGTGTTAATGTGAGGGCCCTAAGACTCTAAGGCTGAAAAGAACAAAGCCATGAAGGAGGTGCATGTATTGGCTTTGAAGACTCGAAGAGAGCCGGGGGGAAATGTGGAACAGAAGTACCTCATTCTCTCTATCCTTTTGTGCTCATATCCATTAATGGAGCAAATTGCAGTGAAGTAACATTTTTGGAGGAAAAAAAAGTTAATTATAGTCCTGCTTACATAGTTCTGTAGATTAATCACACACTATCCACAAGGAGAAGCAATAGCTGGAATCCAGTGGAGTTCAGAATCCTTTACAGAAGCAGTTTCATCTTTCATCCCAATTTTAAAACAAAGTGTGACCTTCATTTGTTTTCTCCCTAGGTAATATCTGCCAACAGTTGCTGCCAGATATTAAATGTCCCACATTTATAATTCATGGTGAGAAAGACCCTTTGGTCCCACAGGCTCACGCAGAATACATTCATAAGCACATCAAAGGCTCTCGGTAAGTTAAATGATGGAGTTCTTATATACCATCGTTGGAGAAATGAAGCAGTTCAAACCCAGCATTTAAAAAAAAAAAAAATATTTGGACAAGTTGTCTTTGCCACACAGAGAGGTATTCTAAATTTCCCTAGCAAGTTACGATGCAAACAGGGTAGCTGGACCTTTCTTGCAAAATAAAAAGTACAGTATTTTAATAAGCTCCTTCCTAAAGCCGTCTGAGAGAAACCAAGTAAATTCCTTTTTCTCTTTCCACTACACAAAGAGAACCACTACTCCCTAAGATTTATCAAAGCAAGCAAACCTTTTTGTTATGACCATTGCATTCCTTTTGCTGTAAGAGACCTCATTTCTGTCCCAGAACAGGGAATTTAGGTGCTATGAATGGAGAGAGATTTCCAGTTATTAGAGAGAGAAGCACAGTTTACTTCTGTTGCTCTGCCCTACTGATGTGAACAACTTCAAAGATTCTGTTTCCACCTGTCCCATCAATTTTCAGTGTTTTTAAGAAAAGCAGAATGGGAAAACATGTACACATATGCTCAGAAACATTACTACATAAATAAGAAAAATATCAAGAAAAATCTGCTTCATGTGTGTTCTGATTTAGCTTCAAATGGCAACTCAGTATCACTCACTCCCCCGCTCATAGGATCAGGGATAGAATCAGATGAGTAAAAATGAAAAAAACTTCATGTGTTGAGATAAAGACAATTTAATAGGTAAAGCAAAAGCCATGCATGCAAGCAAAGCAAAACAAGGACTTAACTCACTGCTCCCCCAGGCAGGCAGGTGTTCAGCCATCCCCAGGAAAGCCAGGCTCCATCACACATAACGGGTACTTGGGAAGACAAATGTTATCCCTCCAAACATCCCCCTTGCTTCTTCCCCCAGCTTTGTATGCTCAGCATGATGCCATATGGTATGGAATATTCCATTGGTCAGTTGGGGTCAGGTGGCCCAGCTGTGTCCCCTCCCAACTCCTTGTGCACCCCCAGCCTCCTCCCTAGTGGGGCAGTATGAGAAGCAGAGAAGGCCTTGATGCTGTGCAAGCCCTGCTCAGCAATAAGAGAAACATCTCCATGTTATCAACAGTTTTCAGCAGAAATCTAAAACACAGCCCCATAATAGCTACTGTGAAGAAAATTGACTCTATCCCAGCCAAAACCAGCACAACTTCAAAATTCCAGAAATGCTTCCTATAAAAAGCTGGGATTTTACCAGCTGAATTTTCTTCATAAATTTGCACACAAATGCAAGCATTCTATTACTACTTAATAACAACCTGTGATGATTAGCACTGGAGAAGAGAAGTAGTGGGAGGGGAAAAAAAAACCAAACATTTTTATGAATGCAAAGTGTAGGGAACTGTGTCACTGGTGTCATCTCAGTGCAAAAATGAATGATATTATCTCAAAGCCAGCCCTGCTGATCATAGTAATGCATTCTGCCACAGGAAAGATGAGAACAAGAGATCTTCCTAACAATCACGTGCAGGTGTTTTATTTCATGTCTGCTGGTTTGTTACTCCTACATGCACTGCTCAGAACACCTATCCTCCTTCACTGAGCTCCAAAATACTCCAGATGCTGAGGCAAATTATCCCAAAAAAATAGACAAGGATCTGATAGCTTCTATTTGGAAGACAAGTCAAAGAGGAAACACTGTTAGGAATTGCCATCCAGTAAAACGTAAAACAGTGATTCTTTGCATGTCTTTGTGCTGAAGTGCTCCTCTGTATGCATATTTGTCAGAAAAGAAAGCAGACTAATGGTGTTCTCAGAAATTAATGTTTGGGTACATGGTCCCATTCTTCCCTGGTTGCATTGGAAATTACATTTTCCATTGTAAAGCAGAAGGAAAAGCTTAAATGCAATACGTTTTCAGTAACACATGCTTCTACCATCAGCTTTTCTTGCCTTGATTTTCATCTAGCAGTACAGTAGAAGAAGCTGCTTCTGATTATAGTGCACATACATTGCTTGTTTCTCTCATGGTGGAAGAGTGTACCACCATTCTGCATTTGCATGGTATGGCTGCAGTTTGGTAGCATTACAACAGTAGGAAACATTAACAGCAGTAGGAAATAGCATGCACAGTGCTATAGGTTTGTGCATCTGTGTGCTGCTTAGTCTTTGAAGCAATAGACAATGAAATTCAGACAGATTTCACTAGAAATGATGGGTGTGTTCACATGCTGCTGCTCTTTTCCCAAAACAAAACACCACTTGTCACCATCAAAAGAAGGTTGATCCCTCCTGCTATAGCAGGACTTTGACATGAAGGCAACAAATTATCAGTCAAAACCGTTTTAGCTCTGTTGAAACTGCTTAGTATATGGTAGAACAAAACAGTTTCCGACTTCCATATAAAGCAGTGTACATCCCTGATGTATAAAGTCTGTCTCAGGTAGAAAGCAAAAGTAAATAGAATTTTAGGCATGTCAAACTCATTCATATGACAAAGATTTAATCTGATTCACAGGTACTACTTCTAAGCTTTTGGTGTACCCAGAGAAGTTCTGACTTCCCTTTGTATTTTAATGGATGAATGGTTTTAGTTTTGGATTGTCTTTTTGCAGGAAGATTAGACAAAGTACAAATACTACCCAAGTTTAGGTCATGGCAAGAACTCTACATTTCACTGTCCAGCACAACTGCTGTTCTTTTTGAAAGAGGCAAAAGTACTTAGGTACTTCACATACCTTTGAAAGATGCATCTTACTTACATAAGTTTTGGAGTCTTATCTTCTCTGTAGATCACCAGAAAGGTTTTTAGAAACTAGGTCTAGGACACAAAAATGTGTTTTAGACTTATTTTATCCTCCCCAGAGTGGAACAAGTAGTATGCTTGTTGCTCCAGCTGTTACTGTGGTTCACACTCTAAACCACATACACAGCGACAGTACTTAAGTGACAGTTCCTTACTGGGTAATCAAGAACAAGGAAAATGCAACAAGTAATTTAATTGCCTATACTCACAGAATAAAATGTATAATCAGAATTTGATTTTTTTTTCTCTTTTAAGGTTGCTTCTGATGCCAGAAGGAAAGCATAATTTACACCTGCGTTTTGCAGAGGATTTCAACAGAGAAGTGGAAAATTTCCTACGCTGACTTGAACTGTAAAACAAGTCAGAGGTGCTTGACCTTTGCCTTGTTTAGGAATTTAAGTTGGCTTTCCATTTTCAATGAAGTTATAGGTAAGTTTGAGTCCTGTAAAAAAAACATTAAACATGTTTGCATGAGAACCATATGTCTTAAGAACATGTAAGACTCAGATCAGAGCATACCACTGTATTGCAAGATTTCTGACATGTCTTTAAACTTACTTGTTGGCACCCAGGCTGAACAGCTGCTCTTTGTCCAATAGAGGTGTTAAGAAAGACAGAAAACTTTCACTAGAATACATGCCTTTATGTGCTCTTAATATTAAAGGACAAAAAACATTGTAAGAATTAGGATTCAGAACCATTACATTGAGAAATCTGCCAAAGTCACAAATGCTGAGAGGATAATTGGGTACATAGTTTCTAGAAAACATGCTTCACCACCACTATCAGAAGTCATTCAGATGCATGCCTGGTTTACAGAAGTTCCTTTGATACCAGGGGGCTTAAGCCTCATCCTCCTCTCCTTCCTCTTCAAACTCGCCCTGCTCATCAGCAGTGGCATCCTGGTATTGCTGGTATTCAGAGACCAGGTCGTTCATGTTGCTCTCGGCCTCGGTGAACTCCATTTCATCCATGCCCTCGCCGGTGTACCAGTGCAAGAAAGCCTTGCGCCGGAACATGGCCGTGAACTGCTCCGAGATCCTCTTGAAGAGCTCCTGGATGGCCGTGCTGTTGCCGATGAAGGTGGCGGACATCTTGAGGCCACGTGGGGGGATGTCGCAGACGGCCGTCTTCACATTGTTGGGGATCCACTCCACAAAGTAGCTGCTGTTCTTGTTCTGCACGTTGAGCATCTGCTCGTCCACCTCCTTCATGGACATGCGGCCCCGGAAGATGGCGGCCACCGTCAGGTAGCGGCCGTGGCGGGGGGCGCAGGCGGCCCTCATGTTCTTGGAGTCGAACATCTGCTGCGTCAGCTCGGGCACCGTCAGGGCGCGGTACTGCTGGCTGCCACGGCTGGTCAGCGGGGCGAAGCCCGGCATGAAGAAGTGCAGCCGCGGGAAAGGCACCATGTTGACCGCCAGCTTGCGCAGGTCGGCGTTCAGCTGGCCGGGGAAGCGAAGGCAGGTGGTCACGCCGCTCATGGTGGCCGACACCAGGTGGTTGAGGTCCCCGTACGTGGGAGTGGTCAGCTTCAGGGTGCGGAAGCAAATGTCATACAGGGCCTCGTTGTCAATGCAGTACGTCTCGTCCGTGTTCTCCACCAGCTGGTGCACAGAGAGGGTGGCATTGTAGGGCTCCACCACCGTGTCCGACACCTTGGGCGAGGGCATGACGCTGAAGGTGTTCATGATGCGGTCGGGGTACTCCTCTCGGATCTTGCTGATGAGCAGGGTGCCCATGCCAGAGCCCGTGCCTCCGCCCAGCGAGTGGGTCAGCTGGAAGCCCTGGAGGCAGTCACAGCTCTCCGACTCCTTCCTCACCACATCCAGCACAGAGTCCACCAGCTCGGCACCTTCCGTGTAGTGCCCCTTGGCCCAGTTGTTGCCAGCCCCGCTCTGACCTGCGGGCCAGACCAGAAGCCAGGTGCCACGTTAGCGCCCCAGGGACAAACAGAGATGATGCTGCTGCCCCCTCCCTACGGGCTCCTCCCCTCACTTCCATCCCTATTCTGCTATGGGGATTCAGGTTCCCCAGGGTCATTTGTATGCTCGCTCCAAGGGTTTTCTGTGTGTGGCAGTCCCACTCTGGGAACTCGTCCATCCCACATTCACTCACCAAAGACAAAGTTGTCAGGGCGGAAGATCTGTCCAAAGGGGCCGGAGCGCACGGAGTCCATGGTGCCGGGTTCCAGGTCCACGAGGATGGCACGGGGGACATACTTGTTACCTGGGGAAGAAACCAGCAGCAGCGTTACAGCCCCGCAGTCGGCAGCCAGCGACACAGGAGCCCTGCTGTGCTCCCATCCACCTCCCTGCATTTCTCTGGAGAGACACCTCACGATCAAGACTACCATGTTATCAGAGCCTTTCTGAGAACAAAGGTCTCTTAGAGGAGTCACTGGCAGATGACAGCTCTTGTTCAGGGATTTTTCCAGCCTCAATGAGCTGTCATGCCTGCCCCATTTATTTAAGGACATCTGAGGAAGCAGACACTTACCAGCAGCTTCATTGTAGTAGACATTGATCCTCTCCAGTTGCAAGTCGCTGTCCCCGTGGTAGCTGCCCGTGGGATCAATGCCATGCTCATCGCTGATGACCTCCCAGAACTAGAGGAAATTTTTGAAAAATGGCAATTAGCCATTTCTAATGCCAGTGGAAACAGCTGGCCAGTGCCAATCACACACCCCCAGTGCAGCCCATGCATTCCGCGGCCCTGACCCCTCCCTTGCATGGCAGAGCAGCTGCCGGGTGGGAAGGTGAGTCAGTGCACAAGGGCTTCGCTGGCCACAGCAGCTGAACTAGCAGGGGGCAGACGAGCAGCCAGAGCACTGAAGTGCAAGTTAATTCCTTTGTAGCTTGTATCCAAAAGGGGACCATCTCTGGCTGTGTCAATTTGGTGTCCTCCCATTGTCTAGCATTGGCTTGTAGTCACCCCTACAAGATGGCAACACCTGCACACGTTCGGCGGTGAAGTGTAATCCGTGGCACTGAAACACCTCCGTTCCCTCCTCCCTCGGGAGCCCGTGCCGTGGCCGCAGAGGGGCGAGGCAGCGGGGGATGGCCGCGGCTGCCTGCGGGAAGGCTGGGCATGCCGGACGGGAGTGGGGGCATATCCCTGCCCCGCCCAGTCCCGCGGCAGCTCAGACCGGCACGGACAGGGGGTACAGGGGCAGGAGGCACGACGCCTCGGCAAACCCCGAGTCGCTTTTCATTTCAGGACGGCGCTGCGCGCCACCCGCGGGGTGCGACCTGCCGGAGTGCCCCGCTCCCCGCGCCCGTCCGTCCGTCCGTCCATCCGTCCATACCTTGGCGCCGATCTGGTTGCCGCACTGCCCGGCCTGGATGTGCACGATCTCACGCATGGTGCCGGTGTCCGAAGCTTCTCCTCCTGCCGCTGCCGCCTCCTTCGCCGCCCGCTCCCGGACTCGCAGCTGCGGCGGCCGCGCCCCTCGCTGCCCCTTAAAGCGGGCGCCGCGCCCCGCCCGCCGGTGACGTGCGGCCGGAACGGCGCGGGGGGGAGCGGGATGGGCTCGGGCATTGTCTCCCGCACCCCGGTCGGGCTCCGCGTCCGGGTCCGGTCCGGGGGCAGCAGGCTGCGGGCCCCTCCTCATGCCGAACGCCAGTGGCTTGGGACGCCGGGGGAGTCTCACCTTCAGCCATTGGGGAAAAGACCGAAATCGGACACGACATGGCTCATCTTGGGGTGAAAAAGAAAACAAAACCGCCTCACTCCTCTTTGCACACCTGTTGGAACTCGTCCCGTTGCTTCCTTCACCTCTATTGTGCCACAGCAGCAAAGCACATGCTGGTATGTTTTGTTAGCACCCTCAAGCCTGTATTTCTAGCTTAGGCCTGCTTAATCATGTTTAAATATGTTTAAACCACAAGTATAATTTTTCCATAGCTCGGGCACCTGAAACAAGCAGAGATTGGGTGATGATGTTAAAGCCCACAGCCACTTTGAAGCACAAAACTCTGTTTTAGGTAGCGCTGCTAAACCTGTATACATTGGGCTCTAATTTCAGGATCACAGAGGGCTGAAATTAGATTTTATGCTACTGCTAAAGAATAGCTTTTTCTGGGAGTTATCCAGCAGTGATAGCAGTTAAACACCCACAGGAATGGGATACCTGTCTTTTCTATAAGTTATGTTCTGTGTTACCAGACACCTGCCACACACCTCATTTTGGAAAACTTTGGGTCCTACTCGTAGCATCTCTGCTTCATCTCTCACAGAAAAAAACTGAGCTAAGTACATGGTGGATGACCAAGGGAAGAGGGACAGTTCAAGGACAACAAGGAGAATATAATTGAACCAACTGAGATAGACACCTGTATCTGCCCTGCTGCCAAGGAAAATATCTGAAACCAATTTCAGCAGAGTCTATAATGGATTGTGCAGAAACTATTTAACTTGATTATAAAACATTACTTGATTCACAGTTCTAATTTTTTTTCAGAAGTGAAAGTAGCTTTGCCACCCAGCTGGCCAGTTTGTTGAGGACAGCTTTACAGTAGCACCAGGGAAGGGAGATGACAGCCCACAATGACACAAAGAATACGTTGGTAAAGAGGATGCAAAACTATGTACCTTGTATTCAGCATAATGGAACTGGAGAGAGTTCACCTCAAGCACAACATTGAAGTGCCAAGGGCACAGCATGGTAATGCAAGTTCTCAAACTTTTCCCAAGTATCAACAGGCTCAGCATAGTTAACATTGTTTATTTTGTGAAGGCTTTGGAACTGTCTCCTGTAACCTCCCTATAGGCCAACTGATGAGCTGTGGCCTAGATAAATGGACAGCAAAATGGAGTGAAAACTAGCTGAACTGCCAAGCTGAAGGGCTTGAGATCAGCAACATGAAATTTAGAAGCCAGCCACTGCTGCTGTACTCCAGTGACTGATCCTTGGCCAAAACCATTTAACTTCTTCTTTAGTGACCTAAGTGGCAAGAGAGTGCACCCTCAACAAGTTCACTGATGATACAAAACTGGGAGGAGGGACTGATACACCAGAAGATTGTGCTGCCAATCCAGAGTGACCTCAGTAGACTGGAGAAATGGACTGACAGGAACCACATGCAGTTTAACAAAGGGAAGTGCAAAGTCCTGTACCTGGGAAGGAACAACCAGTACATGCTGGGGATCACCCAGATGGAAAGGAGCTTGGCCAAAATGGACCTGGCATCCTGGTGGACACCAAGCTGAACATGAGTCAGCAGTGTGCCCTAACAGCAAGGGTGTCCAGCAACATCCTTGCTTAAGGAAGATTGTTACCAGCAGGTCAAGGAAGGGGATAAGCTCTGGTGAGGCATATCTGGAGTTTTACATACATTTCTGGGCTTCCCAATACAAGAGAGAGATGGACATTCTGGAGTGAGTCCAATGAAAGGCCATGAAGGCAGTTAAGGCAGTGGAGCATCTATCGTACAAGGAGTGGCTGACAGCTGGGACTAATTTTCCTGGAGAAGACTCAGGGCATTCTTATCAGTGTGTGTAAATACTTGATGGGAAGCGGTAAAGAAGATGGAGCCAGGCTCCTCTCAGAGGTGCACAGTGACAGGAGGTGAGGCAATGGACACAGACTGAAATACAGAAATCTAAACATAGGAAAAGAAACCGCTTTGCTCTGGTACAGGTTACCCAGAGAGATTGTGGAGATACTCAAAATCCTAGAGCGGACAACCCTGATTAATCTGTTCTAGCTGACCCTGTCAGCCAAAGTAAAGGACTAGACTGGATGATCCCAGAAGTTCTGTCCAACCTCCACAATACTGTGGTTGTATGAAAGGGAAGGAAAGAAGTCGGAGGCTGTGTGTGATCAGCAACACCAGACTGTCAGTTTATTCATCTCAGTTACACAGTACTCTATAACATATTGCAATTATAACACCTTCAAAACAAGAAGATTTTTGCAAAGGTGAGGTAATAACTGATGTGGGAAGTCATTACCACTATCAAGAATAAAGTCAGAATGATCAGAATTGTTTACATAATACTCAGGTTAGCTATGCTTAACACAATATAAATCAATGCATAATGCCATCAGTTTCACTCCTTTTTTTTTTCATCTACAGCAAGAAATACTAGTAGCTAAACAAGTACCATATCTTTGCCTGGAATTTGGCTGCTGTGACCTTGGAAAAGTACTTTGGCTGTATTTTCAAAAGCGGCTGTCAGTTTGCTCCAGTGAATTGACTTTCTTATCTACTGTAGCTCTTTTTCTTCCCTAGTGCAGAAACCTCAGCTGCTGTGAAATGTCATGAGCACAGATTGGCTTAAGCTTTGCAACACAGGGAATTAAGTGTGGTGCTATTCCATGTGACTTTTGCAATCACAAAATATCCAGGACTGTGCTGGCACTGAGATTTTTTCACCAAATTCTTTAGAAGTTTGTGTTCTTTATATCCCAGCTGTCGTCAGTATTTTCCTTTGACATGTTTCAGCAACAGGCAGCCTTTGTTACTGTTCACATGGCTTGTGCATGTACCTTTGTACTTGCTATAGGCATAACCCACCTTTTTGGGCAGCAGCAGGCAGTTATATCTTCTCACTACCGGTGTAACTGAAACACAACTGCATCTCTCAGGGATCCACGCAGACACTGAAGAGCTTTTCAGGTGCCAAAGTATTCCTGGCAATCCACAAAGGCCTGGCTTGAAGGATTATGATTCTTCTCTTGAAGACACTTGGATACTCTCTGAGATGTCTGCTTCCCACATGCACACAGTGACCTCCTTTATAGTTATTCCACTAAGGATTCTGAGCTTGTATTAGGAAACTAATTCTTGGATACTGGAGAGTACTGGTCACTTTGTAGATTCCCACTGTTTTTTTCAGGATGGGGATGTAGCTCCAGGTTTCATTCTGAGTACCTAAAGGGAAGTACATGTTTACGTGTACAAGTTCCTTCATCTTCAGCAGCACTGAGCATCCATGAACACACAGTGAACCGAGCTAAATGTCAACTACTTGAATGTCAATTCAGAACCTTTCATTATGGCAAACACTTTAACAAATCTTAGCCATCAAGGATACTTAAATAGATATGAGAGTTCCCTGTTGGTTTGGGTTTTTTTTAATATAGCTCTATAAATTCTAAGTTGTCAGAATCACAAATGAAAGCCAAAATTCTCCCATTCATACAAAGGCAGGGCACGTGCCCAGGAACACCCATGGGCCCCTCGGCAGCCGAAACTCTGACACAGCCTCCTCCCTGCCTGCATCAAACCCTGCCTACCCAGTTTCCAAGGCAACGGTGGAGCCTGGCGATGGATGCACAAGGGAGGCAACAGGGATCCCACAACATTTTCATGTCTGTCTGTGATTTCCCATTGTTTGAGAAAGAATCACAAGTGTGCAAATATGAAAGCTTCTTGAGGACACAAAACATCTGCCCATGCCTTTATTCTTAGTCATTTGTGATGGGTGATATCATGTGTTGCTCAGGCATGTATATCAGAGACTACATGGCTTTTTGAGTCTTTCTGTTGGTACTCCAATGAGCAGGCTCTGTTCATTACCTTATTGTTTGCCTTCTACCTGTTAACTATGACATTCCCACCTGATGAGGACTGTCTGATGTTTAACTATTTGAAACATGATGTTTAATCATTTGCAATGTACATTTTGAAGAATATTCTGCCAGCAAGAGGATGGAATAATTGTGAAAGTGATTTTAATGCTAGTAATAAAATACCTAAAAGGGAACTCTATTTTTATTTCGTTACTACAAGCAATTAAATACAACAACACTGAGCATCTGTTTATGAATGAGCAAAACCAGTTTCATTGCAGACCCCTCTGAACTTGTGTTTATTATACCTGAGGGTCTGTGTGTTTGGCCAAGAACAAAACAAGGGAGAGGATAAATGTGCGAGAGAAAAATCACATTACAGAGCAATTTGGGACACTCTCAATTCTAAAATAACCCATGCACCTTTAGAGGGGAGCACTGTTTTCTCCATGAATCTAATATTTCTTCTACACCATATGGTACCTCTTATGAATTTAGATTATAACCTCTGAGAGTCAGGCATTTTTGTGAATGTGCTTGTACAGGACACAGCAAACAGAACCCCACTTGTCTGGCTTCCAAAGGTACCATAATAAACACAATCACATGTCACAAAATGATTCCAAAAAGGGAAAAATATGTTGATCATCATCAGGCAGCGATTTACTGAGAAGAGAGGCAAAACAATGCAGCCTCTCATTATTTCCTCTTGGCACACCAGATGTGATGGGGGAGCAGCCAGATGGCTCCTGCCCCCATCCAGCCTGCACCTACCTTTTTAGATTGCTCAGTAGATAAAGCACGTCTGCTATCCTTACAAACTGGGTCCTACAGTCAAAAGATGACTAAGATTCCAGCATCAATATAAATGAAATGCTCATACCATGTTTTCCAGGGCAGTTCATTTCCTGCAGGTCATCAAGAACAAGGTACGGATATAGACTTTGATCTGCTAGTTACTGTTTCTTTTGTTCCTTAGCCTCCTTGCTTTCTTGCAATCCGATAGTTACTTGTAACTCAAACTGACACTGGGCAAACCCTAACCTACATCTTGTGACGTCTAAGAGATGCAGTAGTTTGAGGTGGGATTCAGTGTACATTGTTAAAAATTGCCTGGGTTCTCAGCAGAAGAACTCAGGGTGATGTTGCTGTAGGTGCCTGAATCAACCAAATTTCTTGTTTTGCTCTCTCCTGCTTTAAGCTGCCCACGTTTCCCTCCTTCTTTGCACAAGTTCTCCCTCTGGCACACCACCTAATTTGAGAAAAACCTTCCTCCACCCCCTCAATTTTCTGTCCTTAACTGTGGAGTTAAGGGAGAGGAAAAGACTGGTGAAAGGTCAGACATGCCCTGAAGCTGGTAGAGGAAATGACACAGAGGTAACACCTGAAGTGGGGCAAGGGGAATAGGACCACCCTTTTTAGCAGATGCAGGATACTGGATCAGCCCTGCCTATGGAAGTGGCAGTTTTCTCAATGCCAACAAAATCTCTAATCCCTGCCTGCTAGGGTGGAGCTGGAAATTTCTTATCTGAAATTTCCAAAAAGCAGTCATACAGTTAATTTATTAATTATAAGACAAGCATTATGCTGGATGCAAAGAAGCATGCTGTAAGAAGTCAGTGCTTGAATGTCATTAAATGTTTGTAAAGCTTGTTGTGAGACTATTTAAATTCTGCTTGAAGCCCGTGTTTAATTATTCACTATGGAGGCAGGCAGTGTCTTTCTATTACATTCATGGAAAATGTGAAAACATTTTTCACTGCAAAACAACACAGAACCTTCTACTGAATAAGCTACACAACCTCTGCCAGGGTAGCCACTTCATCCTCTGGAGCAAGTGTTTTCACATTCTGCTTAAACTGGATTATTATTTATAATATTTTTTTTGCAATGATAGAGGAATTCTTGCCAAAAAGGAAAAAATAAAACTATGCCTTAAGCTTTCCAAGGAAGCCAAGTGAGAAAAATAACCTGATTATAAAAGATGACATATGGATAAATTGAGACCAGTTGGAAAATCTCTACAAGAATCAAACATTAATAAACAAGAATTTAACAGAGTTAACTTGATTTCTTTCCTTACAAGTGAAATTCTGCCCATAAGGGAAAAATGACTTTGAGTGGGGAAGAGGGAATGATCTACTCTTAAATTATTTCTTTTTTACCTAGATACTGTAAATAGATAGCTTTGTTATACACACACTTCAAAGAAACACAATTTTTCTTTCTGGCAGATTCACAAATAAAATACTTAAAATAGGACTGAAGCTAGGAGCAGAGAAACAGTTCACATCTTGTTAAACTGCTCAGGGAGAGGAGTTGTCACCTGCACTGTGTCCTTTGCTGGCAGAATATCTGGGAATGGGCAGGCTTTTACAGTTTCCCTCACACCCTCCCTCTGCCTTGGTTTCCAGTCCTCAGAGGGCTCCAGCTGGACAAGTGTCCAGGAGACTTAGGGCCAAGAAATGTGTTTTTCCAAAATGCATCATGTCCTGAGGCACTTTCCTGTGACCAAATGCTTCCATTTTGAATTTTCTTGTAGGCAAGCAAAAGATAAGACCCATTTAAATGGGAATATCTGAGAACAAATTGTCTGCTCTTTCCCATTTTAATAAATAACAAACAGATCAGGACAGGTGACTGCTGAAGTATCAAAAGGCAGGTGCTTAGTATGACTGGATTTTAGATTGGAAGGTGAAAAATACAAATTATATTTTTTTAGTCACATACAACATCAGCTCCTTCTCTGTAGAGGTTTATTTTGGGCTGAAGAAGGGGGAGGGGGGGAGGAGTGGGGAGGAAATAACCTTACTCAGATTACCCCAGGCACATATAATGCATCAAAAGTGTCATAAGCTTTGTTCTGTGGAAATGTAGAAGCAGCTGAAAAAACAAATGGGAAGATTGAGAAGGGGATGATTTGTAAATGAAAAACAGTACCTTCCCTACAATGAACAGGTTCAGGGGAATAGTGTTACCTATAACTCCTCTGTAGGCTACCATTTCTGAACAGTCCCTAGAAGTATTTGTTCATTGTGCTTTGATGTGGAGAGGAAAAGTAGAATAACATCCTTTGGGAGAAAAGTTGTGTATCAAATAATAGGGGGTAGTCACACAATTCCTCCAGAGAAGACTTTACCTCCTCATAGCTATAGCAAACAAAAATATTAGGCTTCATTAAATGGAAAGTAGTAACTAAAGCACCTCCCACTGTGAGGCAGAATTTAATATAGATTAACAGCCCTTCTTTAACCAAAAAAAAAAAAAAAAAGAAAGTAATAGTAAAACAAGTAGATGGGGGTGTTGGGTTCGGGGTTTTTTTGGGTGGGAGGGAGGGAGGGGGGTGTTTGGAAAGTGATTTCAGTGGAAAAACTATGAAACTTGCTCCACTGAAAGGCATTACTGGGTTTCAATCTGATGTTACACATAACTTGGCTGTGGGGATTACACGGGGAGCAAAGGACAAAGGAAACAAGAAGAGAACTCTTTCTAATGCAGGCAGTATTGTTAGAGGCCCCAACTTTTTCAAGTGAGGCAAGAAAATTTGCGCCTCTTGCCCTGCTTTGCCAGAGTTGCTCCAACACCAGAGCTGTTCTTCGCAGTAGTGCATTGCAGCACCATCCCATATGGACTCTTGTCAGTCCATCACAGTTTCTTTAAGCACATAGCACTTGCACATATAGAAGAACCTATGAGCACCACACTCTTTTGAGCTGTGTAGCACATGGTATCATCATTCTGAGCAGATTTCCCTGCACAGATTAGGGGTTTGCCCTATTTTTGCAGAGAATTCACTGGAGACACAAATCTCTGGATTCTCTTCTTTCTTCAGGTTATAAATCCTATTGCTACTTTGGTTTACTGTGTTCTTCACCTCATACCTTCTGGAAGGATGCACCTGTCAACAGGATGGGCCTCAGGTTTGATTCTTAGACCGTCACATCACCAGGATCATTGAATGCTTAATGCAACCCAATTTCTGATTTATACAGGCACTTTGTATATCTTGGGAAGAGGAGAATTGCTCCCACTTGAAAGACTGGAAAGCATCTGTTGGAAAAGAGATGTAGGCCTACAATCCCATTAAGAGTTTTGAAATATCAGACCACATACTGGATTATATTTCCACAACACTATTACTACCATGGTTTAGACTGAGGTTGGAGAAATAAACAGGGAAGAGAAATCAGGAGAGAGGGCATCCCAGTGCTACCACGACTCATGACATTTCTATTTAAATTAAGCCTACATGGTGCTTAGTTGTTTTTGCAACCTTAATTATCTTTACCCTCTTGCACTTAACAGCAGTCAAGCACTGATTGTTTGCCTTGGTCAAGGTATTCTACTAACATGCTTTAAAATTCCACACATTTAACAAAGGGAATTTAAAAAAAAAATAAAGCGATTGTTCCCTTCCCCAACACCACCGGCTCTAATTGTCAACAGACATGAATGCTTCCCTTCAGGCTACAACTGATCTATTGAAATGAAAATATATTGCTTTATATTATTAACTTGTATATCAACACAAATCAGTCACTATAAGTGGCTTAATCTGCACACCACTACATTTGTATTATCTGTCCCCATTTCTTCCAAAAAGGATACTTCATGCAAGACATTTAACCCTAAATATATTGTCCATCACATGGACAAATATAAATCTACACCCAGGAGAGGTTAGGGCAGTCAGATAACCTAATCTGAAATCCTTCCCGTGGTTCTGCTTTCTTTGTGAAACAGAAAAACTGCAACCAGAAAGACCTGTAAAGACACTTCTTTGTTGTTTGGCATACAGCAGTTAGCTCCAGTTTTTATAGTGAAAGGTCTCCTGGGCAATAAATACAGCTAAAGATCAAAGATAGAAAGGGAAAAAAAAGGTACTGCAGTCCCAGGCCCAGGATGAGACTGACCCTTCCTTATATTTGACTTACTGTTCCTACCAAGGTTTGAACCTTCCCTTCAAATTTTTCTGTATCCCCTTTTTCTATATTTCTCAATGCCTACTGAAATGATGGTTTGGTTTTGTTTTTTTTTTTTAAATTATTGTGACTGGCAAATAAGACATGTAGGATTTATGAAAGGACATGTTTCTGTCTAGAGTATTTCTATTTCTGGGTTTTCTTCCTCTAGAACAAAAAAAAAAAAAAAAAAAAAACCAAACCAGACTACCAGCAACAGCAAGCCATGTAGGATGGTGTCCTACTTTCTAGTAAGGGAGCTGTAGTGAAATGTGTCACTTGGATAGCTATATTTAAGGATTAGCTAGAGACAGAGTGTAATTACACTAAGAATTAGATGCTAGACATGTTGAATACTAGTGAAACCTGCTACAGTGTCACAGCTGACAGGAAAATCTTTACTATCGAAGATCAAGGTCTCATCTTTTAGTGAAACTTTGTTTAGATTTGTTAGCTGACTCAAAGCTGTATGATGAACAATTTCAAGTACAACCCAGCTAGGTAATCTCAAAGCAAGGTTACTTTGGGAACCAGATACAATGTTATTTCCCCAAAGGGCCTGAGGCAGCATGTATTAACTCAGTTACTAAAACAACCTCAATTTGTCTAATGTTTAATCCTAGGACTGCTCAAGTGTTAAGAAATACAAGTACTACTGTGCGTATACACAGCTGTATTTATTTACTGACAGTTCAGGCAGTTTAAGTGCTTCTCACTCCTCTGTACCCCAGAAACCAAACCTACAGATGAGAGAAAACCTTTAGCAAGTGCCTGTTGTCCTGCACACACCAGCATAGCAGGCCCATCAGCAAAGGAAACAGGCTACATTCAGAGCAGTGTCCACAGCCAGTGGACTCGAAACAGGCAAGATATTAGTTATGCACAGCAGCTCCCTTTTAATTCTTTATTCCAGTAATGCCTTGCAAGCATTTCAGTAAAGGATCACAATAGAGGCTGCACACATGTGAATACCAGCTCTTTCAGAGCAGTAAGGACTGCAGTAATTGTAGCACTGGTAGCAGTTCTCTTAGCAACACTTTTTTTTAGTGCAGGACCACTCCTTTAAGTGGTGTTTGGATGAACTAAGGACTAAGCTTACATACTGGGTAACTGCTAAACTCCACGAGGGATTTCACTCTTGCTTTGTAGGAGTAGTAGACTCTATGAAACTTTGCTAACTACTGTTAACAAAGTAGATTCATTCAGGGTTCTTGCATCCTATAACGCGGAAATGTAAATTCCCCCCCCCTCCCTCATTGTAAGGAAACCACACTTACCTTTGCAAAGCAGCACAGCAGGGTGCAGATGCACTGCTCTGTCCTGCCTGGGTAGAGGTTCATATCCTGCTGCAGGGACCAGGAACAAACAACTGCCCTGTAAACATGTAACTTGGAGACAGCTATTGTCAAGGTATCTGTAGTTGACTAAGATTATATGTTATGCTCTGGACAGCCTTTTGAACCTAGAAATCTCCCATTGCCTCATATCTCCTAAAGGGAACTGATCACCCTGTAGAGTCAATCCCCTTACAGTTAAGGGCAGAATAGTGGCTATTTTTGGGAAACACAGATTTTATTCTTGAAGAGCTCTCAAGTTGCCTGCTAGTACAGACCTATGCTTCTCTGCAGGGAATTTTTGTGTTTAGAGATGAAAGTTGTGGGGAAGACAAGTGAGCTCAGCATCAAGTCAAATCACAGTCAGCCACCCCTATGCCTGTACTGTAGTCCCTGGAACAAGTTAAATAAGCTGCTGAATGGCAGAAGGGAAGCCTGCAGCTATCCTGTCAAATCGGTTTTGACAGCTCATAATGTGGAATTCAATACCTTCTCTCTGACCTCTCTACCATGTATGTCCATAAAGAGGAACGGCAGAATTCAAGTGCAGTGTCTTGTTTTTATCAGCTAAAGCAGTTGTTGCCCCAACAATTAGCTAAGCTGTTAGACACAGGAGTTTCCATAAATTACCCGGCATCTTTAGCTGAGCTACTACAGTTTCCACATGCAGCTAAATTCACAGCCTGAGTATTCTTGTTTTATTGAGCTTAAACCTTCACTGAGGTTCAGGAATAAACTGAGAAGGGAAGCTACAGAAAACTACAGAAGAATTACTTGCTTAATTTAGAGAGAAATAAAGTAGAGGAGACAGTTTAGGACACAAAAAGCCTTTATGTTTGAGAAGTTAACCATTTCAACAGAAGACTCTGAAGTATTTTGCAACTACTGTTACATTGGACAGTCAAGGATACAAAACTGCTGACAGAAGCAACAGTGGAGAGCACCAAATTAAAAAATGCATGCTTCAGCACAACTGCACAGATTCCTTCTCTCAATGAATACTTGCCTGCTCAGACTATACTTAACTTCTACCCATCTCAACTTTACGCCTCATCCTCCTCTCCTTCCTCTTCAAACTCGCCCTGCTCATCAGCAGTGGCATCCTGGTATTGCTGGTATTCAGAGACCAGGTCGTTCATGTTGCTCTCGGCCTCGGTGAACTCCATTTCATCCATGCCCTCGCCGGTGTACCAGTGCAAGAAAGCCTTGCGCCGGAACATGGCCGTGAACTGCTCTGAGATCCTCTTGAAGAGCTCCTGGATGGCCGTGCTGTTGCCGATGAAGGTGGCGGACATCTTGAGGCCACGTGGGGGGATGTCGCAGACGGCCGTCTTCACATTGTTGGGGATCCACTCCACAAAGTAGCTGCTGTTCTTGTTCTGCACGTTGAGCATCTGCTCGTCCACCTCCTTCATGGACATGCGGCCCCGGAAGATGGCGGCCACCGTCAGGTAGCGGCCGTGGCGGGGGTCGCAGGCGGCCATCATGTTCTTGGAGTCGAACATCTGCTGCGTCAGCTCGGGCACCGTCAGGGCGCGGTACTGCTGGCTGCCACGGCTGGTCAGCGGGGCGAAGCCCGGCATGAAGAAGTGCAGCCGCGGGAAAGGCACCATGTTGACCGCCAGCTTGCGCAGGTCGGCGTTCAGCTGGCCGGGGAAGCGAAGGCAGGTGGTCACGCCGCTCATGGTGGCCGACACCAGGTGGTTGAGGTCCCCGTACGTGGGAGTGGTCAGCTTCAGGGTGCGGAAGCAAATGTCATACAGGGCCTCGTTGTCAATGCAGTAGGTCTCGTCCGTGTTCTCCACCAGCTGGTGCACAGAGAGGGTGGCATTGTAGGGCTCCACCACCGTGTCCGACACCTTGGGCGAGGGCATGACGCTGAAGGTGTTCATGATGCGGTCGGGGTACTCCTCCCGGATCTTGCTGATGAGCAGGGTGCCCATGCCAGAGCCCGTGCCTCCGCCCAGCGAGTGGGTCAGCTGGAAGCCCTGGAGGCAGTCACAGCTCTCCGACTCCTTCCTCACCACATCCAGCACAGAGTCCACCAGCTCGGCACCTTCCGTGTAGTGCCCCTTGGCCCAGTTGTTGCCAGCCCCGCTCTGACCTGCGGGCCAGACCAGAAGCCAGGTGCCACGTTAGCGCCCCAGGGACAAACAGAGATGATGCTGCTGCCCCCTCCCTACGGGCTCCTCCCCTCACTTCCATCCCTATTCTGCTATGGGGATTCAGGTTCCCCAGGGTCATTTGTATGCTCGCTCCAAGGGTTTTCTGTGTGTGGCAGTCCCACTCTGGGAACTCGTCCATCCCACATTCACTCACCAAAGACAAAGTTGTCAGGGCGGAAGATCTGTCCAAAGGGGCCGGAGCGCACGGAGTCCATGGTGCCGGGTTCCAGGTCCACGAGGATGGCACGGGGGACATACTTGTTACCTGGGGAAGAAACCAGCAGCAGCGTTACAGCCCCGCAGTCGGCAGCCAGCGACACAGGAGCCCTGCTGTGCTCCCATCCGCTTCCCCACGGTTTGCTGCTGAGGACATGGAGGGTGTGGGAATTTGGAAAGATCCACTGATGGGAAAACAAAGAAGCCATTTAAGCTCTGCTGGGGCGTCACCCACTGCGGGGAGGGCTGGGGGACCCCTGCCTGCACACCCTGTGCCCCCTCCCCCAGGAAGCTCATTACAGAGGGGCGTTACCGGTGGCTTCATTGTAGTAGACATTGATCCTCTCCAGTTGCAAGTCGCTGTCCCCGTGGTAGCTGCCCGTGGGATCAATGCCATGCTCATCGCTGATGACCTCCCAGAACTGAGGGGAACGGAGTGTGGTCAGTGCCGCCACGCCCCTCTCTCGCCCCCTGGCCAAATCCCCGCCACGTGGCGAGCGGGGATTCGCCGCGCGTGGGTACGGCCCCCCGGCCAGACAGAGCCGCTACCGCGCCCCGCACACTCTCCCACCGACGGGAGGGGTGTGGCACCGGCTCGGCGCCCCTTCCCCAGCCCGCCCGCGACCCCCGCAGCACGCGAGGGGCTGACGGACGGCAGCTGATACCCCCGCCGGACCCTCCTTCCCCAAAGCGTGCCGCATCCTCGGCGTGAAAGCCCCACCGCGCTCCCCGCTAAGATGCAACAGCTGGGAGGCGTCCCGCGCGAACCCTCCCAGAGACGGGCGAGCCCGATGGTGCTCCACAGCGGGAAGCAGGGCTCTCTCCCTCCCGGCACACTCTCCCCGGGACACGCCGAGCCCGGCTGAGCGGGCACCGCCCCACGCGCGGAGCTCCGGGCGGACGAGCGGGGAAGCCGGGCGGTCCGTACCTTGGCGCCG
>VZTJ01001553.1:1371-13111 GCA_013397795.1 Orthonyx spaldingii | reverse complement strand
GGGTGGGTTTCCTCCCAGCACGGGCTGTGTGGTGTAAAGTGGAACCTCCCGTGCGCCAGCCCTGCGCTCGAGCGCTCCCCGCCTGCCTCTCCTCGGCTTCTCTTTCTATGCCTAAAAAGGTCGGATTTGGTCCCTGAAGCTGAGCCGGGAGCCGCTCTCCAGACAAGCGCCTCGCTCCGCGCTGTCCCCGTCCGGCCGCAGCCACCAGCGACCCCCCTGGCACACAATGGACAGCGCGGGGGCTGCTGCAGGGGGCCGAGGGACTTGAGGGGGGTGGTTCCCTCAGCTCTGCAGCAAGCGAATCTCGCTCTTCGCCGCTTCCTTGCGGATTTACAGCTGCTGAGGGATGAAGAAAGGAAAGGGGGGAGGGGAGGAGAGGATGGAACATGTGGGTCCCCCCCGTGTGTCACCGCGGGCATTACAGCGGCCGCAGGGAGAGCAGGCGGGGGCCGAGGAGGCGGGCAGGACACGGCACATGCCCACGCCGCCGAAGGAGGAGGAGGAGGAGGTCGGGAGGACGAAGAGCACGGGCAGGGCGGCACGGTTCCCGCCGTGCCCGGTGCCCTTCACACACGCACACCGGCGCGGCGGCTCCTCCCCGGCACCGCCCGTTTCACACCACGGTCTCGGTGTGCGTGTGCGGCGGAGGGAGGGAGGGAGGCTGCTCCGAGCCCCGGGTAGCCCAGGCGGGCTCCCCGTAGCCAGCTCCTGGCGGGACTCCACGAAACCCCATTTTTAGTGACCCGCTAGATGAAGGCTACTTCATCTATTCCACACTTCAGCTATTCTAGAGGTGCAGATTAAAGCACAACACCATTTCCAACCCGTATTTCTTCAATATATTTCTTCTTCTTTCTCTCTCCTTTGTTCTATCCACGTGCTGATGTCCCTAATCTTTCTAACCTGGTTTATGCAGTTCGATAACCTTGCCTATGGATTACTCCGGATCTGATTTTACATTCTTCCAAGGCAATCTGCAGCACAACACCATTTCCTCTGATTGATATGCCAATGCATCCACACCTTTCTTTTGTTCGCCTTACAGTGAGAAGGCATCCCATCTCCAACAGGCATGCTAGAAAACACACCCTCACGTTTGTCTCTTCAGCAGTGATTTTGAGAAAAATTAATCCGATCATTTGCAGTCCTCGTGAAATCTGTTTTTACTGGCCTAAGCCAGAAGCAATTTAATTATTTGGTTGACTACGCTTCGCAAACAATGTGTAGCTGTAATTCCAAGCGAACATTTTTTTGTGGCATGCTAACTGCGTAATCAACATCCCCATCTATAATTACTTGTTCAAGAATAGCATTAGTAACTCCAGGGGACCTCTGACCACTCCAGGTAATGATTCCAAGTAATGCCAGTCTTTCCCATGGCTGCAACGGGTGTGCTCCTGAAAACCCTGTCACAGCAAAACTCGGTGACTGCAGAGCTGGTGCAAAATACAGGTACTGTGACTGTTTGCTACTATTATTTCCAAGTCTCCTGAGTGTTGTACATTGCATATGAGTTTTCTGCTAGGGGAATTACTGACATTTCGGTGTGAAGGGGAGAAGCTGATTTTGCACATCCTCCATACCTACGCTAAGCTCATTCCTAACAGCTTGAGGCTTCAAAGGAAGCCATTTTAAAATCCAATTCAAGGAAAACAGATTATTAACAGTGGAGGAAAGAAGCCCACCCCAACTGCCTTGCCTTAAATAAATTAATACACATTTTTGAAGCAGGGATATTCAAGTATATCTGCTGTATAGAACTTGTTGAGACTGTAAGAAAATAAAATAGGTGAAATGTTTATTTCTAAAATAAACAGCTGCTTTTCAGAGGGATGAGAGAGGAAACCCAGGTCTAGCTTTGCTGCAGCCCTTAGACCAGACTCCTTAGAGGTGAACAGCAGCCGTTCAAATCACTTCAGGAGACTTTAGACAAAGTCCATTTTAATTCGAAGGTGAGTGTTTGGAACGGAGGGTTTCTCAAAGGTTCGGCACAGCTTGTTGTGAATTACTTGCAGGGAAATGAAGTGTTCAGCTGTTCGCTGCCCTTGCCTCTCTCCCCGTTCTCTGGATCTGCCTCACACTGATGTGTCTGTCAGCGCAGCCCCTGCCCCAGCCCCGGGGCCGGCTCTGGCTGGGCTCCTCCATCCCCATCTCCCCGGCAACCGCTCCCCCCCCCACCTCCCGGCAGAAACGAGCTGCACAAAAAAGAGAAAGGAACAAAAAAACAGGCTGCAACATTTTCACTCGCCAGGCTGATTTCCCAGGGTGTAAAAGCACTGTGGGTAGGGGACTGCGGAAACGGCGGCAGAGCGGGTGAAATGCCAGCTTGAAAGGTTGTTCACAGTCGTTCTCAATATTAGAGAGGAAGAATAACACAATCATAGTCAAGAGTTTCTTTAAGAAAACTCAGAGGATCAACCCAGTTTTATCTAATGTGTTGTCTTCCCACACCCTTTTGTGGTTCTCATCCTCCCACTACAAGGTTGGGTGTGATCACCATCAGAGCCTCTGTCTTACACTATTGAAGTGGTCACTGAGGAAAGAAAGTCCTGCTTTCCTTGCTAGATGCAGAAGGTTGCAAAAGCCAACTAACAAAAGCCCAAGGGAAAGAGCCATTTTACTTTATAACAGAAAATATGTGCTTTTGTGGGATGTACTGCAGCATAGTTTGTGGGTCATTAGAAAGCTTTTTCTAAAAAGAAGCTTGCACCCATCCCATGGCTCAGCAGCGCATTTTAGAGAGATCCCATTCCTTGTCTATGGCTCCTCTTAGAAGGGTGGAAGTTACTTACAGACCTTGAAGTCATGCCCAAATCCCCAAGAGAGGCACCTAGTCCTTCAGTATCTTGAGGGGAGGGATGCTGCATTATACAGAAATTAGAAGTTTGGACCCTCATGAGTTGAGGTGTTACACCACAGGCCAAGCTGGACATCTAGAGGTGCTCATTAGGTTATTTAGGGCAAACCAATATTTTGCTCCTCAGCATAGATCACTGCAACTCAGCAGAGGGTCAGCGAGGGGTGGGCTGGGAGTACCCTGTGTACGTTTGAGGGGAACTCAGCATGGTGCAGATGGCGAAGGAACATTTTGTGAACGAAATTTGGTTGAGTATCTCCATTTCCATGCGTCTTCTTGGGTTTGCATACAGGTTGCTTGCAGTCTGTGTCAGTGGCTGGAGCCACCTGTGCCAGCTGCTGGGAAAGGACAAGGCTGGTAGCAGCCACAGCTGTGTGCTAAATGTGACCTTCATTACCCTTGTCCCCAACAAAGCCCCTGTCTGTAATACAGCCCAACTGCACTGCACCCAGACCCAGGCTCCTGAGAAAATTGTTAAGCTACGGGAAAGCCAGTAGCACAGCCCCCAGCCTAACAAGAAAAGTTGGAAATGCAGGCAGAGAGAAGGTTATAGGAATACGATCATCAGTGGCTGAAGGACAGGGTAGAATCACCACCAGCATGGTAAACTGTGAGATCCTAAAGGAGGAAAACAGAGAGGTGGCAGAAAACTGCAATGCATCAACACTGAGAGTGTGTTCAGGGGAGCAGCAAAGTCTAGCCCTCCTCCCTCTGCCTCCAGCTGCCCAACCAGCACACCAGAGTCTGTCTCTGCCCATCAGTGCAATGCTTAAACCCCACAGCTCATCAAGACCAAGCTGTCTTCAGGCCACAGAACCCAGGATCAATGCCAACATGTGCCCGATGAGACACGCACAGGGTGACCCAGGACTGGACAGTGAGGGGTGGTTACACTGTCAGTGGTGGCCCCACACCATCCTGTCTCCTGGGTGGGCTCTGGTCACTCAACAAGCCCCATTGGGTGAGATCTGGGCCAGGGAAGCAGGGTCACCCCTATGGTGCTGCCACGCTTGCCAACAGGCCCCAGGGCCAGGGCAGCTGCCCCGTAGCCCCTGCCAGTGCTGCCCCTCCTGGGCCATCCCTGGCTTCACCCGTGCTGAGGCCAGGGATTTCTGCTGCATCCTCCCCACAACGGGCTTCAGCCAGATCGCAAGTTTATTTTTTTTACTTTTATTGCTGCTACAAGTCATTGTTCTTAGCCTATAATTAAAACTCTGTGACTGTTCAATTTTTTCTGAGAGAGCCTGCCTCCTCATCAGTCCCACTTTATTACACAACATAGGGATTGCTTTCAAGAAAAAATTCTGGAGCAAGGTTGTTATCCAGAATCCCACTCAGTACTCTCAGAAAGGAAACCCCCCAGCCTCAGCTTAAGGACTTTCACTGCAGCACTTTGTCAGCAAAAATTACAGCAGTAAGAAGCCCCAAAGGAGGCTCTAAAGGACAGCCCAGGACCACATGACACCTTTCATGTGCATAGTGCCACATATTGTGCACTTGGTCTCTTCTAGCATATAATGGACCTGTGACAGTGTTATTTCCTGGTTCATCTCATTCACACTAAGGCTGATGGGTATGCCCCCACATAAGATGATAATAATAGTAGTAATAATAGTAGTGGTAGTAGTAGTAGAAGTACCTATAAAGTCTTCAGGAATATTTAATACTTGGGAATATAAACTACAGAAGTGCAAAAGGGAGATGAAAACGGTTTCCCTCATAGCAAAGAGCAGGTAAGAAGAGGCAAAGGGCAGTTCGCCCAGTACCCGGTGAGAGTGTTGATGAGAAATTGATCTGCTCTCTAATAAATCTGCTTGCCTGGCCACCAAACGTGGCAAGATGTTGAATGGACGCTGGGGTCCCTGAACCAATAATGGGAAGGCATTTTGATTCCTGTGTGCTCTGCTTGCCAGGCATAAATATTAATAAGGTTCCAGCCTCAGTACTGTTGCTGATGCAGCTGTTTCTACATTCATGTGGAACAAATTCAGTAAATGCAAAAGAGCAAGGCATGAAAGAAATATTCACTTGCTTGTCTGAGCTATTCCTGAAATCTGGTCTTGGTCTTTTGTTTCCTAAGCAGGATTTTTTTGGGGTGGGTGTGTGTGTATGTTCGGGCTGAAGTAAGATGGGACAAATTTGCACAGTTTGAGGATCTTTTGCAAATGAGTGTCAGAAGGTAGAACTGATGTCAGACCCTCATCTGCAGCCGTCAGGTCAGAATCTGGAACCGCAGCACCACAGGAGCCACATACAAAGACTCCCTTTTTTGTTTCGATTCTCCTTGGTTAAAAAAATTTTTCTTTCCACCCCAACGACTCATCCTTGAAACCCCGCTGGCAACACCCTGCTCTGCATCAGTACTAAGACGAGTTTCTACTGAATCCGTTGCTTCCCTCGACCAGCTTGGATTTGGTATGTTAAGGAAGCGGGAGTCTTTGTAACCGGTTTGAACAAAGACTTTTTTTCAAGGTCTTCTGCCACCACCCTGCTCTCTCCTCCCTGCAGTTACATTGCGGCTGGCAGCGCTGCTTGCTGTAAGAAAGAGTGTGCTTGTCAACTCGTTAACACTTTCTTTTTCCCTTTGCTAAAGGCATGGTCGTGCAAATTAATTGTAAAGACCTTATCAAGCAGCTGCGTTGGCCTCTCAGGTGACTCTGATGCGCATTTTCAGAAGACTGGAAAGAAAAGAAAGATGATTTTGAAGGCTGAAAAAAACCGGCCCCAGATCACTTATATGTATATTAAATCTCTGTCTTGCTGGCAAAGAAAATGACAGAGATTTCTCTCTCCCCGGCACCAGTTGCCGTCCTATGTTGGGTTGGAAGGAGATGCTCTGGGTGTCAAGAGCCTGCAGCTGAGAAAAGCAGGATTTGGGGGAGCTGCACATGGCTCTGCTGTGCTGTCAGAGCAGTAGTACAGCCGTTCTCCTGATGGCAGAATTTACACAAAGGCTTTGATCGTCTGGTTTATTAAAGCCGGAAGCATCCTCTCCAAGACAGAATCGAGAGCGCAGATGAAAACACCATTTCCAGCCCTTCCTGCCCCTTGTGCTTTAAGGAATCCCTGCTCTGGAGTTGCAGTGATGAGAAAAAGGCGGCAAGATTCGGGTGTGGTGACACAGGGCCACTGCGCCAGCGCTGACATTGTCACTTGGGGAGAGCAGTGCAGGTGATTGATAGGCGCTCGCAGGGGAGGGAGCCGACCTGTGCCCCCAGAGTTGCCCTGGTTTTATGGGCTGAGGCCTCTTCTCAGCACAGGTGGGGCCTGCAGGCAGGTGTGGAAACCATCCAGCATTACCTCTGAGCACATCCTGCAGCGTTTTACACAATGGTTAAGTGAGGCTCATCATTACAAGGTTTATCTTCTGCTCATCACTACAAAGTTTATCTTCTCCTCACAGGAGCAGATATTTTTTCAATGGATTTGTGAAGAGGCTGGCTCAGATTCTGAATGTATTAAAAAAAGAGATCACTCCCAAATGGCATGGATTCCTTTGTTCTGCTCTCGCCTCCCGTTTTTCCATTTATGGATTCACAGGATTTAGGGATACTTTTCACCTGATTTGTGTTTGCCTCATGAGAAAAATATAACTTCATGCACACACAAATCTTTCAGTTCTGAGGAAGGCCACCATCCACCTCAAGACACTCTAACAGCAGCAACAGTGCAGGGCACCAGCTTTTTCAAACACAAAAGCAGAAAAGGGTGGTAATTTCTCATGCTTTCTGAGAGACAGCAGAGAAGGATATTTTTCAGCTGCTGCTCAAGGGCAGGACACAGACTTCTTGAAGATGCAGCTTCAGCCTCTTGGGATCATACTTTGAAAATGCAGTAAAGGGACTGATAACATTTTCTAGGGTGGTGTGTTTTCTGACAGCAAAACTATTCTGTCTGTTCTGTTGTCACGCAAATAGGGAACACCCCCAACTTTGGCTGCTAGTGTGAAGTATTATTTTAAATGCTTTTTAACTCAGGAATTTGGAAACAGATCACTGAAGTGATGCTTGTGAAAGTTATATTCTGTGTAATCATCAATAACATCAGATACACTGATGAGGTGGTAGCAGTAGCTGTTTGACACACTTGTTCTAGGAAATAAAATACATCTCTGATCTAAATCATGCTTTTCAAGAACTGTACTAGGAACTTGGAGATCCCAGGCAAAGCAGCCATATCCTTATGGATCAGGTGACATTTGCTGTTCTCTAGTAATGTACATACTATTGTTTGAGATATTCACTCTTTCTGCTAAACCACTGCATTCAACAGAGCAGGAAGGAAAAGCCAAGAGAAAAAACTGGACTGAGCTGAGGAACTTCTGAGTGAAGACTGGAAGTCTGCTAAGGGACAATGCCAGACCTGTTAGTTTCCCCCCTTGCCCAGGGAGGAAGATGCAAAATAAACAAAGCTGATTTTGTACAGCTAGTTTTGCTTGCAAATGGAAAAATGCAAAGGCCATGGCATCACTTTAAAAAGTAATGAAAGAGAATGGTTGTTTGGAGAACCAGACTGAGAGGCAGGCCCTTGCTGGCGTGCTTGAGAATGGGAGATGCCATATGCAGGAATGTCCAGTTAGACTTGCAGGTTAAAGGTCTTGTGACAGAGACGAAGTCCAAGGCTGAGTGTAAAGAGCAAAAGAAGATTCATGGAAATCCTGGCATCAGCAGAAGGAAAGTACCCAGAGGGGTGGGGAAGAGACCAGAAGTGCAGCAAGTTCCATAACCATGGCAACAGCAAGCTATCTGTCAAAAAAAGGAATTTCATTCCACTCCCAAAGCATCCTGAATCTCGGTCAAACCTTTGTTTGTGTGGCTGCCAGTGCTGCATGTTGAATCAGTAATTTCCATGGCTAAGAACGTGACTCTTTGAGGCCTGAGCAGACAAGTGAGCCCTTGAGTCTGCAGCAGACTGACTCACCCTCTGGTTCAAGGACACAACATAACCTCTGCATGTTGTGTACCCTGACCTTGCATCTTGCTAGGTGACCCAAGGATAGAAAAATATCAGGATCCACCAGGTGTGTTGTATGTCATGTAAGATCTAGGAATTGAATTGAGCAATACAAAGGAAAACGTTTTTCAATACTATCTCATGGGGTTTTTTCCTTCCCTTCTCAGCCTTTCAAAAAGTCAGTTCCATGAATCTTTCACACCTGTGCCCTTCCCTGTCAGGTCACAGGTCTGTAATAACCCATTACTCCTGTAGCTCTCACTACAGCTACTGACATTTATGTAGGAGAGTCGGTGTTGGCAAGATGTTTTGAGATTCTCCATCATGAAGTGATCTATCTGCATACAAAATATGATTTCCAGTTGACTGCACAAACCTCCTATCCCTGAGGGGAACAGCGAGTCACTCCATGTTAGTGCCTCCCATCCAGCAGCTACGAAACCACGTCTCAAATGTTCCAACAGATCTAAGACAAGTTCCTCCAACGACTCATATGACAATGAAAGGAAACTGTCTGATTCGATAACAGCAGAAATTTGGGCTGGGCTAACAAAGGTCATTACAAGCTGTGTGTCACACGGAGTTGTGTTTGGCTGCAGGGAGACAGGCAACAGTTATTGTCCTCTTGAAGTCTGCAGAGGAGTGAAATAAAGCAGGGTAGAAGGGATTTGCATGAGGCCACCATGTCAGTCAGGCACCAAACCTAACAGATGTGGTTTCTATTTAAACACACCGTGCAGATGATCACAACAGGTAGAGAACTACTGTGCCACCTGCATTCCAGGCTTCATCTCACCTGTAGGGAAATCCTAACAGCTGAGGTTACAAACCCACCAAAAACACCAACAAAAAACCAACAAACCCCAAACCAAACAACAACAACAAAAAACAAAAAAAAACCCCTGTCACCTTAAGTCTTTTGAAAATTAGGACCTGAATTTCCTTGGAGCAATGCCTGCCTAGGTACCAACATGTATGCTGAGGAGGTGTTGTAGCAGTCCTGCTAACACTGTCATAGCAGCTCCTGCATATGTGGAATTGCTTGTACATCTATATTTTGCATCTGCTTACTAGTGGTTTTCAGACTTTTTTTCAGAGAGGGCTGACTACGATATTGCTTTGGATTGCAAGATTCATAGCATGAACTTGATGCAGTCCCCTTGCAGGTCTCTTAAACTGATTTTCTTACAAGTTCACAAGTCTGATTCCTCCATTTTCTGTAACTTTTGAAGAAGTTCCAGCTTGGATTCTCTTTCCACCTCTTTTCTGGGACCACATCAGGCTGATCAACACTTGATAAAGTGTTTTGAGTCCTCAGGTTACCCCTATGGCCATGGTTAGATGATTCAGGAGCAACTTCCTATCACATCTAACCAACAACTCCTGACCAGTTTAGTTCCCCAAACTGGCTATTCATCATATCAGATGAGCACGAGAAAGATGGACTGGGTCTGCCTCACCTTAAATTGGTTTAGCTGGCCACAGCATCTCAACTATAGCAATTGTAAAGTATAAGCAGAGACACTTCTCCCTTTCTTGCTTGCCTGATTCTGCCCTCCATGATGCCAGCACAAGTTTTTGAGCAGTGGCACAACAATCTAAATCAGAGGATGGATCCAGCTGAGAAAAAGCAACCAAAGACAGGAAAAAAAAAAAAAAAAAGGAAGTATTTCTTCCAGCTCCTCAGGTGCCTTCATGGTAGAGGGAGAGAAAAGGGTGCCCTCGGCCTTCAGTACCACTGATGAAAATCTACATTCAGTGAGTCTCCAGGTCTCAAACAAAGTAGATCCCTGAAAGCCTGGGACAGAAGCACAGTTACTGCAGCAGCAGCCTGGTGTCATGGAGCGTTAGGAGAGCAGCTGGAAGGTTTTGTTTGGCTTTATCAAGAGTCATTTACTCCTCTGTGAAAGGATGACAAACCAAGAAAACTAGAACATTCTAGGCATCAACAGGAGGTTCACTGACACACACTAATGGTTAACTGCCTCCTCACATGTCAAATTCACACTTTATTCATGCAGAAGCCAAAGCACAGAATACATTTGCGAATCAGAAAAAATTGCTGTTCTCAGTGATATCCGAGTTCATAACTGTGCTTGTCAGTTCTTGACTCCACAGTTACCAGGAAGAAGATTTACTCCTGACTTAAAACTGTACTGGAGGGGAGATGATGGTCGGTAAAAATCAAGGTTTAGGATCTTGTGACTCTTATGGGCAACCTAACTTTTGGAGAAGAACAAGCCTCCTTGCTCCTAGAAGTACATACCTTTAAACCACCTTTCCTGGAGCTTACATCTCACCTTAGCAGCAATATATACACATCCGTATAAACAAGCAGTGCTTTTGCTAAGGTATATTTGCTTTATCATTATTTTTCTCTCTACTGTCTCACTATAGCAGAGACTCATTCTAGCCTTATACCTGATAAACAAGGCAGATTTATGGGGATTGTGCTTTCCAGGCCATGACAAAAAAAGAGAGCATGTTAAAGCAAATGCAAGCAGCTCCATACACATATAGAGTACTTTCCCTTCTCATTTTGTAGGGATTCTCATGACCTTGCAGTGCTGTAATCAAGAAATTCATTTCACACTTGATGGTCTGGTTCTGCACAGCTCTACTCACACACCTGCACTGTGAATAAAAGTGCTTAACCAGCATTTTAGTCACTAGATGAATGTTTTTCCTTTTCTGAGCTTAAAGACAGATTTAGCACGATTTACAGAAAGCAGCTGCATTTCGCAGAAAAGCATTAAATACGTAGAAGTGCTAACGTGCAGAGGAGCCCTGTGACTTACTTTTAGAGGTCTGCAGAGTTTAGGATAAGGGAAGTTACAAGCACTTTGGAGAAGACTCATGATGAGAAGAGGAACAGATCACAGCATGATGAAACAGGGGCAGTTCCCTGTCGGGAGAAGCAAGCCTGGAGACAGCCTCAGAAGCAGCACCAGACATTTGCACCTGACATGGAAAGACCAGTGAGGAAAACTCTTACTTCAGTCCAGCAGATGAACCTAACAAATGTTTAGCACACAAGGAGGCCCAAACTTCTACTTTGTGGGAAGACACACTGGCTGGAACTTCGCTAGAACAGATTCTCCACTAGGACTCCATTGCAGAAGTCAACTCTATCCCAGTATAGCAAAGAAACTGGCTCTGAACACTTAAAAAAGGATTTGCTGTCTGCAAAGCTATGCAATGCCTTACCTTTCACTCTCACCTCCTTTCAAGTCAATGGAAAACAGGCGAGAGGGGTTCCTTCTCTCTCAAAAGAGAGACCTAAACCAGCTCAGGTGAACTGTGCCCTAATATCTCCTCTTCTCTCCACTGATCAAACATGTCTGGGGCAAATTCCTTCATCACCTGCAGGTGTCTAGCCACAGGAATCTCACCACCACCACCACCACCTGTGTGGCTCCCAGCAGACATTTTATTCTGTTCCTAGATTTTTATTCCTGCAATGCTGCTGGCTCCTGGCTGTTTTACCTGGCAGCCCTACCTACCCACTAAGTGCAGAGTGAACCTGCAGCTGCAACAAGCAGAGAGAGGGAAGAATTTGGTGCAAAAAGCCAGCACTCTCTCCTTTCCAAGGTGGCTTTTGTCACCTATTTGCCTGTCTGATTTCACAGTTGCCACAGGCAAAGTGTCAGTTTGCAACAGGCTGCGGGGACAGAGAAAGGCTGATTTTTGAGCCCCAACACAGGACTCAAGTTCTGCAGTACCTCACCTCGTGGGAGGCCAACCCATGCCGGGGGAAAGAGTTGGGACTGGCTGTGGAGTGGGGGGCATGGTGGGAACAGCACAAGCCTGATGCTGCCTCAGCAGCGAGGCAGGGGACAGACATAATGGGGGGGCTGACACTATATATCCCATAATGCTTTGTGCACGAAGCAAGTGACAAATGTAGGGCAGGGGAAGTGGCGTGCGGCC
>VZTJ01001552.1:440602-469766 GCA_013397795.1 Orthonyx spaldingii | reverse complement strand
ATCCTGTACATCACGGAACCAAAAAATCCAAGACTCAGCAGAAGAAATAGATGAAACAGAATGCATTGTGTAACAAAAAAAAAAATCTGCACCGAAGTGAAAATAGAAAAATAGCATGGGATGACATGAAGTGCACAGAAATGGACCAAACTTTGCTGAATTGTTCCTCTACTGAAATCGCAGGATTTCATTTCCTTTCCCAAAAGGGAGCTCCTTTCGGGAAAGGAAATGAAATCCCCAAATCAGAGGAGGAAGTGTAACAGACACTCTGGAGAGGAGATATGATCACATCAAATAAAACTGAAAAAATATATTTTGGCAATGGAGTGACTACAACCAAATGGACTCAGATGCAACCAAGTGCACTGAAAAGGACTGAAAGTTGGCAACATTAACCTTACTGAAACCCCCAAAGAAGGAAGCAAAACAAACAAAGCGGCAGGAGAAGAAATTGATGAGATGGTATGCTAAAAAAAAAAAATAAAAAATATCTCCACTGAGGTGAAACATACAATTACATGGGATATCATGATGTGCAGGGATAAGCACCAAACTTTGCCAAATTTGTAATCCTTGAATCCTTGAATTCCCTTTCGGGAAAGGAAATGAAATCCTGAAATCCGAGAAGGAAATGTAACAAACACTCTAGGGGGAGACATGATCAAATGAATTGGAACTCAAAAAAAAATAAATTTGGGAATGTTGTGCCTATAACCAAATGGATTCTTAGGAAATGTGGTGCTGTTAAAAGGAAGAAATTTTGGTAAAATTAACCTTACCGAAATACCTAAATAAGGGAGGAAAAGAAACAAAGCAACGGGAGAAGAAATTGATGAAATGACATGATAAAAAAACAACTGGACCATGGTGAAAAACTTAAAATGACCTGGGACATCATGAAGTACAGGGATAATCACCAAACACTGGTGAGTTTATAATCCTTGAAATCCTCCAATTCAGGGAACACACGATACCCAGAAACAGGAGAGTTTATACATAAAACAGAATGCATCAAGAAAACCCCCAAAATTCAGCCTGGCATTAAAAAGAGCAAAATCAGAAGTGATGACATGAAGTGAAGAGAAATGTGTTACAGGTCTCTTACAATCATACCAGGCATATTGTCATGTTGGCCTCAGTAATAGCTGTATCATCTCCTTAACCATGAGCCTCTTCCTCATCTCGTAAAAGACAACATTTTATATCACATTGAACATGCTCATCCCCACCCCATGGTTGGTTAGCTTAGGTGTTTTACCCGGGGTGGCAGTTGAAGTTCATTGAGGTAGAGGCTGCAGAGTTGAAAGTGACTTAAGCTAAGGGGTTTATTTCCCACAGTTCCCTCTTTTTTTTTTCCTTTGAATTACAAATATTTTGTGCTATTTCCACTTAATTCTTTTGAGCTATACAGTATATACTATTAAGGTTTTTATAACTCCAAATTTTTATTCTAAATCTTTTCAACTACACAATGCATACTATTGGAATTTTCACAACTTTATTTCTTAACAAGTTGTAACAACTCTTGGAAAGTTGCACACATAATTGCCACTCATCCCACAATTGAACACTCAGTTGCAATAGAGTGTTGAAAAATGGTCTCATCTTCTACTGATATTTTGGCCCCCGCATTTCAGCCCACAGTCACTCACCTTGAGGACAAGATGTCCCTCATCCAGACTCCTAGGCTCTCTTCACCTTTTTTGCTAGGCTGGGCTTTTTATTTCCCAGTCACTTATCTGTGAACAGGTGTTCTTTCCTGCTTTCACAGATCTTCTGGACCTCTAGCCTCTCTTCACCTTCTTTGCTTGGCTGGGGCTCCACTGTTGGCTACTCTCTCCGCAGTCCCAGACCCTCTACAACAGGGTCACCAATTAACAGTGGACTCACAATTGCTCACTGCTGTCATCTGCAATCTCTCCCTCACCACATCAGGGTCATCATTTATCACAGCACCCTTATGACCACACCAGGAATATTTTCACATAGCCCACCACAACACCAACTGCTGCACCACCAACCCACACCTTACCTGTTGAAACACAACATTTTATGTTACACAGCACATGCTCCTCCACACACCATGGTTGGTTAGCTTAGCTGTCTTACCCAGGGTTACAGCTGAAGCTCATTCGGGTAGAGGACACACAGGTGAAACTCATTTACACTAAGGTTATGTTTTCCCACAGAAATGGAGCAAACCTTGCCAAATTGATCCTCATTGAAATTGCAAGACTTAATTTCCTTTCCTGAATGGAAGAATTTCCTTTCAGGAAAGGAAATGAAATCTTGAATTCAGAGAAGAAAGTGAGACAATCTCACTGGGGTGGATTTCTTATGAAATTAATTTCAATGGAAAGAAATAAAAGAAAATTTAGAAATGAAGTGATTTTAATCAAACATAACGCGATGACATGAAGTACTCCCCTTTTCCATGGCTTTGGTAGTTTCAATGTCCCTGGCAGTTTAGGGCTTGTTGCTTTCTAAAGCCTAACCTTAAGCAGAGCAGTAAAAGCTGCCTTTGCTGATGTTCCAAGAACATGGGTGTTGCCAAGCAGAAATGTATGCAGGGAGCAATGTTGGGACAGTGCTGTGCTTCCCTTGGCATGCCTTTTGTAGTGTCAGTGTGCCTGGAGCTCTGGGCTTTGTGGTTTTCTCAACCCTAACCCTAAGCAGAGTACTATAATTCACCTTTTCAGAGTCAGGTGCCAAGCAGAAAAGTGTGGAGAGAGCAATGTTGCAGCAGTGTCATGCTCCCCTTGGCAGGGCTCTTGTGTCGGTGTCTCTTGAGCTCTAGGTTTTGTGGTATTTTCAAGCCTTACCCTAAGTCTAACCCTAATCCTAAGTGAAGCAGTAAAGTCAGGCTTTTCTGAGGCTGTGGTACTCAGCATGGGAGGGTTTCCAAGAAGCACGATGTTGAGGGAGTAATGTTGTGGCAGTGCCATGCTCCCTTTGGCATGCCTTTTTTAATTGCAGTGTCCCTGGAGCTCTTTGCTTTGTGATTTATTCAGTCCTAATCCTAAGGGGACAAATAAAATATGCAACTACAAAAAGCCCCTCAACTTTAGCGAAACCCTGTCTATATTACAGAGAAGTGCATTATTGTTGAAATTATGAAGCAATGAATCTCTGTTCCAAGTACATGTGCCCAAATTTATGGTTCTCCTCCACAGAGTGTAAGACACTTGGACATAGACTATTTGAACATTAAAATTCCTCAAAACCTAAACTCCTACAAATAAGGTAGGAGATGATTAACAGAGTAAAACAAAGGACATTCTGGCACAAGCTATTAAGTGACTGTCATTGGGCTCTTTCCAGTGCAATCTGTATGACTTTACTGTTGTGCAGAATAGCAATGTTTTGCCAAAAATTAAAGACTGCCATGCAGTAACCTGCCACAGATCTGACTGCCAACCAGAAGAAAAGCAAAAGTCGGTCCCTATATTGTAGTTTTGTAGCATGCAGGCTGGGTGAAAGAATCAAAGACTCACGAAGAGTACAGCTAAGAAACTATATGATCCTTCATCTGGAATTTATCAGACTACTCTTACATGTTGTATTACATTTGAATTAATTTCTCAGTCTATGACAGAAAGGGGGATAATCTAGAACCAGCTCAGTATATGAGAAGAAGAGGAATGATATAAACACAAAGCCAGTTTCTGCTTAGCAAGGACAAAAATAAAACTTAAGAAAAAGTCTTCAGTTGATGATATTTCTAATTCTAAATTCCCTATTCAGACACATTAGAGTGGCACTGGTTGCTGATTAGATCCTGTAATGTCAGCAGGAGTTACAGCTACTGCATAATACAGAGGACTTGGACAATGACCTACAATGCTACTTCTTCACCTGGGTTGAACCATCTCAGACAATATTAGCCACCTAAAAATTAGCTGCTTAATCTATGATAGTGATGCTGATTCCTTCAATGGAGATAAATGAACCTCTTCAGCGCTACTGTTCTCATCCCCAGGTAGGTACTCACAGTGCATAAGATGAATTGTCCTTTGGAGATGCCTCACTCTCTGAATTTATCTACATGATTATGATAGATCAGGTACCTACATGTTAGGTGAGTAAAGTTGGATATGATAAAATTCATGCTTATGCATTTGATAGTAATGGCATTTCTTCTGTTATTAGCACAAATCCATGAGGGCATATCTTACTATCTTACTAAAAGATACCTTGGGAACCAAGGCAGAGAAATTTGTGAGGAATAATTTTGCCTGAGAAGAAGACTGATTTGCTCCAGAGAAGAAGCTAAGCAGCCACTGATACAAAAATCTCTCCATACCTACTGCAAATCACAGCAGTTATAAAAGAATGGAAGCAATACCTACCATCTGGGAGGTTTAATAACATCAAAAGGTCTTGTATGCAAAAGTTATCATATAAAAGCATAGTATAGAATACTGGCAATGTCTTGGGAAGCTCATGTTATTATTACTGTTCTTTTACCTCCACTTTTGAAAAAATAGACACTTGAAATTCTTAGAACAGTATCTTATCCCTGTGCAACATGAACTGTCATTTTTCATTTGATTAACAATGCTAACTTACTTTTTGCAACAATAATTTATAGACAGTAAATTAAATACAGTATAAAAGTATCCACTTTGAACAAATATGAAATGCCAGTTTTGTCCAGTTGCACATGGTGTTAAAAATTGATATTTTTCCCCTCCAACAATTCCGAATTGTTTCTTCATAAGTGGTGATGTTTACTCTATGCACTGACGTGCATTGAATGTAGGGGACTGCATTCCTTTCACTTAAAACATAAAGCAGTAGATTTAGTTTTTAAGAAAACTGTTTAAGTCAATATTGATATTAGAGAATGTCATGGTAATGTAGGATTAGAATATACAGCATGAAGCCAATACAATAAGAAAGCTGTGGATATTGTTTTTTCTTCAGAGTAAGAGAAAAAAGATACATTCGATAAAATCATACATGAAACTTCTTTAAAGCACTTAAGAAAAATTGATATAAGGAATTATATGTAACAAAATATAGGACACAGAATAATTTTAAAATGAGTGACTGTTATATGCATTTTAAAGATATACAACTTTGATCAAATTACATGTCAGCATGACATGAGCAAAAATTCTTTTGTAGCATTTTTTAGTGTTGTTTAAAGAAATCTTGAAAATTCGATTGTGATTGAAAGTTCATTGGAAAGGTTCTTTTCCTCTCCATTACCTATTCCGTGGTGTTTTGACAGATCTTATATGCTTAGCTCTAGTACTGACTAAAACAAAGTCATAATTTTGTAAAGTAATAAGATAAGCAAATACTATTCAGATTTAAAGGAAAAAATTAATCAGTGCTAAGGGTGAAAGGAGATTCAGTTTATTTCAAACAACATGTTTTATAGTGCACAACTTGAAACAAAAATGTAGCATTTTTATGGGATTTATTCCTCTTTTTTACATATTTTCAGAGAATTACCTGTTATCTGCATTAAGATCTTTCAGGTTTTGATTTCTCTTATAATACTATTGCATTTGTTCACATTTCTATAAAAGTAAAGGTGCATTTTTAATAAGGAAAAGGGTGATTTGGAAAATAATATCACAATTTTTAAAGTAATCTTACAATTTAACTTTTAATTCTGTAGTAGTCCTGAAGTTATTTTGAATAACCTAATTCTGAGGTCAAGCATCATTCGGGAAACATCTGTTTCAGGGAATTAATTTAAAAGTTGGGCTTGAAAGAAGAAATACTATGATTAGGATTTTTACTTTGTGAGTTTATTTTTGATGAACATAGGTGTATAATAGGCATAGTGTTTAAAAGGTTTCTACACAGACAAGCTGTCACAGGACAGAAGAAAATAGGGTGTCAATATTGTAATAGAGTCATAGAATCATGTAGGTTAGAAAAGACTTATAAGATCATCAAGTGCAACCATTTACACAGCACTGCCAAGTCCACCCCTAAACCATGTCCCCAGGTGCCACATCTGCACATCTTTTAAACACCTCCAGGGATGGTGACTCAACTGCTTTCCTGGGCAAGTTGTTTTAATCCTTGTTCCTAATGACTGGGCAAAAGAATATTTGCTATATGACATTTGTTCCTCATCTGACATCACCCTGAAGCATTTTCAGAACTAAGACTCATTAGTCATTAATCTCATCTGCAGGTTATTAAGTATCCCAGTTGCCAGAGTTCAATGATGATAAAAACATTTTCAAATGAGGAGAGAGTAGAAGAGGGTTTTTGAACTGCTATGCTTGGCAATGACTTAAAAGTCTTAAACAATGGATTTAACTCTTGGAACAAACTCTTTTGGTAAATTTGGAAAATGTGTTGCCTGTCTGTCCTAAAAGCCTCATGAGAAATAACAGTAGTTATGTCTAGAAGACTTGGCAGCTGCTGTGGCTGTCCTTAAAGGCATGAACACCTTATCCCAAAGGGAACAGTTTTTACATCAGTCATAACTCAGGGGTAAGCACTGATGAAATATGTAATTTTAAGTTTTGAGCCCTGGTTGAAGAGAACACAATTTACAACAGTGCTTAAATTTATGCACTTATCTGACAATTCATTCTTAGCTGGACTGAAGGAAATTAAGTGATAGACTGTTAGGATGACACAGAAAAGATACTCACTTTAACAGCTGTTTAAATTACAATTACTTGATATTTAATTCCTCGTTATCTCATCCAAACCTTGATGCTTCTGAAGAATTTGTGCTGTTAATAGATTTTTACACTGGAAACTCCAAAAGTATCTTAGAGATTTTAGTAAACATTTACAAGTGATATGTTTGTGACTTGATGCAGAACATGCAGCTTTCAGCACTGTAATGAACTTTAATGGTTGACTAAAAATCTGGGAATAATTCAAAATTTAAATGTCTAAAATAAATGTCCTCTGAGGGGGCTTTTCCACTAAAGCTTTTTGACAGAGTAGCAGAAGTGTATGTCTTTATTTGTTATTTTGTATACACCCGCACAGTTCTCAAAATGAAGTTTAATTCTCTTACACAAATGTACTGCTTTTTATGAGGCAATGTACTAGGCGTAATTACCATCACTGGAGCTTTGTTCGGAGTATTGAAAATGTTTTAATGCCATCCTGTTCATCATTTAAGCAGACAGTTAAAATACATATTTATATAATCATTAATATTTAGTTAAGCAAAAGACTCTTCTATCTCTATTCTAGCTTGAAAACAAGGAAGCTCTAAGAAGATGCTTTTCTTTCCTTCTTGGTATCCTGCAGTCCACAAATGGTTGCTTTCTTGTTTTGCAGGATGTCACAGCTCTTCCTTTTTCCCGTGAAAGTAATTTTTATTTTCTTTCCAGGAGTAAAATATGATTATGACATCCAGACATATAGCTCATGGCACTCTGACTTCAAGTCCCCAAATACTTGATTTCTCAAAGGATTATATGTGTAGGACAAAGGAAGGTTAAGGAGAGTAAGATTAACAACCATACTTGATTTTTAGCAATTTACTTTCATGGACTTATTCCTGTAACAGAATTGGAAGTCAGGTCCTATAGACACAGAATCTGGCGGGAATGATGTGGAAATTTCCTGTTCTTGACCATTTAATTAATTCAATGGAGCTGATAATTCTAATTAAATTCTTCTCTGGTTTTCTGAATATTCTGCTTTACCCTTGGAGAGAAGAGATGATCTCTTTTTGCATCAATCCTGGAAATACTATTTGTTACTTTTAACTATGGATTTATTGCTAGATAGAGACACAAATTTGGAAGCCTTTCACATTTTGAAATTTCACCTCCGTTTTCACTTCAGCCTGTCACCCAGTGAATTTATCAGTGTCATTTATGTCTTGTAGTTGTGAATTTTTATCAAAGCCTCGGGCATTGCCATAAGAAGTCCAATTAAAATATGTTCAATGTATTTTGAAAAGTTGACTTTGCTGCAGTTAAAAGCATGACTTACACTGATCCACCTGAAGCATTTAATAATTTATGTTTTTAAAGGGGTTGTTGATGTACTCTAGTGAGTTTGATGCTAATGAAATTGATAAAAAATCATTTTGAGGATAGGGCTTAAGTTTTCAAAGTTACTTCTAATTCTACATATATAAATTAAGTGGAAGTGATTAGATACTTAGGTTAGTCAAGAAATCACATCTCTGAGCTGCCGCTATTCCTTACCTGTGATAATCAGGACAAACCATCCAAAGGCATTCTCATAATCTAAGACTAACAATTAAACAAAACAACAGCAAAACCAAAACATTGATATGTATTTCAGATCTGGGATTCAAGGGAGACTCAGAAATATTGCTTAGAATATTCTGGGGATTTAGGATTTATACTGCATTATTGGGTATTAATGTGAATAATGAATAGTGAGATAAAAGACAGGGTACTCGAGAATCTCATTTAAGCCCCCTTTCCAATGAAAGATTGGACCAGATTATTTTTGAGGTCCCTTCCAACATGGACTGTCCTATAATTCCATGAATAGTAGACTACGAGAGGTAGCTGCAGATTTCAGGAAACTCCAGCCACACTCATGATGGACTCTATGCCATTTGCTGGATAATATTATATAATTGGGGTCTAAAATAATATTATGAATACTATGTATATGGTCACCTTGGGGGATCAAGTTCTAGGAACAATTTATGTTATTAACATTCCCTTATATTCTCATTCACGTTAATACAGAATTGTTTGAACAGGAATAAGCATATATTCAACAGCCTCAGCGAGATGCTTAAATAAAATCATACTTTTTGAGGAAAATTATTCAGTGGCCTGGATCCTGAAGATACATTGTTCCAGTCATAGTGAAATCTGTGGAACAAGGCCTGCATAAAGAGTAAAACACCTTTGAAATGAAGGCTTACGTCTACTTGGGGTTCTTCAGCCTAGCATGTATATCCTGCTCAGAAATAAAGGGAAGGCAAACCAAGATATTCGTTATTAGCGGCAATAGTACTAGTATTATTAGTAGTACTACTACTTAGTACTATAATTATATAATTATCCTATACAATATATTATCACTATTGTTAATATCATCATCATCATCATCATCATCATCATTATCATTTACCATAATATCTTTAAGAGACTCAGAGCTGTACAATATACTGGTTTCTGCTCTAAATAATGAGTTGCAGAGCTACTGATAATACTTTTACAGTGGACATTGGGGCACATTGTGGATTATCTTTTGAAACCACATCCTAAAGAGCATGCATACTCACATATCCTCCTCAGCAATAGATCCTCAGTCAGGCGGTGTGGACTGGGAGCTGAATTGGAACTATGGAAAGCTTGGCAGAGGGTCCTCTGGGAGCTTGAAGAAGTGCCACTGTCATCCTAAGACACAGTTTTCTCTATTTGTGTGGGCTTTTTTTTAGAATCTGAAATGTGCCAAACAACGTAAAGTCTGAGCTACCTTCCAAAACAGCAGGCTGTTTATACTGTGAACCAGGAGCATGGAGGACTGCAGGGATGCACAGACCGCTGGCATCATGTGGGAGGACCAAGTACAGCCACAGCAACTGGACTTCAGTCACTTGTTTTCTCAGCTTCTAAGTAGAAAGCACCTTCTCAGAAAAGCCATGCCTAGGCTTTGTTTTGGTACAAACTCTTGCTTCATACCAAAAGAGAGCTTGGGAGTCAACTAATGCTCATGTATAAGGACTGGGACCTAAAAACAAGAGCTGGAGAGATAAGCAAATTATAGGCCTCTGAAAACAGTGCAGATGATACAGAATGTGCCTTTTCTCACTGTTCACTGATATAAGTTGCTGCTTAAAAATACAAAGAGGGAATTATTGCAGTACTCTCTTCTGTAACAATACAAAGAAGCTTGGAAGAAGACCATGTCTCAGTTATTAGTCCCTTCAGAGTTCTTAGGCTCTGATATTCTACCAAATTCATGGTGTCCTGGTTTTGGCTGGGATAGAATTAATTGTCGTTTTAGTACCTACTACAGTACTGTGTTTTTTATTTAATATGAGAATAATGTTGATAAGACAATGAAGTTTTAGTTGTTGCTAAGTACTGCTTAAGTCAAGGAGCTTTCAGAGTCTCTTACTCTGCCAGTGAAAAGGTGCACAATAAATACACAGTGGGAGAGAATATGACCAGAACAGCTGATCTGAATGGACAAAGGGATTTTCCATACCACAGAGTGTCACGCTCAGTAAATAAACTGAGGGGAGCTTACTGGGGGGGTGATTGCTGTTGGGGAATGGGCTGGGCATGGGGCAGAAGGTGGTGAGTGATTTTATTGTGTATCCCTTTTCTCTTTTGGGTTTTTTTCTTCCCTCTGTCTTTCCTTTCCATTGCTATTACTATTATCATAATTGTTATTATGGTTGTTAATGTTATTATCATTAGTATTATTAGGTTTATTATTTTCTCCAAGGAGAAAAAAATAAACAGAAAGATATCTATTTAAAAAATAGGAATAAAAAGAGGTATACGACATCTTATAAGTGCTCATGGTTGCTTTTTGCTCATCTGGACTATTCCTAAGTACTGACTCATCATTATTTCAGATTTTCATTCTATGGTATTTTCAGCTGCACATTATATTACTTCACCTTGTCAGCCAGATTGGCTCTCATTCTTGATACATATATCTTGCATACCGCAGCATATTCATATTACAGTTCTTCAGAGAGTGCTTTAATTCTGCTATTTTCTCGATCCTTTCTATACACAAAAGCTGTTCTTGCCTCTCCAAGATAATCTGGCTTTCTGCTAAAATTAAGACCAATGAGCCAAACTCTTTCCTGTTTGCTTGCTTGGAGATGTCATATTTTCTAATCAATCTCTTTGCTTAGGACTATTTTCAGGACACCTTCATATTGACATTCTTTTATCTGAGCATCTATACACAGCAACAGATCAGATCCATTCTTGTCAATAGAATTTCAAAATCCTCCTATGATAGAAATGCAAAATAGGTATGTGACAAGTATTCATAAATGTTTCTGGGAAAAAGCACTGTTTTCCAAAATTTGAACTTTTGTTAACTTGTTTGGAAGGCCACGGTAAATGTGAGCTATTTGCATTTTTAGCAGACAGTAACATGGTATGTTACACTAATGATCACAATGAAATTGAATTTTCCAACAGTTAGCACATAAAATGTAACTTAGAATGCTACAAAATAAGAGAAGGAAAAATGCATGGAAGAGATATTTTTACGCTATCGGTATAATAGTGGCTGGCAAGCATTCATATTCTAAAGCCTTTGATACAAGGGCAATCAGTATAATGTTACCAGAAAGAGAGAGCCAAAAGTATTTGCTTTTTGCACCAACAGGGACTGCCTTTGAAAGACCATGTGGTATTTCACACTGTTTCATTCAATGCCTTCATTCTGGAAAACACTGATATTTCATGTGCAACCCAGATGCTTCAGCTAAATACAGTATTCCACACCAGGGTAACACATCTTGCACAGGGACTCATTACCTTGACAGTTTCAAACTTCTTGTAAATTTCTGAGTGATGCAGAGAATGGGCCGTAACCTACACTATGTTCAGATGTTGCCTTCTACACCTCAGTGCTGTCAGGATCATTTCATCTTTCTTTGTGAAAGCCAATGCTAACTTGAGATATATTCATCCTAACCTCCTTGGTGACTGTGTGGGCTCACAGGCACAGAGAGGATTGTGGGCAGAAGTGAGATGAGAGCACCTGCATCCTGAAGACTGCCTTTCACCCTGGCAGCCACATGCTCCACACTGAGCACGCATTATCAACAGAATAGCTGGAGGGCTGGAGTAAGACAGGTGTACCACAACACTCTGTTATGTCTTTTGTAGTCCTAATTGCTAGTTTCTGGAAAGAATAAAAAAGATTCTTATAGCTAAATAAATATGTATGGAAATCTCTTTACAGCTTCGGATGGGAAATTGAATAAAATTCTTTTCCACAGATCAGTAATATCCATAGACACAAGCTAGGATTTTATTTTTTAGCATAATTGTCATGGGACTGAGTCTATTATTTCTAACATCTTGATGAACTGGTTTCTTTTACTTGAATGAAAGTGTGCATTCACAACCCACTATTTTCATAGTTGTCCAGGGAAAAATGAAGACCATTTGGTTCTGAATTTGCTACATGCTTTATTTTTACAAAGTGTCAGTTTATCATATCACATTCCCATCGTGTCCAAAGTTGTCCAGATTTGAGCTCATAGTTCAGTTCTGAGAATGCCCCTCAGTATATTCAGCCATTGCTCAATGATTGTTACCCTCTGCAATGCAGGACATCAAACATTATGTCTTGTACTAAGGTTTTTCACATCTTTAGGCAATTAGAAAAATAGTTTTTTCTTGTGCTTTCAATTTTGGAAACTCAGAAAAAGTCTTTTCTGCTTAGCTTTAATTATATTTGCCTATCTTTTCAAAGAGTATGTTCAAGGACTTTGTTTAAAAATCGCTGGTTATGTTTATTAGTATAGCAGTGTTTATTTTTGTTCCCTTCTTAATATGAGCCCAGGGCAAAGAAGTGGGAGGTGGACTTTTATGGTCTAGGGAATAGTAATGCCATTTCTGTTGGTGGAAACAGATATTCAAATCTTGAATGGATAATAGTTACATTGTTAACAGAGTCTACTGCTGAGGTAATTTGCTTTCAAAGTTAGATATGTGAAATGCCGCTGCAGTTGAAAGTAATCTGGCTTTTACTGTCAAGTAATTATTGCTCACCTAACCTTCTCACCATTTTTGAGAAATAATATTATCTCCTACATTTTTAATGGGATTTTTTTCCTTACTCTTAAAGTTCTTACTGGTCTTGCTATCAACCTCTGATATGATCTGCTAGCTATATATATTGTGCAAAAAGTTAAAAGGAGGTTGACAAGATGGATTGTTGTAAGGAATAGTTTTTCACATTGTAGGCACCTATGAATATTTAATACAGCTTTGTATATGTATTTTTGGGTTTATTTCATGCCAGAAATTCCAGGGAGTAAATGTGAGATAATTATATTCCAATTTGAAAGTGAACCATTTGGTACCTTAAATGAGACTTTATGTGATGGCAGTTTGCCTTTTTTACTAGAAGTAAAACAGCTCTTGTAGTTCCAAATCTGCAGGTTTTGGTTGTTTTTCTTACCTTAATGGTATAAGCAACCATGATCCAGAAATGTTGTGACATGTATTTAAAATTGACTGTTGAGAAGGACTTGTAGGATTGTATCTTTAAGCTCTTGGTAGGTCTTCAAAAAATTCACAGGAGGAAAATGCTATGGGAAGCTATGGGTATGGGTATCTTTTCATACCAAAGACAATCATACTTTCCCATCCACCTCACTCCACTTTGTAGCTGGCATCCTATGATTTCTTCCATCCTTGTTGCAAAGAAGCTTATAGACATTTCTGACTAATGTCACCTACTTCTCTTTGGGCTTGTATTGGCTGTTCAGCATCTGCAGAAAAATTTAGCTGCCTGTCTTGAAGTTGAATTCTTAATGACTCATTTATCTGACAGTTCTAGTGTTAGCTGTAATACAACTATTGGCAAATCCCCAAGGAAGAAACATACCGTTCATGTTCGTGTTCTTACTTCCACCATCATTTTCCCACAGGCAATGGATTCAAATCAAATCTTCTTTCTTCTTCCTTTACCTTTAATCTGAAATACTCTCAAGGTGAGGATGACTTTATAGGGATCAGAATCATGATATAGCAGTCATTTACTGGATTCTAATTATTAACAATTTCCACAGCTGTCATACAGTATCTCAGTTGTAATTGGTTGTACTAATAAAAGGAGCATTTCTGCGCACTGAGGTGAAGACTATCCTCATATAATTTAGGTAGCCTGTTGCAAGCAGCCTTATGGGTAAGTATTTAGAGACTGCTACTTACTACAAAAGGCTTCCCCAAAATTAAAATAGTGCATTTGAAATTAAAAGAGTAAATATGTTACATTAGTAAAGTCATAAGCCATGCTCAGTCAAGCCGTTCTGTGTCACTGGAGAAGTTTGAATCAATCAGATTGTGTTCTCTTTTTAACAGTGTTCCATTTGGAATTGTTCAGAGGTCTGTCCTAAAACAGAAGACTGTAATTTGTTTTTTTAAATTCTTGAACATGAGTGGTCACAGCAGGTGAAGATTTTGCATAATAATAAACTAATAAAAAGATCTTGTCTGCTTTTAACATTTACTCCTATTTGATTATTTGATTCCCTAACAAAGATGGAATGAGGTAGTAGCATGATAGCTTGAGATCCCAGTATGTCAGTTATCAAATCAGGTAAAAAAAGACATTAAATATAACAAGTACTGTTTATAATGAAGTGGCCTAAATCTAGAAAAAAAATGTTGCATTGGTTGGGAGTTATCTTTCAAGTTTTAATTATCTATCTAGACAGAAGCAAGTGAGTAAGTTTTGATGAAAATTGCGTATATATCACTGGGATTTGGAAACCCCGAAAATAAATTATTTTTGGCAATTTTTAACAGATTAAGCAACATTACAGTTTATTCTGAACACCTATGGGATTTGAAACTGGATCAATTACTAATTGTCATTCAGCAATGAGTCTATCACCCACTCTGCTGTATGAAAATTAACATTGTGTTAGTAAGAACAACATTTTAATGGAACAGACTTTCATTTAAAATTTGTAATCTGATGAAACTGAAATATATTTTGTCAGTATGACATATATATTCCAAGTTTATGCCTGTTTTTTTTTCCAAGTCCAAGCTTTAGCTTGTTGTAAATGGTCAAAACCAAAATAAAAAATTTAATATATATGGCATAACAAATACAGATCTTTGTCTTAAACTACTCTGATGATTCTCAGAGCCTAAGGCAATTTGAATACTTGTGGTTTAGAGTAAGTATACTTTTTTCAGTTAAATGTTTTCTTTCTGTGTCTCCTAGTCTGACTTCTATTGTCATATGGAGAATTCAAGATAGGTGTTTGCTTGAAAAATTCCCAGTGACTCCAGTGGGCTTAAGGAGATTGTCCAAGAATGTATTTGCTCAGCAGAACCCCAGATAATATCAGAGACAGACCCAGAAGTGCATCATCACCTTCTCTCACTCCCCTCTGTCCTCCTCTCCAAGGGTAAGAAGGAGTGGGTGGGTGATCAGGCCAGGGAGAGCAGCATCACATCTGTGATCAATGTCGAAGGATTGAGACTTCAGGCATGCAAGGATGCTCATCTGCTGTGCTGTTCAGACATAGCCTAAGTGCACTTGCTACAGGACTCTGACAGCACTGCTGCAGAGACTTTTTTCTTTCTTTAAAGAAATAGAGCCAGTAAAACCTTGTAAATGCAACATCCATTTAACAAAGTTAAATCAAAAGGCAGTAAAAGAGTCAAAGGGTTTGGTTCATCTCATTTTCTCTCAGTGTAGCTTCAGGATAATTCAGACATCCTCTAAGAAAGGTATGTTGAATGCTTTTTTCAAGGACCAAAAAGGTTTTATACATGTTAATATGTAATTTGTAGATTTTTTTTTTTTTGCATCTATGTATATGAATATCATGTGTAGAGCTGCACCCATGTGTATGTCTGTGTGTGTGACTTGACTTGCTTTTATAATGATAGACATCAATATTACTCATTAGAAAAGGAATGTGTTCTGATAGCACACATATTGCTTAAAGCTGTTGGCAAAATGCATAATCAAAAAAAGCACATTTTTCTCCTGGTGATATTATTTATTTATTTTTCCTATTGCGTCTTCTACAGATACTGAGATACTGAATCATTTGTTTCATTATCTCTTTGTACTTCCCAAAACACAAAATCCTTACCTACAGAGACTTCAATCATATTCAAATCCTTTCTAAAAAGACTTGGAACATAGTGGTTATTTCTCTCATTTGTTGGACAACAGATATCACTGCTGACATCTGAATTAAAACTACTCTTTTAGGCAAAACAGCAGGACAATTTTAATTTTGCTAGTATTTTGAAGGAAGGGGATAAAAAGGTCAGAACATTTATATTGTATTAAACAGAACATGAAAATATAATTCTAGGGTATTCTACACATACAATTCCTTTATCTAAGGGATGAACATTCACACTATCACTGTCTTACAGGTTTTGAAATGCAATAACAAAACAGTTGTGACTGGTATTATCACAATGCTAGTAGCCATTTTTCAGGTTCGTGCTATAGCTGTTTGTATTCCTTTCTCTGTGCCTGTCAAATACCAAATTAACAAATGCACAGTGATCATCATTGATAAGAAACTGGTACTTACTATAGTTTCCAGTACTCATAAAGTGAGCATCTCATCTAAGCATAAGGAATTGCTCCAGTTATTACGCTATGTACCAAAAACTAACAGGTAGTCTAACAGTAGCATTCACCATCACAGGTGCCTCAGTCTGTGTGTATAGCTAAGACATACAAATGTCTTTCTGTCGCTGTTGAACCGATAGCGGAGCGAAGGGACACACGAATGGTGAGAGAATGCTGAATGCCTTTATTTAACTAATAACAGATTTTATATACACGCGAGAGGGCTATTCAGATTGCCTAACAATCATCCACCCCCCGGGATTGATTGGCCCACGCGTTTGACCACCTGTTTCCAAAGCCACTCTCAGTAACATGGAACTTATCTTACATTTAGTAAACTTTAGTAGAAGAAGGGAAGAATTCCTGTGGGAATGAATCTGTGCTGTCACATCTTTCAGATCCTGAAGAATAAAAAGTGTTACAGATTGCTAGAGATCTCTGTAACCTCCCCACACATACTGATCAGTGCTCCCCACATGGAAGTCAGTGAACAAGGCCTTTACATTACAGGAATGATTATAGCAGTTACCAGCCTGGCTGGAGGATAACCAGTGTCAGCCCCTTCTGAAAGAAGGTTACTCATGCCTTTCAGAAGTGGTTCCAAAGCAGAGCTGGCTAATATTTTGTCGCTGCCGGGGCACTGCCCGATCTCAAGCTGCCCGGTGGCTTGAGTGCGACCTTCCACACTTGGCTCTCAGCCGAGACCTCTGCAGCCGTCGGGCTGAGCAGATTCTGGTCTCCTTAGCAGCAGCAGCACAAGCAGGTGCAGCTCATCCGAGGGAGCTGGCAGTGTCGATGGTAACAAAGTAACAGCGCGGCGGTGAAGGAGCGGGAGGACTCAAAGTAGCAGCAACTCCAGNGCTACAAAGAGCCGCAATCTGAGGGCGAGCAGGGGTTTAAAAGGGGCAAGAAAAGGGGCAGTCCAAGGGCAGGAACAAGGAGATAAACCAATGGGGGCACAATACGTAACCGGGGAACATCCAATGGGGCAACAGAGGGGTGGAATACGTTAACCAATCAACAGAACCTGGTAACAGAACTTTCAGGCAACTTATGAATATTAAAACAACTGTGAGGGGACGGGGGAGGAGATGGAACCTGATTGACAACCCTGAGTGGCGGGAAACTACCCCTGCCTGCCTTCCCCATCCCCCTCAGACTCACTGTTCTGAGGGGAATAATTTGACCATCTAGTTTCTTCATTTAACCACATGGAGAAGGCAGGAGTGGCCGATTGACCCTCACTCTCAGTGACCACAGCCACAGGCTGGGCCACCCCGACAATATTTTGCTTTGCTTTACAGTGTTTTCAGTAGATTTTTAGGAAATAATATTGGGAACTAGGAGGTAGCAGTGGTGCTTCCAGCTCTTTATGATTTGCGACTAAATAGAGATTAAAAACTTATATACAGTTTAAGTACATATTTCTATAAGAAAATAAATATTCACTCCCCACCCCATACCTGTCTTTCTTTTGTATTATCTTTTCCTCAGCATTTGTTGGCAGAAGGAGAACTTGGACAGTGATATTTTACTGTTCTAGATACAAACTCAGTAGTCTGATCTAGGTCATTGATGCACAGAGCTTTCCATTTTCATTTCTGTCCTCTGCTCATGGGAAACCCATAAAGAGATTAAAGGGATAATGGGGCTGATTCAAAGTCCTTTGTGGGTAATAGCAGAGCTGACAACAATTCTGTTTCACAGCAACATGTGGGGCTTGGGGATTTGTTTTCAACCACTTCATAACAAGTGGATATTTCTGCTAATTGAAATTCTGTAGAAATGTTCATTTTGGCTATAAAATAGCACCTTCTTGAAACAGGAGGAGGCCTGTTGCTTGGTAGTCAGAGAAATGGTGAGTGCTTCATGTTAAGCCCCTCTTCCTGATAATGTGGGACCAAGTCTTTCATCCTCAAACTAAATGGATCAGAAAACTAATATATCCTTCATCCAGACCATCAGACAATTATTTATAAGTGGAGAAAAATTTCTATTGACTCCAGCAGTTTTTGAATCAAAATCATAGAAACAAATATGGGTTTTGCTGTCAATTTTTAGCATGTGAAAAAAAATGCAGCAATTCCTCAATATTCATGAAGCAAAGTTTCTTTTTTTTTACTCAGTCTTAAGTGCTGTTACACTAAAACCACATTGCATATTGTTTTTTATAGTACTGTTTTTACTATAGGGAACTCTCTAATTGACTTTTTTGTAAAATTTCTAATTGATAAAATTCTTTCATAGAACTGTCTTAGAGAAACAGTGGCAATTTTAATTTTTCAGAGTTTTTTCTTTGATGGACTTAGTGGGATTAATTTATGAACTCACAGTAATAATGTTGAGTTGTAATCCCAAATAAATGTCCAGTTTGTCATCACAAAGAATTAATTATCATCTAAGACACACCTATATGGATCTACATCAGTGTCACACACGATGAATAGATATTGCTTTTAAAAGCCATTTTATAAATATAAACCAATTGTTAGAAATACTTTTAAAACCTTATAATTGTAAGATTTAAAAGAATAAGTAAGTAATTTTGTCTCCTTTTTTTTTTTTTCAGATTTTGCTAATTCTTTGAGAAATCTCAGTCCTGAAAATTGCTGAGAGCCTGCAAGCACAATTGTCGTTGTTGGTAAAGAGTGTGCCCATAAGAGTCATCAGTTTAATATGTTTTCTTTTTTACTTTAGACAACTTTTTTAATCACAAGTCCACGTATTCTCAGCATTTCCAACCTGATTTCCAACTTGCCACTACATGGCATTGTCGCAGCGAGCAGATGTCGAAACACGGGAAGGCGAGGGGTCAGGTCCATAAAAGGATTTCTTTATTTATTAAATTCAGCTTTTATATACAAAATGAACTCCCACTTGATTGGCTTGTGACTGCACGCCCCCCGCAGCTCATTGGCTACCTCGATTCATGAGAGTTTCACTACCTTTATCTTAGTTTATATAAACAAATAGATTCTTTCTCATGAGAAAGAGGTTTCTGTGCTGTCACATGGCATTTTCATGTTTTGGAAGACATTTGTCCATAGACGTACAACATGTAGATTACAAAATTGATGGTTGTGCTGTCAGCATTGAAACACTTACAAAATCTTTTATTCAGATATCATTGGATATTTATGCTTCATGTTGTGTATATTCTTTTAAGAAGTAATGGTTTTATTTAGTATTTACATGCGAATTAAAGAAAATGAGAACAACACAGTTTAGCAATCAGTACTTCAAAGTTCTTTTGCAACTACAGTATTTTGTTGTATTCAGAATAGCAGAGGCATGCATTCTGATTTTCAGGGCCCTGTACTGTGTATGTGCATGCAGGCACACAGCTCCCCATGACCCTCTCCATCTGCCATTAAAAAATTACCATCATTATTCCCAAATCTGTGAAGTGCTCTCTATTGTACTATTGCTCTTTCCTTCTTAGAGTCTCAGACACAGATGGATAGAATGTGTAAATAAATGTTCATGTTTTCACACTCTGAATAAGTAACAGTGGACAGGAGTGATTTACTGACTACAGTGTCAAAAGAAATAAGCCTAAAGACAGCATCTGAACTGTTACTATTTGAGCAACATGCAGCTTAGTGAAGCCTGTAAAATAGTTCAGGGTTAAAAGATCTCGGGGTGTCTTAAAACTTTAAGCCCCATTACCTAAGAGCTAGCGATATTGAGGAGGCTTGGCGGAATGCAGTTTCATGAAAGATCTTGGATTATTGCTCACGCTAGAATATCAAGTTCAGGAGGGTCGATGTGAATAAATCTCAGTTTTCCAGACAGATGTAAGAGGTTTTCTAAGATCCTTTTTAACTCCAAATGTCAGCCTTCAGAGTCTCTCCACAGCATCTTCATGTCTGGGTTGTAGTTTTAATAGAGTACTTAATCACAAGAGACTGTGGAGTATCTCCTAAGTGATTCTCCTCTGTGATCTGGGAGCATTAAACCATTTCATGACCAGAGGAAGCCACAAGTAAAACCCATAATTAGACAAGAGAACCATAAAAGCCAAACAGATCCTTTTGCCTGACGTATCAGAACATGAAGAATAGGTTACATATGTGAACCCCTCTCTTTTTATCAGAAATAAGCTGTATAATGAAAATTGCCATATTTCAGCTTTGACTCCTTTTTTTGGTCAGTATTTCAGTCTGTCAAAATGTGTCTCTTTCTCCATGAAATGACTTCAGGTGAATAATCTTTTCTCACAGCAGAGAGGGAGTCAGCATGCTAATGCAAAGCCTCTAAAACTAATCAGCACAGGTGTTGAAAGCAAATTATTTGGCTATTGGCAACTGTACATCAACTCCTGTGTGGGTGCTGCTGCATCAGATTGTTCCAGCCTTCAGTTTGATACAAGGGCACAGAAAAGCTTTGATATAGATCAAAACCCATCAATACTATCTTGGTTTCAGATGTCAATCAGTCAAAACACGTTGCATGAGCAGTACATAAACTGGCACATGCATTTTTTTCTATAAACAGAATTAGTCCATTTTTGGGGGGGTGTTGTTTGGTTGTTTGTTTGCTTTGATAGAATGCTTCTGTTGCAGAAAAGTCAATTTAATCAAATTTACCATTCATCAAATTTATAAATTTATCATTTATCATTTTGGTGGGGAGTCACAGTGGCACCAACACTGACAGAATTCTGTTTTGAAGTAAGCATCAAAACAAAGGGATATTATCAGAACAGAAAATACATATTTTTCATCTGGTTAGGAATTACTTCAAATTTCACTTTACTGAATTAAAGAAGAAAACATTATAAACTTTTCCACTGATGTTAAGGAAGATGTTAAAACAGCTTTTCTGAATTTTTTATTTCTCTGAAAAATTTTGAGATATTTTATCAACACCACAGCACTTCCTACCAAGTAAAAATGTACTTTCTCCCCATTTCTTGTCCTATGTACCTTACAAATTCCACAAAGATTTAATTTCTAGAATGCATGCATTGTATATATTTAAAACTCTTTTACCTTTTTATCAATTCTGTGGTTTTATGTTTGTTTCTTTTATAAGCTATTAATTGAAAGTGGGAAACAAATGTTAACCCCAAATGTTAACTCAATATTTTCCTTTAAAATTAAGTAAAAGACAGAGCTAACACTTTAAAGCAGTCACAATAGTGTTGGCATAAAAATCTAACTCATTGTCTACTGCCATTTGGAAAAAAAGACAGGAATTCAAATTTATTTCATAGACATGCAAACCTACCCATGATAGGTTTTCCTAAGGAATTAATAACCCTAATAACTTCGTGATAGATCTGTGACCCATTTATACTTAGTCTCCAAGCAAAATGTGCAGTGAAAAATAAGATGCTTTTAGATGCATGCCTACTCTTTTCTTTTTTTTAAAGCTGAGACCCATGTTGAAGGCTAATTAACCTATAAAAACTACAGTGTTCAGCTATTACATACTGACAAGTGGTTTGTTTTCATCATGAGCAAGCTGCAATTAATATTTGAGTACATATTAAATTATGGCTATTTTCATCACATCTGCAGATAATACCAGATCATTTTTGAGAGATATTACTAAGGGAGAAACAGACTCAGAATCCACTTAAGAACAAATTTACTCTTTTGAAATAAATAAATAATGTAATTTGGTTTATTTAAATAGCACTTAGTTTTCTTCTCAGTCAACCTTTCATCATGATAACATAGTCTAATAAAATATGTAATTATGTACAGAAGAGAATAAATTAATTATTTTTCCACACATATTTGTAGCAAAAGAAAGAAAAGTACCTTTCTGAGGTAATGAATAGCTAGTGGGCACAGGAAAATTTGCAAAAGTCAGCAATTGAGGTTCAGAGAGAAGTTGATCATCTGAACAACTTCCATGTCATCAAGGGCAGAAAAGAGAATATATGTTGTTTCTAGAGAAAATGGAAAAATAAATGCAGTATCAAGATTTTAAGGCTGTAATTCTGCAATATTTTTGCAATTTTTTTGCAATTTTTTTGCAATTTTGCATTTATTGTTCCTCCTTTTATTAAGGAATTGCTAAAATGATTGGTAAAATTTATTTATAATACATTAATTTTGTTTCATTTCTGTCTACAAGTGTGACTAAGATTTTCCCACAATTGCCTCCATCAAGGGAATTTCCTTCAGGAAAAGGGAGGATAATACAGGGGGCAAGGTCAGAGCACTGATATGGGACTCAGAGGATGCAGATGTCATTCTTAGTTTTAGTAGAGCTCATCTATAACCTGAAAAAACCTACCACATTTATTTCATCCCTTATTTTATTTCTGTGAAAAAAAAATTATTAAAATATATAATACTTACATAAAGGTAATACTTGCAAGAGAGATTATTACTGTAAAATACAAGTAGATGTGGATTATCCAAATTATTCCTAGGTTTCATTGTTGCTGAATGCCTCTCAGCAGGAACACTTCAAAGGTACAATGACAAAATGTTCTTCCTTGTATAAAAATTAGAAAAATTTTGTGCTTTTCTTATACTAATTAAAAAAACCCTGTCCATGACTTCTGAATGAGAGGCTGTGGGTAGGTTTTTCTATCTGTGAGCAAAACAGTGACACAATTGCATGGGGGCTTGCTTTGCCTTGGAATCAACAGCTCTTGGGAAATGCTGTATCAGACTGAAGCTTCAGCTTGGTACCTTCATGTTTTTCTAATCAGAAATAATCTGGCACACACATCTACAGAACAGAAATCCTTCATTATAGGGTTGCCCAGGAGTAGAGTTACTTCAGAAATAAAGAGGTACAGTACTCGTGAATTGTATTTTCTATTTGAATCATCCACAGGGGCCAGTGCCCTCATCCAGAGGCGCTGGCCCCTGATCTGTGAGTCTTTTTTCCCAGCTTGACCTTGGACCTGACTTGATCACTATACCAGCCTGGTGCTCAGGGACCACTGAGCCTTGTAGCACCCTGGCATCCTGCAAGGAGGTGCATATCCTACAAATCCCTCAGCTGCAATTCTGGAGCAGCACATCGAGGCAGAGGAGTCTCCAGGTGTGCTTCTTCCAAGGAATGGATAAAGGACCCATATAAAGCTCTGCTAGTTATATAATTTGTGTCTGACTAAAGCAGGGAAGTTGACATTAGTTTACTGTGACTAAAAGTAGACTGCTTGAAGAGAAAAACAACAACCAAACCAAAAGTGTGCTTTTAATTGCATTTCTACTATTGTCCTTTATTTCCACTTTGGTCTCTGGAAACCATGGAAAAACACTCAGGTGGCAAACAGTATCCTTCCTGACAGAAAGCTAACCAAGTTGGCCTAAACACAGGGACAGGCTGCACTGAGAAGAAAGGGCTGTGCAACATGAGATGGGGATTGAGCAAAGACCAGAGTCACAGAGCTCTACAGAGCTGGACTATTGGGAGCTGTGTGAGTAAGGACCAGGTCCATGTTCAGTAAATGGCATCAAGAGTGGTGGGAGAAGCACACAGTGATGTTGGGAACTATTTCACAGCTGTTGAGCTGTTAATCCATGGCTGGGAGAGGCAGGAAAACCCCCAAAACTTCAAGGCTGAAGGAAAAGCAATTCCTATTTACTCAGCAGCAAAAGATCTGGCGTATTTGACTCATACATGCAGTGAAGTCACACAGTTCTGAGCTGGAGTCAGTGTCTGCAATAAAAAACAGAAAATGGTACAGCGACTGCAGCCCAGATGGTTTCCCTAGGGTTAGGTGCAGGTCATGCACACAACTCTCATGCATTGTGACAGAAAACCACTTAGCTTTTACAGGACAGTCCAAGTAGGCCAGGTTCTTTTTCATACGCACTGAGTATCAGCACAGTGTTCAGCATACATACACTAGAACGTTCCCCAGACCAAGAGATATCTACATCCCCTTCTCTGCAGTACAGCTACCATTTCTTGCATTTACAGCAAACACTGAATTCATTCACAGAGCACCACGCTGCTGTTGTGGAACTCAGGAGAAAAATCTGAGCTGAAGCAGCTGTACTTTCTATTGAAGGTTTGGAGGGATGCTGTGGTGGCTCCAGGGGGGAAGGCTTGCCTCATTCATCCATACACAGAACCACCCCTCCACTTCTTTGGCAGCTGTGGAAGCAGTTTCTTTTTATGCCTTCTCCCTGGGAGCTACAAATGTGAAAAAACCTGAGCCAGCTGAAAGCATTTACTGATTAAATAGTCCTTGCTCTCTTCATCCTCCCATAGGAACACTCCTGGGCCAGGCTGGAGATGCCGGGCAGACCACGTCCTTATACCCATCTTCAAGGGATTGTCTGTAACAGGAGTAATTGTGTACCTAAGCCACACTTTGCAAAGCAGCTTCAACTCTGGGGCTGAGACATCCATCCACAAAAATTACCTCAAGTACATACAAATGATCTTTAATGCCAGGAACGTACCAACAATTTTTATAAACTATAGCTATACCCACATATATTTCAAAATGCTTTAAAGAATTATTTGAAGATCACATCCCAGATTTGAATTAAGCTGTCTCATCTTTTAACTACCACTTCAAAAACTGTGAAGGTAACAGAAATAAATTTTTTCCCATCCTTAGTAATATTTTATATTTTAGTTTTCTTACAGAGACTAATAAATCCTACAGAATGTATGTTGGTTATTTTCAAATGATATTTTTATGTGTTATTTTTCTTCCAAATGGAAAAACAAACAGTTTCAAACTTTGCAAGGCATACAATTGATTTTTAAATGCACATAGGGGAATTTTATCTCCTTTAGGTGAAGAAATAGGGTAATTGTGATAAGGCATTGATAATTTTTTTTTTGGTTAAGAATAATACAGAAAAAGAAAATTGATAATTTTCTTAGATCCTAATATTTATAGCCTATGATATGTCACTTTTCACTTTTAATCTGTGATAATTGATTTTAATAAATTAACTACTAAGGCAGATAATGCTGATAATTTCCTTGAAAGTAGTTACAATCCTTTGTTACAATTTTATTCAAATTCTCCTCTAAGTTAAAAATTTCCATTAATCAGATGCAAATCATTTATAGGCTACCATAAATAATAACAGTACTGAATATGATATACAGGCTGCATGTAAAGTTTGGGATTAAGGAATGATATTAAGACTATGAATTTACCAGTTTCGCCTGAGATTCTCCGCTGTTAGGTTTCAATGCATATGGGTTTAAATTTTCCAAGACTTGAGATGGTTTGAAAAGCCCAGAATTTCAAAGTAAAACTTTGTGTAGAATTTATGGAATTTCTAATATCCTGTTTACATGTGAAAAGAGGGATTTTAATGTATAAGTATATTTGGTTACAGTTTGAACAAGCCCCCATGTCTCTCTTTAGGCCTGTGTGAGTGAGAGTTTTAAGCAGATTGACAAGAGCTCTTGAGAAACAAATCACAGCAGCAAGGAATATTATGGAATATAGCTGCAGAATTTTTTGGCCACCTACAGACTGTAAAAGGCTATTTTGGTCTCCACTATTTCTCCAGTCATATTTTCAGATTGCAAGCCATGGTGACAAATGACACATTATTTTACATAAGGGTGCCAGATACTGGTAAATGGAGTATCTTTGTGAAGCTTAGTTTAGACTAATTGCTGTAAAACGAGAGGGAATATGTTTACGGACTTTTTTTGACATAGTTGTGTGAATTATTACCAGTCTGTGAATGGAAACTAAAACCAAAATGATATCATCAGAAATTGGGAATGTGCTCTTCATTTGTATGTTGATATCGGAAGTACCAAGGTGCTTATAGATGATCTTGTGATCTACCTGTCCTTGATGGAGTTACATTTGCTGCTCTGCCTGATATCTTTTCCAAAAGTGAATATTGAAAACAGATTAATTCTATTCTCACAGAATCAATTAATAATCCATCAGCCATGATATGTTCCCAGAGGTGACAGGGCCTGCTACTTGAATGGAAAATCTAATGTGGCAGTGACGTTGGACAAAAACCACTTCTATTTCCCGGAGCATCTTAACATCTTTTTTATTATTCATCTTACTTGTCCACTACTACTGGTAATTTCTTTGCCCATGGGCTTTTCCAAAGCCTGACTTCTCTGTTCTTTATTTCCCAGCACTTTCACAGTGAGGCTTATGTGTGACAGACATACACACCAGTGTTTGGCTGCCAAATGTCAGAATCCCTGCCCACAATCAAAGTGAGCTATACTTTCTGTAGGAAAAGATATTGGATGCTGTAGTAATTTTGCTAAGAGAAAAGAAGACAAATGAACTCTTGCAGATAGGTAGTCAATACAGTTTTACAAAGGATGTCACTCGCTTGCTTGGTGGGTGACATTCTTCCTCTTGTTCTCATATTTTTTAAACAATGACAATTTATCTTCATGCTTAGCCTCTATTTCTTTCATTTTTAATGCTATTCCTCTTTTGCCACTCCATCCTTGTTGGTGACTTGAGTGGTGCCAGGCTGCTGAAGCTGCAGGATCTAAAACAGAAGCCAATCTACCATCAGCTTATTATATGGAATTTCTTAATTAACATTCTCCATACTACACAAAAACAATTCTGGATCATCCACCGTGCCTATAAATGTCACTTCACATTGTTCACTGCATCTTAAGTTTATCCAACATCTGATTTCTGTATATGTAAAAATCTTATGTTGTGTTTGTGCTGCCTGAAGAAAAAATAACACAAACATAACCTTCTAATTGTGCGTAAAACTGGAAATCACACTTATTTCATACAATCATACAATGTGTTTAATAACTATAAAAAATACTGTACATTTTTTTTCACCTAGTCTGGTAGACTTCATCTTCAGCATATTGTTAGGAATAATGAAACTTGCAACATACATGTATTTTAATAAATGTGGGAATAGTTCGAAAGATATTGCACAAAAATAGAACAACTTCCTCTTGTGAAATAAATCTTTCTTGCTTGAGCTATCCTACTCTTCATCATCACACGAAGAATGAAATGAGAGGTCTCTATGCAAGTTGACAGGTCTGCCTACAGATGGGGGAACAGGATATGTATGGATTAATCTACACCAGGTTGGTGAAAGTGACCTCAATACTGAAAACTGAGGAGATTGTCCCTGTTGGAATTTGAGTGTGGGACTGGCTGTAGACAAAGTAATTAAAAGATCATAAAATATTATTTGTTTCCACTTTAACTGCTCTCTAGGGTTGAGTGTTGACTTTCTCAGCAGGGCATGAGCAAGGAGGGTTACAGTTCCACTTCTGTTTTTGATAAGTTTTTCGTTCATTACATTTCACTTATTTCAATTCTCAGACATGTAATTCAATCATCCCAGCCCTAATATATGTATAGTTTTAATTATTTATTTTTTCAGTCTTGTCAGGACAACTGCCAGTTTAAACCATTTGGTCTTTCAGTAGACCAACAACAGGACAGATAGCTTGGTTAGTTTGTAGCTATCAAGAACTCTGTTGACATCAATTCAATATTAATAAACAAAGAAAGATAAAAATCTGTATCTCAGGATGAGAACTGGAGTACAAATCTGTTCAATTAGGCATGAAACCTATCACGGCATTTTCTAATGCATTTATCAAGCCAACAGTTAGCTTTATTCTTCAGAGCAACTCTATTAGCCTTGCATTCAGCTTCTATGAAGCTGTCTTTTTAAATCCTTTCCCCCCTCAATAGCTCACTGCACATTATAGAAGGTAATATTTATAAAAGGAGTGCATAAGGAACAGAAACATTTTTGTTTGTGCCAGCTTGGTTGAAGAAAAGCCCTTAACTCTAAGATGCCGGTAAAAACCATGTTTCATTACAAGAAGCCTAAACTAGCTGAAGGGAAAAGGGCTGTCATAGGAGTTAGAGAAAAGTAAAGCTCAATCTCCTTTTAGCGGACTTTTAATTGTGACCACCCTCCCTGACATCCTCGGCTTAACTAGAGAGAAACATTCCCAAGAGCTGGAAGGGGCTCCAGAGGATGCGGGTGAGGCCAGTGCTGCTCCCCTCACTCCCAGTTTAGCGAAAGCGCCACCACGGCCGGGCTCTCCCCCGCACCAAGGAAGCGCAGAGGCTCCGCGGGATTCCCTGCCCGCAGCTCTCCGCAGGCGGCGGGGGCGAGCCCGGCTGCGGGCACCTGCGGGCACCTATCTTGCTGCTTTTTCCTGCTGCGTTAATTCGCTTCCTGCCCCTGTGCCTTGGCCGACGCAGGTCTATTTCTGGCGGTCCCGTCCCGCGTGGAGCTGCGGTTTCCCCGCGGCGGCCGCCTGTGCGTATGGGGGTGTGTTCAAACACGTGCATACATATATATATGCATTATATATATGGGTGTGCCTGTGTAAGTGATTGGTAGCTGCGTTACAGCGTGTCACTGCAGCGCTGTCCGACGGGGAGGGCTGTGCCTGCTGGGAATCTCAGGCAGGGCGCCCTGTGCGCTGCTGGAAGCACGAGCGTGCGGAGTAGGAGGGCGAGCATCACGGAGGACTTTCGGAAGGCAACACGGGAGCTCGTCCCTCACCCCTTTTGCTCCCTTTGGGCCCCCTCCTTGTCGGAGGCAGCCCGGAAGAGCGGCGCTGGCTGTGCGCCGGTGGCGGCGGGCGCCGCAGAGCCGTGCTCCCCGTTAGAGGCTGGGAGACGGGGCGGGGAGAAGGCAGCGCCGCTGCCGCGCAGAGCCAGCCAGGCAATGTGATAAAACCGGCACCAAATTTCTCCCCAACATGGGGGGTCGATGTACGTTCCCTCTGGCGAGCGGCCAGCCGAGACCCAGTCACACAGCCGGCAGAAGCGGCAGCCCGGGCAGCTGAGCAGAAGCGGAGGCTCAGCGAGGCGGGAGGGGGACGCATAACTTTCCTGCCGGGGCACGGGGTGAGCAGGCAGCCTCAACTCCCCAGGACCGGGGAGAGCTCCGCGGTCTCCGGGGGAGCGGGTTCTCCCGCGGCCAGGGGGAACACCGCCTCCCCC
>VZTJ01001552.1:415991-439474 GCA_013397795.1 Orthonyx spaldingii | reverse complement strand
GGCGGCGGCCGGGGTGCGATGCCGTGTTAGCCGGCGGCCCGCCCCGAGGTAGCGCCGGCGGGAAGGAGCGCGAGTTGCCGAGGCTGTGGCTGACACCATGGGCACCGGGCGGGGGGGCGAGGCGGCCAGGCTCCCTGCGCTCCTCGGCTGAGCCCGGGGATGTGCCGGCGCCCGGAGGAATTATTTTGGGACTAGCACGGAGCGGTGGGAGGAGGACCAGCGGCACAGCGTTTCACCAGCTGCGAGGAGGTCGTCCGGCGGTGCTGTATAGGCAAGTAAGCTCTTGCTTCCTTTTCGCTGCGTTCCCTTCGTCTCGAGTGACTTTTTTCTTTCAGCTGCTGGTCACTTGCTCCCGGTTCGGAGGCAGGATGATCGGCAGCGCCAGCGGCAGTTCTCGGGGGTCGAGGTGCGGGAGGTTGGTGGCCGAGATTGCAGGGGAGCCCCGCTGCAACTCCGCCGGAGTCCGCCGCGGGCATCCCGCTGGTGCGGTGCTCCGGCGCATAGCCGGGAAGGAACCGCCGTGTCCCAGCGCTTCCCACTTCTGCAACTGTAAGAGATGATGCCTTCTTACAGGCATTTCGTAATATAAAATCCTTTCTCCTCTTTGCTGAGCTGTAACTAAATTGTAGGAGTCTCATAATTGCTTTTCATCAGTGCTGCTTGTGGGAGAGAGGCAAGATGCGTGTTAGCCTTTCATACGCACTTATGGATTCAGATAGTGAACCCAGAGTTTTCATTTTTATGCCTTTAACTTTCTTGTGCCCTGCCTGGTGACTTTCTTTGAGATGCTCTTGCTGTAAGGTTATCGTTTGTCCAGTCTTGTTTGTTTGCTTACTTTTAGCCTGTGGATATTTATTGCTATACTTGACATAGCAATGAAATGAAAAGTTGACTGTAATTTATTTCAGTGTATGGAGGACAGGTTGCAGGCAGAGGACTAATTCTGCTCTCAGAGGAACTCCACTTCAAAGGAAGAGGCCCATGGGGCTGTAATCTCTATCTAAAAACTCGGAGAGCTCAGAGCAGACCTGTCACGCTGCAAAGAACGAATTCTGTTCACCTTTCAGCAGTGATAGGGTTTAAGCTAAGCTGCCTGCGTTCCCATACCTATGAAAAGACCTGACTCTGAAATGCAGAGAATAGAGATGTGAATTCCGGGCAGGTTTGGGAGAAGGCAGAACTTTAGACACTGTTTAATTCAGTTTGCTCTTATTGATCTCCTCAGTGTCTTCTCTATGAGCCTGAAATCTGCAATCTGTTACACTGACCTTGATGCATGTTGTATTCTAACATGAAAGCAGCACAGAATAAAAGTACGAGTGACTATTTATGGCTAAGCTCTGATGTTTCACTGGGAGCTCAGTCAGTTTCAGTGAATGTGGTAGTTTCAGCAGGGGCACTGGGCATGGTATGTGTGTAGGAAATAACTTGGGAAAATAACTTGCTAATAGTGATGAAAGTAAAAGTTGCAGTGCTTGAAACATATGTTTCTGCAGAACTGCCACTGTGTGTGAAATGTCTGTTGAGTTTTGCATATTTCATTTTCTAATCATTGAGCTCTCTACTGAAAGGAGTGTGTGGGTGTGTGAGGCAATCTCAAGGCTTCCCAGGTTAATGCACTTCGAGTTGTCAGCAGCAAGAGATCTTTTTACACACTGAAATACACATTTTTACGTAGATGCAAGATTGACATGGTAAGATTAAAAAATGTTGGGATGTCAGTATGGTGAACATGTAACTAACTCAAGTTTATGGCTGAAAGAGAAATGAATCCTTTCCCGTAATGGTGGATGAAGATTACTGAAGGTAAACTGGCTGAAGGGAGTGTCATTTGTTTCAGTGCAGTTTATGGAGAATGTTCCTGTGGTTTTCTCATGTTTCTGACTCTCTGATGATGCTGTGAAACACAATTAGAATAACTGCTGCTAGACAGTGGGATGCAAACCTATCTGTTACTTAAAACACTCAGCTTATTCTGTCTCATATAAAAAAAAGTATAGTTTTTGGCAAAGTCTGCCTATGGTTCTATTGTAGTAATTCCTTCCTCTGTTGCAGAGTGGCAGGCTTTCACTAGGCATGTGCAACGGAGATCATGAAACACTGAAGCATGCACTGATCTGGAATTCATCTGGGCTATGTATTACATTCGAGGTTTCCACAATTAGCATAAGTAAGTGCTTATGCCTGATTATATAAATAAACGGGGTTTAAAAATTGTATTAGCTTTGTCACTTCTGAGACATATTGCAGAGCCCTCTTCTCCCTTTTTAGTCCTTCAAACTAATCTAATGCTATACTCACTCTTTGCCTGGAGAGGAAGAAAACATAATTTAATGATTTATCATTTGGCGTTTGCAGTGTCCCATAGCTATGAGATAATCTAATGAAGGTCCCCATCACTGATTTAAAGAACATGGTGCTCTAGACTTTCACTGGAAGTCAGATTATCCCTCTTCTACGTGGTTAAAGAATTGAGTTTTCACAAGGTCTGAGGAAAAAAAGAAATGTTGCTTTTTCTGTTAGAAATTTGAAAAGAAAGGGGAAGGTAACACTTGAGGTCTTTAAAGACATATCATTAAAAACATCCACTTCTAAGACATTAATCAACCTCCTTTATCTTCACACATTTTCTTTATCTTTTACTTGGTACTTGTCAGAAAGCCTTCCTGCATATTTACAGGTTTTTGTTATAATGTGTGTAGTTCTTAATTTTAAAAATTCAGGAGTGGCCATCACACACTTCTCTGTAAGGCTATTCTAGAATCCTGTTTAATGTTCTGTATCCCACTTGGCTTGTATCTTTTGAATCAAAGATTTTTGAAGCACACTATATTCAACTTTATACTATGCATTTTTGTTTTGATTCTATGTAAATCTCTTTAATAGAGAAGATTGTTGACCTTGATTCCGAGATTTCAGTGCAAGCTCAGAAATTATTTTTCTTTCCTAATTTTGTTCATGCTTGCTCAGACATGCTTTTTGGATTGTTGGGCATAGCTTTCATGAACTGACAGAAAGACCTGTAAGCAAAACAATACCAACAATTAAATGTGATTTTTCTAATCAGCCCAACCCACCTGAGTGTGTAATTTCTATTTATTCATCATAGATTGAATACTAAGACAAAAAAATGAGAGCTGTAGTCTGCTGTCAGTTCTTCCCTCTGAAGTGCTCAAATAAGTACCATTTCTTCATGCTTGTAACTTAGTGCTGCTCCTTGTGCCTGAGCTGTCAGTATTTCTTTCTGGTAGTCGTCACCAGGTCTGCTTGCATGCATTGTTAAAAAGCTAAAGAGGTGTGGTGAATGGTAAGAAACATCAAATGGATTTAATGTGTCATGTTTCTTGGCCCTTCACATGGCCCTTCACATGGCCATTCATGTGCTTTCAGTTCAGGTTTCCAGAGAGAGGCCTGAATGTGGTTGGGTTAAATCCCAATATGAGTCTGCTACATCAACATGCACCTCTGACAGGATGCTGCAACACTGGCTCAGCATGATTACACAGACAAACTTCTGTATTTGCTCAGAGTCTTATCTGCCATAACTGGAAGAGTCACAAAGCCTTACTGTTGTGGTGGCCAGCCTAGATTTTCTGCATTCCTGTTGCAGATCAGAGGAAAGAAAGAAAGCATGCATTAAAAAAACCCAAGATCCCCAGAACTTAAAACAGGTCATGTCTCAAAGATACAGCTATAATCAACACCAGGGAATGCAGTGGAGACACAGCCCAGGGAAATTCACACATATATTTAATTATCCAAGGAAGAAATTATTATTCATCTTGAGAGACTGACTTAGTAGGTGATGTTTCTACCCCTTATGAAGAAGAGGAGCTACGTGATATGGAAACAAAGCTTTCTTCCATTGCACACTTCAGTTATGGCTGTCACAGTTGTTTGGAACTCTAAGTCTTATTTTCAGTAATTAGCTCAAATTGGCCAAAAGAGGTGGAACACTCTGTTGTGTGATGAATCTTGTGGTGCAGCAGCCAAGGGCTGGGTTGTTTCCTGGGGACTTGCTCTCTTCACTTTATTAAAGTAATGAGTAGAGGCAAACTAATCAAGAAGAGTATTTGGGATGAGATTAATTTTATGATTCGTTCTCCAGTTTATTTTGGGTAATGTTGGGCAAAACCATAAAAGTTCTTCACTGTGATACTTATGTGAGAGTAGCAATAGTTTTGACTTACATATCTAAATATATGTAATATATTTATTTTTTAAATTTATTTAACATAAATAAATGCTCTAAAAAATGGGATTAAGGTTTTGCATGTGAGGCCAGAACATGGATAAATGATACTGCTGAACACAGTTTGCTGTGCCACTCAGGCACTTCAGAGATAGGGAATGGATGGTTTATGAAAGGCTGTGCTGTATGTTCCGCTGTGAAAAGCAGGAGGTCCCCCATGCCAGGAACGGAGCACAGCTGAAACAGTCATGCCCTGAGGATGGCAGTGGATGTTCCCAGTGTGGAATAAAACTTGGAGCAGAGTGGAAGTCCCACACTGGTGCTCAGAGGGTGCTTTTAAACAGCCACTGGAGTTCCTGTGTAAGATGTGGTTGAAGTGAAGGCACTGATGTTTTACTGCTTTAATACTGGCATGGATACTGAGTCTGTGAAAGAACTCATGGCTTCAGAGATGCTGTTGGTGCAATTGATTGCTTGCTCAATTCCACAGGTAGTTATCATCTGGAAGAGTGATGGATTTTTAATTTTTTTCTATGAAGTTTGTTCTTTGCTCTTAGATTTGGGTGTTTATTCCTTGGTTGGGTGAGATTTTGATTCAAAGGCATGCTTTTAAAGGTGATAAACATCAAGCACTTTTGAAGTGTTCATTGCTTGGAGCTTCTGAGATAACATCAGAGGAGGAAAAGTTTATTGGATTATTCTAAAGTTTGACTTTATTTTTTGTTCATTCTCAAGGTGTTTTTTTCAAATAGTGAACAGTGTACTTGGTTTTGTGTTGAAGATGTTAGAAATGGCATTTAAAGTAAATTTTATATTGCTTTTGGTCAAATTATTCAAATAGACTCAGATTTAAGTGTGAGTAAAGGCTGTTTGAGGAAAATAAGACAAATGCCTTTTCCCCCTCCACTTTTTGTATTAAATTTATTTAAAAATACAACTAACCAGAAAGAAATGAGAATGGAAGTGCTGTTTATGACATTCATATTTCTTCCACTTTCTGTCAAAAACTAAAGGGAATTTCATCGTCTTATACAAATGACAGGCAATCATGGGTAATAGTAATCATATCCTTGGATTGTTTCTTGGTGTAAAGACTATTTTGATATTTTTATTGAATTTAGTGTACAAATGTTATTGATTTCAACAGGTATAATACTAAGAACTAGGGAATATTTTCAAAAATCTTTAAAAAATTTGATATTAATACTTAATGTAGCTGTTAATATTTGCCTTAATATAAAGCACTGATTCTTAATTACAGAATTGTTTCTAAAATGCTTTGCTATTTTGCATTTCTTCTGCTAAATATATCTCCGTAATTATGTGAGATAGCTTTTTATAGTTTCTCTATGTGGCAAAATGTTTTGATTGACTCTTTTAATAGTTGTGAATAATGAACTGGGTGCTTCAGCTTCAACAACACAAATGGACATTGATTTTCTTTGACCTGCTTTTGACCCCTAAAGAAGTAAAGTCATTAGAATTATGCTTCAAAGAGAACTCTTTGCTCTCTCTCCTATCACTTTATATATTATAAACAGCCTTTGAGAACTAGTCTATGCTAATCAGATTTTTTTCAAGTGAAAAAGGAGGGGAAGATCATCAGCTCTACAGTTGTCTTGCAGCTCTAGGTTTCTTCACTCACAGCTGTCTGCCCGTATCCATTACCAGTTGGTATTGCAGCTGTATGTCCCTGAATGCAGCAGAATTCACTAACAGTTCTTTTCACAACTGCTTTAATTGGTTATTAAATGGCAAACATTTATGTGGCAGTATAAGAGTTTGGTCAGTGCAATGCAGTTGTTTTCAAGTAACAAAACACGCACTGATGCATGTGTAGAGTTCCTCACTGAAGATAGGTTTTGAGTAAAAGTCAGCATCAGATCTGCGTCTCTACAGGTTTAATCTCTGGAGTGCCTTCATTCTCATTCTGTGAGTTATGTGTTTTACTTTTTTATGAAACATGGACACAGAATACAAAGGTAAAATGTAAAATATAAAAAGGTAAAACTTAGAAGTAATCTTTTCAAAATCAACTGGAGAAATAGATGCAAGAGCAAACTGGGGTTACAGTGCCGAGGAGCCGGCGTGGTTGACACGCTATGAATGGGGCAAGATAGGGCCCTGCCAGGGGTGCAGTTCCTGGCAGGGCGCCCTGCCCCTAAACTAAGCCACTTCATTAACCTAAATGCAAAAATAGCCACTCTGCTGCATTTTCAGCTGGAGCAACTTCTCTGTCAAATACAGTGACATTTGTGAAGGAGTTTTATTGGAGGAAGCATACTGCAACTGTGCTAGAGGCGTTTCCAAGCAAAGTATATAGAACTCACGACAGCATCTGATGATGATCACCTCTCATTTTATTTTAGCTCTCTGAGATAAGAAAGGACCTTCCTGGATAATTGAATGCACAAGTAGATAATTTCTTTCTACACTGTATCATTAGTCTTTCAGCTAGTTAATTCTTAAGCGTTTGTAGTAATAGTTCATCATATGCTTCTTTTCACAGCTTACTGTCTTATGCAGTTGTGACGTCATCTGGGCTGCTTCCTTGCTATGTCTTAATTAAAATTGCATAGATTTCAATTTATTAATCTGTTATATTCATCAGCTTTCCTTTTCACTACATTAAATAACCCATTTAACTTCCAAAGGGAGAGCTGATCTTACTGATCAGTGATTATATATTCAATTTCTTGTATTTTTCTCCATGTTTTCAATGCTATTTATGTTTGCAAAGTTTTCCTGTTAATTTAGAAAACCCTAAACCTTCTGATTTTTGGTAGGTGGAGCAAGGAGTATTCATTGTGTGCTTTGATTAATGGAGAAATCCAGTTGTTAACAGTGATTTGATATTGCCATTTGTCACTATGCTCCTGCACAACGTGCCCTTTCATGTACTTCTTACTGCCTTTTTTTAACCTCTTCATGATGCTACAATACTTCTTTCTGAAATGAAAATCTCAAGGTTAATCTCAAGCATTATTCCCTCATGTGATACATCTTATACCCAATTGATTGTTTTCTCAGGTCTAAGATTCTGTAGTTTTTTGTACTGTGCTTCTGTGTGGCTATGTAAAACTCTTTATTGAGATTAATATATAATTCTTTATAAACCCTGTGTTTACAGGACTGAGTCCATGATGTTTTGTCTTTGAAATGAGACTTAATTTTTGCTTTTACCGTTAAGTCTCCATTATTATATATTAGCTGCATTTTTTTAGCTGCAGCAAAGGCATTTTTTGTAGGGAAAAAAAAAACATTTTGGGAAATGAGAAGTAAAATATTTGGGCATCAGTTCCCTTTTGGAAAATTACAAGAATTACAATCCAGCATCTTCCTTTTACTCTCAGGAGCATAAAAAGATACAACATTCCCCCTGCTAGCTACTGCATGATAGTACTGACCACTATGAGTATACAGCTGTATGCCTTCTCTACAGGTTTTTGATGGCTGTGGAACTGTGAGCCTGAGATCACAAGTAGCTGGGGTCATAAAGATCTAGCCAGACTGCATGAAAGAAGGCAGTTAAATATAGTGGGTTTGCTTTTTCATTCTTTATGCTGTGATAGAAAGAGGATATATATGACCCTTGAAAAGAGGAAAAGGTGAATAGTTGCATTTCTAGACAAAGCAGAGAGAGAACTGCCAGAAGGACATAAGCAAGATGTTTGATGAGAGAGCTTCTGTCTGTGTTTTTAAGAGGAAAGTGATGCTTTCTAAGACTGCAATTGTTCAGTAATCTTCAGAATTGCATCCTTGAAATACAGACCTGCTGCTTGTGAGGAGTTCTGCCAGAAAAATATTCCCTTTCCATGGGAAAATGTCTGGGTAAGGCTGTATTCATGTCATTGTTCTCCAGAAGTTCCATGATTTCCCCATATTTAAAGCAGGAACTCATGTACAAGAATTCCCTTGCATCCTTAGATGGACTACTCCCTTCTACAGGTACACCTGTGGATGTGGTTGAGATGGTCTGTTTTTTTGGGCTGTCTGAGGATGGCCTCAAAGTGCACAAGAAGCAACAAGGAAATTGTTGAGGTTCTTATGTTGTCTCATGGTAGGAGAGATGCAAAAGTGGCATCATCAGAATTTTTCATTCTTTTTGCCCTGCAATACATGAACATACATGTGCCTCTGTCTTAAGATGAATTCTGTGATAAATTGGGCTTCCTATACATGCCTGTTTTCATAATAGATTCTACAGTGTTCATAAGTCTGTAGACACTATGTGGAGTTACAAACCTCATTCCACAATTCTAATTTCTGTACAAAAGTTGTCTGGGCACCTTACTTTCCAGTAAGTAGATCTGGAAAAAAACAGCTGGAAGCACTTCTAGGGGCAACTGTAAAAATACAAAAATAAGATTCTGTGCTTTCTAAGTACTAATGTTGCTTCAGAGGAAGTAGATGAGAAGGAGGCTGCTTTCATGAATCAAGTGTCAATATTACTTCAGTTACAAAGCAATACACAAGCTTAACTTACATTCCTCATTTTATGGCAGCAGAATTATCTTTTCTGATGGCAAGAAGTATCTTAGATCTTCCTACATAAAATATCTCTCTCTGGAGGCATTTTAAGTGCTGAAAAAACCTCTGCACAAAAGCTCACAAAAACTGAAGTACTTTGAAGTTCTGCAATTACAGCTAAATGTCACTTGCTGCAGGTTTATGGCATGTAAATACCTGGAGATGCTACTGTGGGAAAAGCTAGTCCTTCATCTTTAAAAAATACACATCATAGTAGTAACCTGTATTTATGAGTGTATAAAGTGTCCTGCTATGTGTTCGAAACCTGTGGTCAAAACCCATCTGTTTGTCAAAGCTTTTTTTAGCTTAAAAGGAACGTCGAATTACATAAACACCATCTTTTATTTGAAAGATTTTCGTACCACCACACATCCGAAATACACTTGTATTTAGAAATCATGATAAACAACCTGAAAACATTCTTTCAAGTGCTACAGTGTAATAATGCTAGACATCAAAATTATGGTCTCTAATACAAGCCAATTGTTTTCACAGTACTGTGGCCCATTCGGGGTGAAGATCGGGGCAGTGTTTGACTTTTTAGTTTCAGATTATGCAAATTTATCCACCATAGTGAGTGCTCTAGATTGGGAATAACTGTATGTACCAATAGCTCATATCTAGGCAGCCTTCAGTTTAGGATGAGGGTTCCTCTGGAGTTTGCAAATCAAATCTTCAGAATGATGTTTAAAACTCTAAAATAATGGGAATTTAAAATCCAGGAAGCAGTATTTTATAAAAATAACTTTGTGTGTTACATGCAGCAGGTTTCTAAAGTGAAGGGTACTTTCTGCTCACAATCAGAAGGCTTCTCAGTCCTGTATCTGCTGGAAAAGAGACACTGTGTTGTTCTCTGTGCAGAGAAGTTGTTCTTGGGTAATCCTTATAGCAGTTGTATTGCTGATTTCCATAGCAGCCTTCCTACAGTTATTAGGAAGAAGAGTGCAGGTGTTTTGCAAGAGCAGGACAGGTATGATGTGTGACTGAATCAGCTCTTTCCTCAGCCATGGGGAGGAGGTTCTTCCACCCAGTTTTCATCAGTCTGGGAAGCCTTTGATTTACTGAAATACTCAAGGCAGCTTCTGAAGTGTGAAATTACTTGTATGATGATCCCTCCTGTCTGAGTAGCTACCTATTGTGTAAGGCCTTGCTGAAGTGCTCCTATTAATAGCTTGGACATAATATTTCTGCTACAGGTCAGTGAACATGCTGCAGGTGGTTGTTTGTGGCAAAACCCACATTTGGAGTGGGTGTTTTGCCACAAAAATCTTGGGCTCTGTTTCTTCTCACAGCCATTACTGATGTCTCTTCCTATCTCCCATGTTGCATGTTGTGGCCCATCATGCCGGTAGCTCCAGTGTTTGCAATCAGTCAGCACCAGGAAGTCTATACATTAGGTTTTTCCTGACCATCTTCTTGGCTGGTATCTTGCAGGACAGCATGTGATTAGTCGTGATTATTGATGAGATTCATAGTTCTGAGACTTATTTTCGGGAAGCCTGCAAGATCTTCAGCATAATAATCCATAATAATGGTGTGATACAGTGATATAAAAGTATGTAATTCAGGGAAGAAGTGGTACGTGGGGAATGTTTCTTTGTTGTTCGTATGTCCAGCAGTGAGCACAGATGGCATTTCTTTGAGAGAGGTGGCATCATGATAGAAGTGACTTGGGGTACAAAGATTTGCCAAGTCATCTGTAAAACTTCAGGATTAATGTTTGTTTTTGTATCTGGTTACTGATAGATATATATACAGAGAATATATTTCTTTTAAATAGCCATGAAGCATGGTTTTTGCTTTTCAGCCAGTTTTTCCCTGAAGGGAAGACAAAATTGGTGATTTGAGAACAGCTCATTCTGATACTTCTGAAGATAGTCCCTAGTTAGAGCTTCACACTTATGATTTGCCCCCCATGGCATTTCTGTTGTATCCTTTACTGGCTTACAGCTTGAGAGTATATGTTTTACACATATTTGTTTGCATACATGTGCTCAGAGTAGATAAATGTTTGTAATAGATAAATATAATATGTGTGTCAAATATGATACACTATGTGCTTTTCAGCCTTGATAGCCCTGGAATTTGGAAATTTATAATAAAACCATCTTTGATCATGAGAGCAGCCACATTACATGGCCAGATATTCTTGTGGCTTCTAAGATTACACCTATGTAAAGTAGAGAGCGGCCTGTGCTTGTACAGGAATTGACCCTTTTTCAGATAATCTTTCTCAGTCTGCATACCCTTCTCAAATCTATTCAAAAGTACATGTGAGGATCATCTTCCTGGCCTGTTAAATCTTCTCTTTACATGCCTCTGCTAGTTCTTCCTCCTTCACATCAAACTGAATCTCCTTTCTGTTTTCAAGGATTTTGTTCAGTAAAGCCAAGCATTAGGGGCTGTATTTAGCAGCTTACTGAGGTTTTTGTTCTTACCCCCAGCCCATCCCTGTCTGAATTGCCTGAAATTTCCACCATACACGTGTTTCTGTCCCTTATGAAAGTAAAAATTCTCTACTTGAAAATCTGCCTTATAACGTTCAGTTGTCATCTTAAATTCTACTAGGATGCTTGCAGATGGTTTCCATCTGGAACTGATTTCAAGCCTAAATGAGAAGTTTTTTTCAGTGGTTCATTTTCAATAGTTTTGTAGGAATCGCTTTATATAATTCAGTGAGATCTTAATGCCTATTTATTTTAATAACAGCATTTTTTCCTTTTTTCATATTTCTGTCCTGTTAATCCAGTAATAGTATCTACTGATTGTATACTGCTGTGTATTAATATATCCTGGCTCAGGGCATGAAAACAGTGTTTCTTATTTCAATAAATACACTTGACTACATAATTTTAAACTATTTAATATACATTTCTTCAGTGAAATTGCAGATGCTTGATGTGGATGTTTTCAGATATCTGCCTTTAGGCAGTACGTAACAGGCAAGGGCAGATTACCTGGAAATTTACTTTCAGTTTGATAAGACATACCTGTTTTCTTTACGGAGGAATCTTCAGCATTTGACAGCAGTTGTGGCAGTGATAGGTGTTAGGTTCCTTGGACTTAGATCAGTTTCCATTTGCTCAGCAACAGAAATTCCAAGTGTCAAGAGTTTAGTTTAAAAATACAGGAAAAGGATTTAAGAATGAACAGTTTGACCAAGAAAAATTACACGTCAATGTGAATGTACAGTGAATTAAAAAATGCAGTGAATTAATGAAGAGATGTCTTGGTCTTGAACCCAGACTGGGAAGATGTAAAGTGTAGGGAGACCAAAAAAAGAAACATGGATTCTGGTGTTCACTGGCTCCTCTCTGAGTCACCATCATGTTCATGAAATATTGGAGTGGGCAATGAGCATTCCAATGAGTGGGCAGTGTTGGATGACTGCACAGCTGACCTGCACCTCCCTTGGAAAACAGATCTTGGTCTTTTGTTATACTGCATCCTGTCTTCCTCAGAGTTTGTGGTCCAAAAATAACATAGCAAACAACTGTACTGCTGGAAGAAAGGGGTGGTGAGCCATTCTTAACTAAAGAGAGGTGAGTGGGTGTGGTTTTTAGGCTGGTCAGAAGCCTGTGAACAACTGGTGATTAAACTCCTCTGTAACATTTTTTTTCAAATTGTCTTATCTACAATGTAGAAATTTACCTCAAACTTTTCTCTGTGTAATACTTTTGTTACTGAAGCTTAAGAAAATTTCAAAACTATAAGTTTTAATTTAAACCTGCTTTTTTCAGTTTGGCAATGTCAAATGTGCATAATAGAGCAGGGTCTCAACAGTGAACTGGAACTCTGAATTAAATTTACTCTGTGATTATAACATAGATTTGTGCAAGTTGCATAAATTTCTTTTGGGTCATTTATCTCTTTTAGCTTTAATTCACACTTTGTGGACACATGGGTTAGTACTTTGAGACTTCATTCATGAATGGTTACATAAAGGTTTATTTCCAGTAGTTAGAGACAGTGGATGCATATAGTGTGCTAGATATTGATTTACATGCGGTTTTGGTTTCTTAGAATATTTTTCATGATCTCATAGCAAATTTCTGTATGCTCGGTCACTACCTTCTCTGATGTATTAGCTTGTGGAAGAACATTACACAAACCTGGAAAATAATTTGATTTGTTGCAGGAGTCTTTAAAATGGATTTGCCTAAATCTATTATTGACATCAATTAAATTTATTCTAAAGTTATAAGTGCTCATTTTCCAGTCTCTGTCTTAACTGATACATTGTACAGAAGAACACTTGGAAGTCTTACAACTCATGTAATATAATAAACACTTGAAGGAATCTCTCTGCAACCATTCTGTCTGTGAATAGAGCCACAACTGCTAAATAAATGTTTTATTTTTGTACTACAGCACTGTAAAAGAAAATAATGTACTATTATTTAGAGAGCTATAAATTCCCAAAATAAATTGCATTTTTGTTTGTATTTGAAAAAACACATCTGAACAAATGGGAAAGTAGCCCATGCTGTTTCTCAAATTCTGACTTAAAAAATCTTTTTCGACATTAGTATTTAATTTCAAAACTGCTATGTGGGCAAATGGGCAAATCTGTATATGAATTTGTTATGACATTACATTTTTCCTGTGATCACAATAATTAAAATAAAACTGAAATATAGGAATAATTTGAATGAAAGTGGGAAGATAACCTAGTATGAAGCCAGCTAGAAAACACTGTCCAATCAGTTCTTAACATTTGCTTTAGCTTTTCTCTAGGCAGGGTTATGGCAGCACAGGTCTCTGGCTTTAGCATTGGCCAGAACATAGACTTTGAGAGCAGACACACTTGTGCAACAGAAACTCTTGAATTCCTGCTTTGCTATTATTTGCAACTGTAGGTTTGTTTGTTTGTTTGTTTGTTGTTGAGGCATGAGATTTTAAGGGAATGATACTAGATTACAGAAATGAAATGATTGTTAATAAGGGTCAGATGCTTTGATAAGAAATCAGAAGGGGTTAGGATGATTTCACCATCTTACTAAATACTCATGTTCTGGCAAGGCCTCTAATGTGTGAGGCATATGCATGTAGAATTAATGGAAAGTACTGTGTAAATAGCATAGTAGTAACAGTCTAAGACAGTTATCCCTTTAAAGTAGAGAGATGAGAACTGCCCATAGTGCTTCTGTCTGTCCCATAGCACCTTGACAGCTACTCATTCTATAAGATGAATCAGCAAGCAAATGTATTAATTGCTGATATGAGACATTAAACTACTTAAAATTTATGTTTTGCTATCCTTGTATAAAACAGATGCCCATTAGGAAAGATTTGTTTCTGCTTTGCTTTGAGGTGGTAGGTTATCTGTCAAGAATAAAAGCTCACATCCCTGGTAGATGTGCTAATTGCCAGTTGGATTAATAATGGAGACTGTGTTATCCAGCTATTTGTTTGCACAAAACCTTTAGGAACTTTTATTGTCAGTACAGCTCCTCTTATGAGACATTTTGTTGCAATTGAGTATGGCAACAGACTGCAGACATGTAAAGGCTTCAGACATGCAAGCATTCCCCTCCTTTCACCCTTGTATGGGCATATATGGTGCCGCATGATAACAGAAACTTCATTTTCCTAGGCAATCAAATTAAAAACTAATCACATCTATGTCAATGTGTCCTTTGGCTTTCTGTCACTCTCTGGATGTTTGGCCTACTGTGTTGTATTTCAGAATACAATTGTGTGTTTATAGAAAATGTATTGTGCATCCTAGTTAAAGCTTATTGTGGCCAAATTGGTAATTATGATACAACTGGGAAAGGCAGCTCATTAACATAGATGGGGATGTGAGACATAGGCTTCCATTAATTTGTCTGAGTACTTTTAAAATTATGGCTGGGGGACTGTGAAATTTACTTTAGTGTTCAACAAATGGGCTAAGAGAAACAGTTATCAGTGGCAGAAGGCATTTTGCAAAGAAACAGGATGGATGGATGAAAGGCTTCTGCTGCATAGTTCCAGGCTCTGCAGTTCATGATTATTCAGTCACATAGATTAAAGCAAATTGGAGCTTAGAAGCTATGAACCAAGGGCTGCCCAACAAAATGTCCAAAGGCACAGGGGAGCCCTGCAAACTAATTCAAATGCACAGGGATATACTCCAGAACCCCTATTTGCGTTTAAATATTTATTACCATTTTATCTTTTTATTTTCCTATGACATATGTCTCTTTCCCATGCCAGATTTCCAGTCTTTGAAAGAATAGTAAACATTTCTCTGTCTTGCAAAAAAAAGAGTCACTTTGTACTCTCTGGTTCCTGTGGCAGTAACAGGGGATTGCACTTTGAAATATTTCACTTACTGATTGGAATGGAAATTTTTTTCACTAATGAGTTTTTATTGTTTGGGTTTGGGTTTTTGTCTTTTTTTTTTTTGTAATACCTAACCCTCCAAGGAAATTTATAACAAGGTTCATTTATTCCCCCTGCATTTTTGGGGCGCAGAAGTTCCTAGAGTTACTCAGATCCTCCCATAACCATGCAGTGCTCTTGAAAATTGAATGTAACATTCAAACCTGCATTTTTAAACTGTGTTAAACAAATTACTGTTAGAACTGAGGGAAAAGCATCTCATTGCTGGCAAAATTAGCACAATTTGTAAACTGGGTTAATGCTTCTGTTGGTTTTTGTTCAGATTAAAGGTGTGAAATATTTTTGTCTAGCTGAGTGTATTTTGTATAAAAAGACTAAAGATTCACAATGATAAATGCTAGTAAAATTTTGCTCCTGGCAAAATATTAGTGCACACATGCTATGGATCCCCAGGAAACTAAACTGAGCTTTATGCTGAATCAGACTTGGGAGTACTGAAAAACATTTGTTCACAGGCATTTCTTGAAGTGCAAAACCATCTGTGTCAGTATAGTGTGTGCTTCAGGGGCTTTTCTTATCCTACAAAGAAGGGAAGTACCTTAATATATCTTAGAGTTTGGGGTAAAGAGCAAAGGAGAAATCTGACAGATACATAATTCACCTTGGCTATTTAAGTGCTGTGTAAGAATTGAATGCAAATCTGTAGCAGAATGAGGTGAGGAATGTGGTCACATGTACTCTTTTCATACATTCTAAGACTGCTAATCTGAAAGGCTAGTTCTGAACAAATGGCAGGATCAGTATGCAGAAAATCTTGTAAGAACATGCATGTAATTTAAAAAACAATTTTTTTAGCAAGACTTTTTAAAAATGCATGTTCAGTACTAAAACACAGTGGTGGATTCACATCTCTTTCATGTCTTCACATGAGTAACCTGGTTTGCTGATTATATTGTTTATCTTTCTTACATTTTTCATCCTCTTCTACTGGATGTGTGCTTTATATTCAGCATACTCAGTGTGCTTTATATTCAACTAGACAAAAAAAATTTACTTTATCTGGTGACATCAACCAAGCACAGAACTGTTATGCTAAAGCAACTTTCATTTACTGAAGGTTGACAAATCACTACTCTAGAGCTGGGAAACCAGTCAGAGAAGCTTATATCACAAATGAAAATAGTGAGGTATGTCTAATAAATTTGGAACTCAATGAAAAAAGATAAACTGAGTTCACTGGGTCTGAAGCCAAGAGCATTGCTACAGGGAGTGTATAATGCGCTGTGATATAATTTCCAGTGGTAGCTTTATGAATAAGAGGATAGAACATATTCACACTTATGCCGATGGCTAAGACTAAATTGAATTATAACTGCATTAACGTTAGTAACAGTTTTACCCTCTTCCTTTTCCTTGTGAGTATTAGAAAATTATTTTCTTTGAAAAGAAAACAAAGCACATTTTTACAAAACAAGCATATTGTTCCATCTTTGACTATAATGAACATTCATTGGTTGATGTGGGTAATTACCTTTTTAGAAAATACAGATTTATTCTGTGAAATCTGGCTTAGGGTGTAAAACAGCAGAAATGCAAATATGAAGCTGAGCAGTAATGAGCGTAGTAATTTTAAAAAAGTCCTCACTAGAACAGATTAAGGTTGATCAAAACCTTTCTGTTTGATTTTTGTCCTCAGCTGGAGGAATTTACTATGATTCCTTTTACAACTTCCTGACCATTACTTAATACAGAAAACTATGCCTTTGTTAAGTGGCACTAAGATATCAGACAGAAATAGTGGTACTTTGTACTCTGCTGCCCAGTCTGTGCCCATAATGTCAGATGTGCTGCTCTGCACTATGGACCTTTAAGATCTGAGAACAATCAGAACTGTATACAAGAGCAGAGCATCATAGATTCAGGGAAGGTTAGGAGCAACCTTGAAAGATAATCTGGTCCAGCCTTTCAAGAAGTCACAATCTGTTCTATCTCTGCTCTCAGTTTCCATATAGGGACTAACAAAACATGTTCTTGATAGATCTTATGACTGATGAGGTTGAGTAACCTTCTGTAATTGAAGAATGAAGCTGTAAGTATGGAAATATCACCTAAAATACTGGGACAAGTAGTATGGTTGAGCTGAATTTGCTTCCTATAGTGCAAACGGAACTTGCACTCTTAGTGCTAAATTCTGAAAGCATTCTTTCACCTGACCACTACTTTCTGAACAGGCAATTATTCCTGATTACTTTCAGAGGTCCTGGAGTATTTACATTATAATTGACCATATTTGTTAAAGAAAAAGATTATTTTTAAAATTCTACTAATGCTTAAAGTGCCATCATTTTGAGTCATTAATTTTTCCTCTTGTGGTGGTAGTTTTATTCAACAATACCCAGTTTATCTATACTTATCTATCTTTGCAAACACATTGTTTATATACAATTTAAAGATTACCTTTACCTTCTTACTTCTCTTTATTTTTGATACTGTCTGTCCTGACTGGTGTGGGGACACCAGTATGGGGTGGTCAGGTGCCAGGACCTTCCCAAAAGCGTTTCCAGGGAAGTCGCTCTTGGTGTGGTGCTGCATCTCACAAACTCTCTCACACACACACACTCCCCGGATAGCTGCGATGGTGAAAGACGAGAAGGGTCTTCGTATGGGATTCCGCAGGAGGGGGTTTATTGAGGGAGGGTCCAGGAATGAGGAACAGGGAGAGTGGGGGCCACAAAAGAACCCAGAGACGAAGATGAAGAACAAAGGGGTGTCCAAGGTTTTGTATGGGGCAAACAGGGGGCGGGCAGAGCATCAGGGCCAATTGTTTGAAGGCATAGGGCAGAACATAGGCAGGGTTAGGGTCTAACTGCCAATGGGGAAAACCTGGGGGAGTGACAAAGGAGCAGGGGCCAATGAGGAAACAGAGAAGGGAGAATTCTCTGGAATTGGGGACATTAATAAGGTATAGAGGGGCGGGGATATCAACTACCAACCAAAGTAGCAAAACTGGGGTATATTTGAATAACTGGAACAAGGAATCCTAGGGGAAGGCTTGCTCAACCTAACCTTAGAAGCAGTTACCGCATCAGAGGTCTTCCCACCAATGGACCCCTGTGGTCCTTGGTGGTGCAAGCTCAGTGGCCTCCACAACTGTCAACACAATTTATGCTTTTCTCACTTCTCCCCAACTTCCATAGGTATCTTACTATTTTTTTGCCTAAATTTTCTTTGGTGTTGCAGGTGTAATGGGTTTTATTTACTTATTTTTCTTCCTTTGCTCATTTATTGCAACTTAACATTGTTCCTCTCTTTTCATTCAATTTGTTTTTTCCTTCTTAGGTGTTTGCAGTCATGGAAGTGGTCATGGCTGAAAAAAGGTTCTTTGGTACGTCATGGTATGGCAGTATTTCAGATGTGTTTTCGCAGATGTAACTGTGAAATAGTGAGCAACCAAGCTCATTGAAGTGCTTCATCTCATCAAAGATTGTTAAATGGCTGTTTTCAGCCTGATCAGACTGGGATATAGAATTGCTCAGCTAGTAAAAAATTATGTGTACTGGCACTATGAATATAGGTGAAAAAGAAAAAAGACAGTGAATAGTAGAAGCTCATGTGTGATGGATGGGCTTCCACCCTTGAGAGACCCCCTTGGTCATAGTTCCTGTTTCTTCTCCTTTGTTGCGAACATCTGGTGATCTTTTGGAAGCTGGCGAGGATATTTCTGGCACACTGAGAGAATACTACCATCCAGAAAATTCTTTTTTTATTGACTGCAGCCTTAGTAAGCTCTTCTTGACCTTTTTTTTTGTTTGTTTTTAATCATAGAGATGGACTTCATTTGCTTGATGAAAAGTGAAACTTGAAGGGAGGGGCCTTAGTACACTTTGGACAGCACTGTGGAAGAAATTCTCCTTGCCACAGCTAGTGACCAGATGGTCTTCTCCTACAGATCTTCTGCTTTGATAAACATTAAATCTCTGCATATAAGGGGCTTGTGAGCATTAAAAACTGGTTGGGTTTTTTTTGTTTGTTTTTATTTTACATTCTCTTGCAATATGTCCCCAAGAAGGGCTTCAGCCCTATTTATTCAGTTCTCTTAGTTACAATACTTTTTTTACTGATTTGATGTTGTTAACTTACATAGTCACAAAGGGTCAGAGGAAGTGTTAAGTGTGATAAGGGAAGTGGGGTGTAAAGCTGGCACTAGAGAGGCAGTATTTTAGGAAGGGGCTGGTATGTAGAGGAGGAGGTGGTGGTGGCTGTGTTACTCTGAGTTTGCAGGTGGCAGGAGCAGCTATACCAGGAGAGCAGCATGTGCTGCCACTGCCCTGCTGCCTTCGCGGCCACACTGTAGGATTGAGAAGGAAGCCATCTGGTGGGAGCTGTGTTGGGGACACCTCAGGCGCCAGGGCTGTTCGTGCCGGCAGTGGCTCCGCTGGCTGTGCCTCTCTCCACATCCAGCCAGCTTCAGCACAGCTGCGAAGTGTCAGGGCACATCGCTGGTCCCAACTTCACTGCTGCCTGCCTGGCTTCCTTCCTCATCAAGGTGGCTGAACATAAGGACTTAATCCTGCATACATTCATGTGCACCAATAATTGCTGAAGGGACAGTGTTAGGGTATAAATCAGTGACAGTCGTGTGGTCGCTTTGTACATTAAGCTAATATTATCCTTAACTCAAAATTAACAGTTCCTTTCTTGTGCTCTTATCTTATTCTCCATATTTCCTGGTTATACAGTAAGTTGTCCTTTCGAAACTGCTTGTCAACCCAACTAAAGCACAGATGATGTTGTCTAATGTCTTTTTGTGTACTATTTGACATTCTGTTCTTGTAAATAATTTATTAGCAGAGAAATTGCAATGAAAGTGTGACTCTGGCTTCTTTCAGATGTTCGTCTTGACAATTTATGATCTTTCAGAAAATATTTATCTTATGTCCAAGAACAAAAATGAACCAAGAGACAGATTTGATATTGCATCAGTGGGTTCATCCCACTTTTACATGTTTTTCAGTAAAAGAGATTTGAATCCCAGCTAATCAAAGTTGAATCAGCTCAGATGCAATGTTAGGAAGCCTTACGTTGTGAAGGCAGCATGAAAGAGCGGGAGTGCAGAGTCAGTGAGGAAGGTTACCACTGAAGCTGTCTGGAAACTCAGTTTGTTACAAAGACTGTGCAGTGTAACCTGTTTCATATTTGTCCCTGATACTTCAATATCTCAATCAGAACTCCCAAAGCCCATTTTAAAGGTATTGTGAATCTTTATCAGTTGGTTTGAACATTTTCACAGTTATTTTGGTTTCTACAAAGCAACATGAAAAGAGTAAGTAGTGATTTACCTGAGTTATTTTAGGATAATTTATTTCCATGTTGCAAATAGAAATTCACATTCTGAAGAGTGACAAAGAGGCAAATTGTCCTCCCAACCACCTTTACATTACTCTGTCTTTACATATAATACACATCAATGACAATTGTTGTCTTTTTTTTTTTAATACAATTCTTAAACTGAATTTTCAATCTATGATTTGACTTCATCAAGTTCAGGCTTTTGGAATTGCCGTGTTCCCTGGTTTTAGAGCTAAAAGGAAAAACCAAAAACTTATTCTGCGTGCAATTCACACCTGCTGAAATATGTGGTTTAACATTGCATTCATTAAGCTGAATCAAAGTTGTCTGTTGTGCTATATAGTAGTGTACTGGTGATGAGCACGCCGAATGACTCTGAACCTGCCTTGTCTCTGCAGAAGGCTGTCTGTGCAGGAATTAATGTTACTGTTAAGAGAGGTTTTAAACTAATGCAGCTTTGGTGTCAGGTTGCACCGTGTTCTCAGATACTTTGCTTTTGAAGTAGCAGTTTATCCCTTTGCTAAGAAGAGCATCATTTGCTGCCTCTCAGAGTGCTGTCATGCTGTACTGGTGGCAGTGACACATCACGTCAGACAACAGAGGTTAAAATAGATTCTCTTCCCATATTAGCCAGTGAGTGAATGCGTAAGTTAAGGTAACACCTCATAGCTTTATCCTGGAAAATCCTCTGAAACTCCAACACTGAGTGGAATAAACTTGCCTGAATGTAGCAGAAGATCATGGATGATCTGATTGACATTGATAAGCTCAGCAGTGAGTTGTTGAATCAGCACACCAAGCTCTGCTGCCTTGGTAATACTATTGCTGTTTTACTTGCTGTACTGGGCATATGCAGAGTGGTAGTTTGACCCAGATAGTTTTCATTGCTGTGCTTTTCCAGATCTCCTTAGTGTGTTGTCTTCAGACTCCCTCTCCCAAGCTCTTGCTCTGCTCACACAGTGCAAAAACAGGTTGGATTTTTGAATGCACTGCTCAGCCAGAGAAAATGTGCCCAAGACCTGTTCAAGGAGTGTTCCTCCTTGTCCTTTGTGACAGAGTGTTTTGTGATGTGTCAGTTTGTCTAGCATAGAAGATAAGGTAAAGCACCTTTGAAAAATAGAGACTTTTAAAAAATGGAAACTGTGTTAGTTTGACAATGACCAAGCAGAATGTAAGGAAATGTTTGCAGCTTCTGGAAACTCAGATAACTTCAGGAATGAAATGAAATGTTGAAATTATTCTTCCTGCATGTATGTTTGGGCATATCAAGGGGTTTCTTCCTCAGCATAAAACCCATACCTGGACACACTCTTACACCTTTTGTATTTCTGGTTTTCCTCCTTTTAAATTTATACCAATATACTGACAACCATACTCCATTTTCAAACAAAATGTGTTTTATTGTCATTTTTGCAAAAGTTTTACTGAGCTTGGCCATTTGTAGTTCTCCTTTGCATGCCTTGTCACAGGATGCTGTTCCTGTCCCTGCAGAGAAACCACATTCTGAGTTTTGTATTTCAGCTAAACCTCATTCTTCCATGAGCAGTCTCTCCCTGGTTGCTCACTGAAGCTGATCGCCACACCTGTCCACTTCTAAGATTTTTCCTTCAACATTCAGTGGTGACATTGCAAAGAAAGAAGTACTAGGAGTAACATAAAAGGAGGTACAACAGCTGCCAATGCAGAAAATCCTGCCAATATTAATAAACCAAGCTGTTTATAAACGTCCACTCTTCTGAGCAGAAGATGTATCTTAAGGCAAAAAAACCCCGCAAACAGTACACCCCTCACTTCTGATTTTCCTGTTTCTATGCCAGGTGGCTTAATTTGACTGTCTTCAGATCCCAGAATTTTTCTTCTGGGAGAATTAGTTTATTAGTCCAGTTTACAGGTAGGGTCGTTGAAGTTCCTCATTGTGTTTGTATTCACAGCCAAGAATAAGTTCCCAGGTTTTTTTTTTCAGATATCCACGTTTGCGCAGCATCGCTCTGCACGGTTTGTGGTGTGGATCGAACTCAGCTTGTCTCCAGGCAATAAGCCTATGGAGCAAAGCATAGTGTTTCTGGCATCTTGTGGGACCACATTCCAGTAATCACAAGAGACAGATTCTCTGTGCACATAAATCATGTGTGTTCAACAAGAAAATTACCATTGCATTTCAGTTTTCATTTCAGTTTCCAAATAAGCCTGCCTAATATAGCATCCTTGTATTTTCCACAGCACTGTGAGTTTGGGGTTTTTTAAGCTTTGAAGCTCAGCATTAAGAATAAACCTTGAAATTGTATGTATTCCTATTTGTTTTCAATAATGTTTCCATAGGAAAAGGATGGAGTGTGTTCTGTTAAAGCATTTATTGCTTTGATTTTTGATCCTTTTCTTGTGCATTATCAGTATTCATCTGAGTACAGCACCAGAAAGAACACAAGTATTTTGAAACATTTTTAAACTTTTTTTCCACTGTGACACTTTGAAAAGAAATAAAAATAACCATTCATGCTCATTTCTAAACCTCAAGATATTTTTTATGTTTGTTGAAAATTTCTTCAAATAGATTGCATGGTCAAACTTACTTGTGAATTTGCGTTTCTTTAGTTTTTGAAAGCTTAGAATTTTTAGAAACTGTGTATCTATCTTTTGGGTGAGACATTTTTCAGCTCATGTTTTTTCCTGTTTATGTAGGCATTTTTATGTTTATCCAACCATGAAATGTATATTAGCAGTGCTTCAGACACCTGGGAAGTTAGATTATGGTTTTTGACTGTTAGGAAAAAGCAAATAAAAATGATGGTTCTTGTTCACAAACCTCTCCCAGAAAGTGCAATGTCCATTCCAATTTCTTTTGTCTATGTACCAGGAATAAAGTTTGCTGAAGCAAAAGTTTTGGTTAACTCTTCTGCATTACCATTTGCCAGAAATAAGGATATGCGTGATTTTCTTTTCTTTTGAGGATGGTCTTTGACAGTACATCTGGGTCCATGCACCCTGTAGTTTAGTTGTTGAAGGATTTGGATAGGGCAAGCAATGGTTTATTGGCTGCACTTTTGGTTGGTGGGGGTGTTTTAAATTCTCCCTCTCCTTTTTT